>JAQMCX010000003.1:15259803-15289186 GCA_029814765.1 Acanthurus leucopareius | reverse complement strand
TTATAAGGCGCACTGTCGGTTTTTGAGAAAATTAAAGGCTTTTAGGTGCGCCTTATAGTGCGGAAAATACGGTATGTGTTGACATAAATTGCACTTTTAATTATAATATCTATAACTGAAGACAATGTCATGGAAAAAAAATACTTATAAACACAACAATCCATCATTTGCAACAACAGGTTGATGGGGTTATTTGCCGTTTACAATGACTTCTGAGGCTTTTACTGTTGACAACAAATGGAGTGCTATACAATAATGTGCATGAGGGTGCGTGAGATCCTTTTGGTGAGCAAGTAATTGAAGTTAGCGCTTGATCATCAACACCTGATTTGTTTTTGTAACCACTGGTACATGTGCATTTGTAGTTTTAGCATGAACCTAAAACTTTGGTCTACAGCTTCAACTCAGAGACCAAACTTGCCAGTTGGGAGGTGAGGTGGGACTATTGTGTTATTGTGAGCAAGAAGCTTAGGCAAGAGGCCGTTTGTCAATCCGCCATAGTTCAGGTTGTGTTGTATCAGATACCACAGAAAGTAACAGTAATAATAGACATTTACAGTCTGACCAAGGGGCGATTACCTTATGATGCACAACCCTGCAAAGTCCAAAAAATTGGTGGCATGCTGTTTTAAATTGACGTGCCTTCTTTAGTCTTGAAGATTGTGGGCTGTTCTACTTCAGAGAAAGCTGTTTGGTCTCACAACTATAGTTACTGGTGATATTCTCTGACATGAAGTCTGGGTCATCCCAGTCCTAACTCACAAAGTTATAGTTTTCATCTGAAACATGAACATAACTGTTCACCATTCTGTTTCTATGCACCAGGAAAAGTCTGAAGTTCATGATCACACTTTGTTAGTGAGTAGTAGGCGTATTTAAACAAATGTACCCATGTAAGACTTCTTAGACAGCGTTCACAGCATACGATCTCAAAGAGTAGAAAACTCTTTTTAAAGACCAACTATATAAAATAAACTGTGGAGGTAAACACAAAATGTATAATTATGTTTTGCAAGTAAAGACCTTCGAGCTACAAAGCTATTTTCAACTATTTTAAAATGAGTTTTACTTTCGCTCCATTTAACAGGAGTTTTTACTCCAAGCAGTCCGCACCTCAGTTTGGCACATCATTTATCAGTAACAAAAGGGCTCTGTTGTTTTACAAAGGCTTTTCCACCATGCTGGTCTTCCTACAGCGAAAAGAAACATTGCCTTTTCCACATTACAAGCTTCCTCCTGGCAGTGCAGCTACAGTAAACTGACGAAGGGGGAGGCCCGAGGGCGTTCACCTCAGTGCTGGCTGCTCATACCTTCTGTGTCCTGGCCCCAGCTGTGGGTTAGCAAAGAGAGGATTGCCATTCCTGTCCCCAGCCATCTGACGAGCCACCAACCCCGTCGCATCTTCTGTCAAGCCTTATTGCCTGCCCACCTGGACAAAAAAAAAAAGCAGGAGAGAGAGGATTTTTTTTTCATTCATGTCTCACGTCATGCACAGCTGTGACCAACACACATGCACAACAACACACACACACGCACACACACACATATCTAGATGCAGCGTTATCATCAGGTTGATATTTTGGAAGAAAACATTAATCTCGCAATCCAACCTTGCTTACAGTAAACAACATAATCCCCCAGATTATCTGATTTCACCTGAATGCAGTCAACTCTGGATTACTCCGAAATCGAGTGAATTTTCTAGAATGCAGCAATAGTTTGATTAACCATAGAAGCAGATTTGACTGGTATTTCATTTATAATTCACGAGGCAGGGATGTATATCAAAAACAAACTCTCTGGTTTAATTTGCTTGAGAATCTATTTTAGGTGAAACCCTTCCTGAGTTTTTCTAGCAAGATTCAGAGCGAGCAGCGCTTGTTTTTTTTCCATCTTAAAAAGCCTGATTGTTTTGTGTGCCACAATTGAGAACATGACTGGAATAAAGTAGTGCACTCAGGTGAACACTGAGCACCCCTTACCCAGTCAGTGGCTCTTATTACCTGCTACAGATATGCATCAGCACAACAGGTTAGTGTTGTGACTTTTTGTGTCTAAAAAAACAATTTGCCTCTGCTGGCAAGTTTGACTCGGTTGTGCATGAGGTCTGAAAAGAGTCTATACTTCTTTATTTTATTACATTTAACTAAAGACAGACAGGTTTGATACACTAAAAATAGGGTTATTATTTTAAACTAATACTAAAACTAAACTATAATAACAGAGCTTATCAAATATTCAGGGTTTTTTTTTCATTTTTTAGAATTTAGATTTTTTTTATATTTTTAGCAATAAGATATCAGACCTACATATTGTCTTTTTGCAACACAAGGCTGTATTAGGACACTGGAGCTGCAGCCTCGTTATGCTACCCTTTAGGGTCAATTGATAAGTTCATGGCCCCAGGTGGAAGAAAATAAACTGTACAGCTCTTAATACATGCACATGAAGTTTGAAATTTCACACTTTGACCGATTGTGCTGAAAGTTTAGAGCTAATAACTTCAATAGTATTTCTTTTTTCAGTTATTGAAACTGCAAGTCAGCATTGCCTGAGGAAATAGACAACTATTCCATCTGTGCAGGCATCAAGGAAGTCGGATTTGAACTATTCACCTGATTTGTCACCCTCAGACCACTCTATCTTCCTAGAGATAAGGAAGAAGTTCGGCAGTTGACATTTTGACACTGACGAGGATGTAATTGCTGACACAGGCGACATTCTGGAGGACCAACACATGGGCTTTAATAAAGAAAGGATCCATAAGCTAAGCACAGGGAGCTGTGCTTGTTTTGGAGGCCTCATTGGAAACATCATAACTGAAGTATATGTATTTAAGTAGTACATTTTTTTTTAAAAAAACTAATAGATTTTTATTATTATGTATGTTTATGTAAGTATGTACAAAACAGTGTAGAACTAAAACTTAATGTACAGAAAATAAAACTAAACTTTTGGGAAATAAAACAAAATGAATCTTAATCTAAAGGACTAAATATTTTAGATTAACAAAAAGAAAAACAAATATTTTACAGAAAAAGAAAAGGATTTAATGTCTCATTAATTGACATACTATTGTACAAGTAGGCGAATAAAACATGCTTATAAAATGTTATGACTTTTTATCACCAAAGCCACAAGCCACCAGAATCAAAGAACAGACGCTGTATCAGCTCCTTACATTAAGGTGGTGCTGAGCCAAACTGTAGGACAGGATTTACAGTAAATACACCTTTTCAGGTTCTGTTGGAAAGCCCACAGATTGTGCGCTGAGCTTTTTGCCGTGCACGGCACACACAAATCCACAGCACGACGCAGCCTCCACTCCCAGCTAAAGGAAGGCAAGGTGTCAGTGTGAGGACTAGAAAGGTTTTTAGCTTCTATCTGTCTGAGCTATTTGATGTCACACCTTCCTCACAAGGCTTAACTTATTCTCGGTGCAGACGATAAGCTGTGAAATCAGCTTTCATTGCATATGCTTAAGGAACGGGGGGGGGACGACTCACAAGCCTCAACACTATCAAATCAAACCATGTTTGACAAAATCTCTGGCTCATACTAACAGTAGTTCCTCATTGGTAAAAGGGATTTCCCTCTCATTTCTACTCAGTATCTACATCACATACATTGTACAGTATGTGTTTACTTACATGTCTTCTCATGAATCCGTGCAGACACACGACGAAACACATTTCACACCACTGAACCCAAACAAACACATCTTGCATGAGCACTCTGTGGACGGCAGCAGACAGCTGTGTTCTCTTTTCTTACAGTGCAACAAGAAGCGCAATTTCATACTGGTTTCCTATTCTCTCACTGCCTTCTCATCTTTCCGGCTCCCAGTGGTGTTCCCTTTTGAAGCAGATTTGATTTCCCACATTCGTACATCTATCTTCCTTAAGAGGGCTGAGTAAGATTGCTTTGATCCCTTTCACATGAGAAATTTCAGACCTGCACAAAACGCCACCCTGAAGAGGAAAGTTTTTTTTTTTTTCATTCCATAGCTTCCTCTAAATCTCCTCTTGGTTGACATGGGAACACTGCATCTCATTTACATAGGCTAACGATGATGTGCCTTCAAAATTAATGAACAGGGAAACTGAACAGATTGGTGACCGAGTGCTGAAAAAAAAAAAGGTCTCCAATGCTCTGTTTCCAAAGCAGTCCTCCATAGAGACCCATGAGTCACGCAGTGTGCAGATAACCGTGTTTTCAGCAACAGTACAACTCTTTGATGAAACTCCGGAGCAACAGTTCAATTCCACTCTGCTTTAATGCATATAACATAACCCCAATCCAGCCGCAACCCCCTTCCACGTTAAGTGCTTTGCCGAATGAAAATTGCTCGCCTGTATGTTTATACAGCATCTCTGCCATTATATCTTTTTGCTGAAGGGGGGAAAGTGATTAAACTTATAATACAGGGGCCGGTCAAGAAAGAGCAGACGGTGTTAGGGTGGAGAGAGGTGTATGAAGCAATCACGGTTATGGATTACACGGGGAGTTGAAGATGCAGTTCTTTATCCCGTAAGTAAAGGGGCTTTGCGCTCCTTAAAAGAAAAAAGAAAAAAAAGAAAAAAGAAAAGCTTGTCTCTCTCTTTCTTCCTCTGCCTGTGTTCCTTCGATCGCCTCTCATCCGGCATCGATTTCTTTTTCCACCTCTTCCTGTTCGTGTGCTTTAGTGTTGACAGACTGTCAGAGTTGTCTCGATAACAGAAATCACAACTTTTTATTAACTCTTTCACACCAAACATGTCAACAACAGCGATAGATAGATAGATAGATAGATAGATAGATAGATAGATAGATTATCTAATATCTAAAGAAATGTATAGCACACTGGAACATTACTGGAGGTTTTTTCATGAGCTTTGATGCAATGTGATATAAAATGGTAAAAATCAACTGCTAATTTGTCTTCAACAATTAATGCTCACAGCAAGGTATGAAAAAAAAACTTTCCGTTTTAATTTCACAGGTGCATCAACATATCATGCAGGAGAGAGAATGTCTTTGAGGCAATTTTGTAAAAAGTTGATAAAACATTATTAATTACCACATTACTATTTTAGTGCTTAGAGTAGAAGTGAAAACTCCAATCATTTAATTTATAGGAGTAATAAAAAGGAGAGTTTAGGTCATTGAGGTGCTTCACAATGTGAGTCACTGCAGCAGAGGATGCCAGCTGAGCAGCAGAGCGCTGTGCCATGCAGGGTTTAAACCATGTGCGCGTATCCAGCAGAGGTGTGTGTATCCAGCAGAGGTGTGTGTATCCAGCAGAGGTGTGTGAGGTAAAAAAAAAGACTAACTTTAACTTACTATGATAAAAGCTGGAAGTGTTACATAATTATGTTTATGCCTTTAAACTTTCAATTTTCTTTGGGATGGCTTGGAATTTTAATTTCAAGTTATTTTTCAATTTATAAAGCTTCTGGGCCTCTTTAATCCATATCGGCAAAATAATTAAATTAAACTACTTTGGGGACTTTTTTGGAATAAAATTTCTATCCTCACAGATTTGACCTCGACATCATCAGCAGCAAAATGTTTGTTTAATGACGAGCCCGTGTGAAAGTGTGTAGTGCCGCTTTGTAAACATGAACTTTTTTGCCTATTTCATGTCGAAGTAAATCCATACAGCTCTACGAAACAGCTCAAATCATCAGACAGGGAATGTGGATCTGGGCCATTCCTACTCAAGTGGTGAAGTAATATCTTAGTGTTATTTTCCAGCAGAGGTGTGGATGCTTCTTCTGTTTAACAGCTGACAGTGGTCTTTGAGTCCCTGAGCTTATAACCAGAGTCTGTTAAATATGTAAAGGCACAGTCAACCGCAGAAGAGGGAATGAAATGGACTAGAAACAGAAAAGTCAAGTATCATTGACATTATCTGACCGTTATGCCACTTCAACAGTCTCTTATCGTCACTATAGCATATTTCACTTAATACCAGTGCTGAGCTACATGATTTAAATCATTATTACTGTACTTACAAAGATTTTACACAGAGATATACAGAAGGTTTTTATGAATAATAAAAACAATCAAAAAATTATCAATTGATACAAAGAGATCTCATCAAATGTGACCAAAATCTTCATATTTGTGAAACTTCATTTTAACAAATCGTTTTGGAAATTCTCAATCAGAGTTTTATACAAACAGAACTGTAATGGTACCAGATTAGAGGACCTTTATAGCATGCTATGCCTTTGCTTTGAACTTCAATTGGCCGATCAAATGTCTTTTTTCTTTATTTTTAGTTTCTATAGAGGTTTTCGCATGAAGTTTCAAAGAGAATTTTTCGCCTTTCTTTATCCCTGTGAGTTTGACCGTAGGATCATTTATGTTTATACGCCCCAAACAGCCAGAATTGTACATTAGCTGTAAGCTAGCGAGCAACGGCACAGAGATTGTGTGTTTGTCTGTGTGTTTTTGTTATTTTCGTTCACTCTTTCATTGAACTCAGCACAGACTCCCGTTCTTTCAGCTATTTCCTTCCAGTCTTTTCTCTTTCCCCCTCTCCTCTCTGTGAGTTCATGAAGTAAAGTATATTTCCCCTCCAGTAAGCAGTCAACGAAGAGAGACTCACTGCTGCAGACAGGTTAAAGTGCAGATAAATCCACTTTTTAATCCCAAAAGTTTAAAAAAATAAACTCAGAGCTCTTCTTCTGCCAGCGAACGGCTCCGGATCAGAGCAGAATCTGGTTTGACTCCAGGTGTTTATTCCTTTAGAAGCTCCGATCTGCCCTCGGCTCTCTCCTTCAGAGCGACGCGGCTCTCAGCAGCAGTCCGCCTGCATCTGCCTCTCTAGTCCGACGCACAATAGCCTACGCTTGTGAATGTTGATTTGAAAAATTGAATGTGAACTTTATGAATGAAGCTTTGAAGCTTCAAACTTTCTGGTGAAGCCCTAGAACTTTAAACCGTGCTTTGACTTTGTTGTTGTCTCCATCCAGCAGGTTAGGATACGCACCAGCAAGCTAACAAACAGCACAGCGGAAAGAGTCCCTTAAACTACTGTTAATGTGTTGGCTATATTCTCAGTTACCAGTTTTTACTTCTGCTAAAACATGCTGTCTAATACAACAGTCTTGTAATTTATCCTACCTCCATGAACAGATGTTGAACACATCAGCTAAACCAACTGTGTGATTTTTTTCTCTATACTGAGGCGAGACTTTTGCATTTAGTCGACTACTTATTTAATACTGCTATACTCATTAGTTAGAAACAAATTACTAGTCTATTTCCCTAATTTAGTCTACACATGATAATATAAACACCTGCCTATTCTTACCACCTAATGAAAATAATGAATAATGAATTAAACGATTAAAGAAGCAGGTTTTAATGCAATCATTTGCCTTTTTTCTATATTAATAATTCAAATTACTCGGCACAGTCTCTCATTATTTTTCAAATATGTATTTAATTGAGATTCATCCTTCTGGTACAATAGACGCATCCGGATTAAAGAGAGTTGTGCAACAAAATTTTATGAAATTCCCCAACTGAGCTGAACATTTAGCAACAAACTGCCTCGTCTTCTAACTTTAGAAAACAGTCATTTCTCAGAAGAGTTAATGTCCTCATCAGTCTTACATCGGTCTCCTCCCCTCAGTGTGGATAATGAAAACTGCAGATCCATCAGTGTAACAAAAGCAGTGGATTACATCTAGAGTGGCTCCTCCCCATTCTCATTTACGGGATGGAGCCATGTCATCTGATTGATCAAATGACCAAATTAAAAATGATACACCGTAAATTATGCAATGATCATAAAACCTGGAGGATGTCAGCAGCACACTGGTTTATAAATTAAATATCAGGGGAGGCTATTTTAACCATATTGCCAGACAAACTGCTACACAAGCAGTATTTGTTTAATCACCATGTTTACAACCTTATTACGTCTCAATTAGAATGATAATGGCAGCAGACTGTCCTGTCATATTCATATTTAAAACAGCCGCAGGCAACAGTCGTTTGCCCTTTTACACAAACACAGACAGCAATATTTTACAATAAACAATGGCTTGACAATGTATTATGCTTCAGCAGTCGAGACTAATCAATTAAAAATGCTTTGATAGTCCCTGATAGTGAACACGAAACTGCAAGAATGGATAATGGATTATAAAAAAAAAAAAAGAAAAAGTAAAGAAATAAGAGAATGGGGGCCAGGGCGAATAAGAAACTGGGTATTTAATGAGATTAAAAGCAGTTGATTGGCAGTGGCTTTACAATTTTTCACACAACAAGAAGGCTGATTCTCTCTGTGTGTCGTTCGGTGTTTGATTCCTTCTGGGTGCCTTCTTCAAACAGCTGAAGACCTGCAGCTCAGGTAAAGTGGGAGCTAAACTTCCCATTGTACGTGTGAAAGGAAATGTGCAGATGTTAGCTCTGACAAATGGAAGATTAATGTAGCTCACTAAGTAGCATTAAATGTGAAAAATATATTACTGGGCTTTTTAACACTCTTGGTATTCCCATGAGGATTAAAGTCTCTCAGCATCCACTAAAGTCCCACTTCTCGATATTTCTTTCATTAGTGAGTGCATTCATTAAGAAAATGCAGACAGCTCAGGAAAAAAATCCATATATATATATATTGAGTGCTTTTATAATCTAGGATGCAAGTTTTCTGATCAACACGACTCATAAAAGACAAGCTGACGAGCTTTGAGCTGATATTCTGCCACTAGGAAGTTACCACACACAGCAACCTTTTTACAGCAGCTTCTCTATAATTAAAGCTTCCGTTCAGATAAAAAGTAATATGCTGTATATACACAGGGCTTTACAATTTTCCTCCTATTCACACACACACACACTTATAAAGTTATGGTAGTGAGCTTTCACATTGGCCTGATCATTAGAAGCAACTCAGGATGTTGTCTCGCCTGAGTACATTTGGACATGTGGATATGTGGAGGACAGTCTGGGGATCATATCGCTAACTCTTTTATAAGTGGAACACCCACACTATCCACTGAGTACCTCACATGAAGCTAGTAAATCCAAAATTGGGATTTATGGTCTCAGATTAGAGCCATGCAGTCTTTCAGTCTTTATAGTGAGACACTACCAAGTCTCAAGGGTTAGGGTTAGGTTATGTCACAGGTACTGTGATGTTTTATCCGGTCTGTCATTTGATCATGACTTGGAAACAGCCTTAAAATCAAGCAGGTAAGATACCTGTCGCAGTAACTTCACACCAACTGCTTAACTCTCGTGCGTAACTCGAAACAGGAATGTCCACAAACCTGATGCTTCTCTGAGCACGAACCCACACAGACACACGTGAGCGTGCATGTGCACAAAATCCCCTAAAAAACAAACACAATCATTAAAAAAATATTACATTTTCAGTCGGTTTGGTTTGATGTGTTTGGCAATTACAAAATGATCCATTCATTACCAACTGAGAGATGGAATCAGAGTTAGCAAGAGGCTCTAATGACGGGAGCGATTAGCCGCAGCTAACAGACTGGCTGTCACATGGCTCACACCCAGCGAGAGATTGCATTCAAATAACCAACAGAAATCAGGCTAAACATCCAAGCAAGCAGCTGGTGCTTAAGCCTTATCTCTCTCCTTCTCATTTATCTATACAATCCACCTACAGCAGGTTCACAGATACCAAGACAGCTCATTAACTGATTACTGTAAGGTATTTGATCACTGAGACAAGGAGCCTTTTGAAAGGACACTGTAACTCATGTGCTGCACTGTTGGGTCGGACCATCCCCCTCCATTTCAGCTGGACCAGGCGACTGTAGTTCACTATGAGGATTGACTGTTTACACTTGACTTTAGTGCACTGCAAACATCATGCTTATGTTTGCTAATCCAGCTGGTCAGTCAGATGTTTGAACCAGGGGATTCATTTCCCTTTGAATGGAGCGCTCGTTTAGGGAGCAGCTTTTTAATTTGCTCATAGTGAGATGAAAAATGGCTTTTATACCTCATTAGATTTTCCATTTCCCAAACCACGATACACACCTATCTATAAGTAATGCCAGATTTCTTTTTTACTTCCTACAAAAGTGTGCATTTTTAACAGTTCATCATATGTAACAAAGTAGGTCCAGCTTTAATCAATACTGTCTTTGGGCGAAATCAACTTTGCGACCCCACTTAATTCTGTCCCAAACAGATATCAGATTGGTTTAAGGTATTGTGAGATTGCTTCCTGCATTAAAGTCTACTTTGATTTTTTATTACAGTGCAAAAAAAGAAAAAAAAAAAGGCTGGCAATTTAAGTTCCAACTTATTGCTTCATGTGGGCTGAAAAACAATCAGAAACTGAAGTAGAGCTAGGAGATTTATCAACCTAGAACATCATATTGTGCTCCACTATTATAGCTGTCATTACCACAATAATTCATCTAACTTTTGGGGGAAAAAAACGAAACAAAACAAAAAAATGCTGTTTAATCTTCCATTCAGAACACAATAACAGAAAGCAGCATTTCAAATAAAAAAGTGCTAATAAAAGGACAGGAAATCTCAGGACTGGAGGCCATTTATGGCCCCAGTGACCTCATGATAAAGCAGCTCATAAATATAAATAAATCACTAGTCATCAAGTATTTATTTTTCTGAGATAAAGTTCCGTATAAAAAACTTAAACAACATAAAATTAAACAGTAGATTGGCAGGTCTTTTCTGAGTGGGCTCTAAACGCAGCACAAACAGCAGTGACAGGTCATTGATGACATCACAGGTATCATGGCGGCTGTCAGGAAAAGAAAAGTTTCTATCAAATCTCCCAAAAGAAACTGACAAATGATTATCTTTTGGATTAAGTAGTGTGTCCTAGTTTGTGAAAAATGCTCACTGTGGGGAAAAAGGCTGATGGCGTGCATCACTACGGCTTAAAACGTGCTACACTGGATGAGTTGGAAGGACAAATGTGCCTGAGTAAAGTTAACGCTCCTCTGTTAGCTTAGGTACCCAACAAGCGGCTTTTATAAGGCCATATTCTGACAGAGACAAATGTTATCAAGCAAAACTTTAGGTAAGTGCAATTAGCTAAGACGCTGTTACCTCATTCAAGGGGCACCTTATTGCCACTACAGAGCTAAGAGCAAAGCAAAAAAGCAGAATTGTTTCAAAGTGTTGGTCCGTCTCACAGAATTCATGCAGATGAATGGAAAACCTGCTGTGGAGCTCAGTGATTCCAAGTGGCTGTGTGATCTGGCCTTCACGCTGGACATTAACAAGTGCCTCTCAGAGCTGAATCTCAAGCGCCAAGGCCACAACCAGCTTCTGAGCTCTCTGCTCTCAGATGTGAAATCATTTGAAGTGAATTTAAAGCTGTGGCAGGTGCATTTTCCTACTCTGCATGAACAAAAGCCTTTAACCTTTGAATATGCTGGGGAGTGTGCAAAACTCCTTCGGGCATTTGGCAAAAGGTTTCGGGACATGAAAGTTAACAAAAGGAACTAAAGATATTTGCAAACCTTTGTAATGTGGAACCAGCTGACAACCTGCAACCTACTAACTGACCCAAACCTTGGAAACCAGCTACAAGCATCATCACTACTGCCTGACATCGGACTCTTTCCTTCGAGAAGCAGTTCCACCCTTTGCATCAAATAAGTGAGATACATGTGTTCAATTATTTAGAATGTTCCTTGACAATTTCATTAAAAACTAAATGGCTATTGATTGGAAAAAAGGTCTCCACCTCTGTGTTTTTACAATATACATTTCATCAAGTAACCAGATAACAACAGTGTGATTGCTACAACCAGCAACTGAGACTGGTTAGACAGTTGACCAATAAATTAAGAGCATATGATTTTAAACAGCAAAGCAGATTCTATATACATAGTTTAAGTATAACAACAGATAAAGTTTGATAAGTTGGGCACTGTGAATAACTTGGACAGCTTACACTGCATCATCTAAAATTGCACAAAATGTTATTTTATCCTGCTATTAAAAGCTGCACCAAGTTTCTGATTGTTCTAGTTGAGTAAACAAAGTATTTTTTTCTTTTAATACCAAAAATAATAAGTATTCATAACATCAATGTCAATAGTGCTTACTTTGGGGATTTGAGTAATTTTGCTGTAGTGAACTCCCTTTGGATTGTTCTGAGATTTAATTTACTTGTTTGTCTTTAATCATAAAACACTGCAGGTGCTTCCCTCTGTAGGATGATGTAACTGCTGTTAGGACACGGGTGATTCCTAACAGGGTGCTTACTGTATACATGGGGGTGGCAGAGGGAGCAGTGATCTCAATGTGCTCTTGACACGGAAATGAAAAGCTATTATGCAGTTAGTGTTCATTCTGTTTCCCTAATTACGTAACTTTTTCATCCCACCTCTGCTACAGGATGTATTTTATTATAGTTCCTATGGGGATGAGTGCTGAGCTGACTAGCGCTGATGCTAAACACAGACATAAAGGTCAGTATGTTTAGCTCTAGTATTTCTGCTGCAAGACTCACCCGAATGGGAAAATGTATAAACACCATTATGTGCTTTTGCAGGTCTGCTAGCAGCATGTTAAAGATCTAATGTAGGCCTCAAGTGCTCTCATTGTCAGCGTGATGGACTAGAATGATTTTAACATGATAAACTCTGCGCACCAGTTTATGCAATGTACTTGTCTGGCAAAAAAAATAAAATATTTTTTTCTCTTTGTTGAAAAACTTAGAGGACACAACGGCTCCAGCTTGTTTCTGTTGCTTATCTACAAGCATCATCCAAAGCTATCCTTGATTAATAGCAACGATGATTCACCTAATAAATAGATGAAGACATGATGATTATAATGAACAGTGTCCAAGAATTAAGGATGCATCTTATTTAACAGTGCCAATGAATTTTCAGTTGGTAACAGGAAAGTTATATTCTGGCTATTAGTTGAAATTTAGCCAATGACACTATGTTAAAATTGCTTCTACTAACATGGCAAACGCAGCATCTCCACATTTTCATACAGAAGGCTGTTGTCATGGCAATAAACTGCTGCATCCAGGCAAAGCCATGAGGCATTGACACGGGAGCCAAACATGTCACTGACCATGTGAACTTTTTTAAGGCTTCTAAGAACAACAACAAGATTTTAATTTGCAGTTCATACTGTGCAAAGGCTCCTACATGTGGGAGAAAGTAATAATACCAGTTACACTTTCTTGGGTCAGAGCTAGTGAATTCAAATTATCCATCTTTGCCTGCTGTGTTTTACCATTCTTACCCTCAGGAGTGCACAAATGACATGTTATGAACTAAAAAAATGAGAAAATTTAAGTTGTGTGGTCATAAGAAGCAGGTAGATATATGGGCTGATTAAAAAATTCCTTTTCATGTATCCCTTCCAAGAATAAATCAGAGTCATAAATTAGAGTGTTAGATAAATAGCTTTGGCTGTGCATGTTAGAGTATTTCTCAGTGCCGCCGGAGTATCGCACATCACAGGCTTTTAATGTTTGTTTTCGGTCTTGCCCCTTATGTGTAGAGATTTCTCTGGATTCTCTAAATCTTTTAATGATATTATGGATTGTAAATGGTGAAATCCCTAAATTACTTGCAAATGTGCTTTGAGAAACATTGGTCTAAACTGTTGGGCTTAGTTTAAAAAAAGTGGTGAACCAATCCTGGCTGTAAATGACTGAGCCTTGCATGGATGCTACCATTTATACCCAAACATAAAGCATCACCTTAACAACTGATCCTGTATACCTGTCAAATGTTCCAAACAGATGTCTTTTTTGAGCTTTTCACATCTTTCCCAGTCTATTTTTTTTTGCCTGACGCAACTTATTTGTTTTTCTGTTTTTAACAAAAGCCTTGCTAACAAACTTTGCTAACTCAGTGACCAATACGAAACACTTCCTGCAGCTGCTTCACAATGGAAGCCTCCCGCTGCTTTGCCAGTGAAAACTTTTAGCGTGAAATACCACATCAGACACACAGTAATCTCACAGCAGTGAAAACAACCCCCTTACCACAGAGATTCAGTTAGAGACTAAAAAAACTACTGAGAATTGAACAAAGAGAGACTTCAGAGCACAAAACACTTTCTCTCTGTTTCATTAGCACAGCCACACACATATACTGAGCCAGACAAAAGGTTTGAAGTAGGATATCGCGGCCCCCGAATGGCTCTGCTGCCAAACAGGACCGTAATAGCAAAACCAGTGAAATGTAAACCTACATGCAGTGCAGTAAAGTAGATAATGTATTCATCCGCTTCTAATGTCAACAGAGCCTGGTGGTCCACTAAACCTCTCATTTTCTCTAATTCGGAGCGAGTGAGGCCCAGATCTCAGAGGTTCTAATCCCTCTGCCTTGAGTCATCTCATGACCACATTGTAAATCTCTAAACCCTCGCTGAGCTCAGCCCATGTGGGTGCCACGACCACTCTGCGCCGCCTGCTTAGCATCAACAATGCCCTATCCATGTCACAAGGCGCAATGCTCCACACAATAGGAACCACTTATCCACATGGTCTTAGACACATGCAGCTGATGCCAGGCGAAAAAGAGCCTCTTTGAGTTTTTGTAAATCTTTCACCTCTGTGGGTGACTTTTACCCCTGCTAATCGCGGCTGGGCTGTGAATGTCACAGGGTTTGTCTCCAAGCCGCAACACAGACAAGATTGACTAATCCTTCCATTGAAAGCTTTAATCTAAAAGGGAATGTTTAGAATTATGAAGCACATGGTCAGTTTGGTGTGTTGAGTCAAACAGGCAATATTGTGGAAAAAAGATCAAAAGACTCCTTATCATATAGTTTTTGTTTTCCCTTTAAAACTGGACTTCACAAACATTGAGCCCTGGTAAATATTATCTTTACATTTGCATTACATCAGTTGAGGTGATTGTTGTTCCACTATAATATTTCCTGCTAAGAATTCATAAGAGTCACCATTAAAACAAAACCAAACAAAGACAAATTTGCACTGCTTAACCCATTGCCATCTGCCGCTTTCCAAAGAATGCAGATCCAAACAAACTGATAAAAGGATCTTATCTCTTCATCTAGTCCTACAGAGTCTCTCAATCTATCCAATAAAATCTATATCTGACAGCTGCCTTATACCATATGGATTTGCAAGATATCCTTAGAGGAGAGACATGTTAACTGTTTCTATTATTGGTCACATTGGTAAAGAAAACACCATATGCTTGAATAAGATACCAGCATTAAAACCTATATGTCCCTCTCAAAGGCCTCAGTAACATATCAGCCTCTACACTATGTATCCATTCACCTCTTTAACTTTCTCTGACTCTTTCAGATGCTCACAGGGCTTTTTAATGGCTGCTATAAAGAAAAGAGTGCACTCATTTGTATTGAAATAGGTCTTTTATGGGCCAACATAGCCCTGAGAGTAACATTCAGGTGAATACAGGTCACAGGGTTCTTCAACAATGCAGTGGAAGCACATTGAGACACTACCTGCAGACTGAAACACAAAGGGCATCTCTGACCTCTGTCCCATGTCCTTAAGATACACATAAGCACGTCCATGAGAGAGCAGGTGATCAGAAGAATACAGAGAAACCTTTATAATGTCTACTTAGCAAGCTATCATATGGTAAGAATGAAATTGTGTTTTTTTGGTGTGTCTTTTTTTTTTTTGGTGCAGCACATTAAGTTGTGTTCCTGATGATAATGTGTAAATTTTATTAGTGGTTTAGTGCGTTTAAGGTCAAAGTAAGAATCTGTGATCAACTGATTACCAAGATAATTATCATACATCCAGACTCATCACAGAGTCAGATTTCCTTCCACCTTGGCTCCCTTTCATCTAATATTACCGACTCTTGCAGAAACATCAGAATTATCTTTGATTAAATTCTCAATTTTGACACAATCTTAATTCTGTTGTCCAGTCCTCTTTTCATATAAGAAAAAAAAAACAAAAACCAACTAAATCACTGTCTCACCATTTCCTGGCTGTAAAAACATACTACATACAATGCATATAAAGTATACAATAGACTGTATGACAAAAAAAGGAGGAAAACTTGCAGAGAGTTCCTCATACGCTGGTGTCTCCATCCCAAAGCACAACAGGGTTTAAAGCATGACTCAAGGGAATTTCTGCAGTGGTGACAGGCACCACAGATGTAATGCCAGCCACCCTCTAGTCAACAGCTCGCAGCTGGAACACAACCAGACCGACTAAAGTCACAATAAACAAATAAATAATGCAAATGCCCTGATTTCAGATTTTCAAATAGGGTTTCTGATTGCTTTGGCTCTACATTGAATAAAATGAATGTCGAACTTTTGACGAGGTTTTTCAATAACTTTTATCTCATTATGAAGAAAGTTAATTTTATTTCAGAATATTTATTTCTTCTTCTTCTTCTTCTTCTTCAGCAAACAGCCCATAGCATCTCATTGGCATTTTCACTTGATTCCTTCAGAGAAAACTCTAAACAGATGTTGATTACCCAGTTACAGCATGTGATATGTGATCTACAGTTAATTAAGAAAGAGTATGAAATTCCATGCTTCATTGAGTTTACTGCTTGGCTTCTGTACAGTACCTTTATCTCCTGTGAGCTTATTAACAATGACTTATTTTCCCAACACACCTTGTGCTAGTTTCTTTTCATTTTGCTTGATTGTTTTCTAAAGAGAAACCACACTTATGTGTTATTATACTGTGGCCTTGAGCTATTTCCTTTTCCTTAAGCTCTCATACTGGAATTGCAAAGGTGAGGAGAGGGTTTGAACAATATACCGAACAGCACAATGACACTTGTACTGATGGAATGCATGCAGAAAGATCCCACTGCAAGATATATTTCAATATTTAATTAGTTTTCTCACATATAATAATAAAACCAACATGCAGAACCTGTGACAAACCCATAATTAACAATAACGAAGACAACTGTAGTAGATTCAAGAGCAGGAAAGATAAGGAGGCAGACAACTAGATACTGTTAGAGGAGAAAGAAAAAATGCACCACTCGAGAAATATTTGATTATAATAAAACAGATGTAATCAAACTACATATACACAGTTCCCCTGGTGCAGAGATCAGATCATCTATCAATGTCATTGCCCCACCTGTGCTTTGACTCCTCGCCATGAACATTGCAGTCTGTTACGCTGGTGCAGTATTAATGGTTGTCATTTGCACATTTCATTCCACCACAGGTGGCAGAGATGAAATAGAGTTTACCACTTCTCATATCTGACACTGAGCTGCTGATCTGATAATGGTGTTCTCGCTGTGTAGTACCCAGCCTTCCCCACATGGAAACAGGGAGGGAGAAGGTGGTAAATCATAGCACAGGCTTGCAACCCGCAGCATCTCTACTGAATCTGTGAAAGAGCATCACTGGAAATTGAAACACCAGGAGATATGTGAGAGGGGAGAAAGAGCATTTCACACTTGCTCCTGTTTCCTCCTCCCATCGCTACGCACATGGGCCCAAATCATTTCAGGCATCACTACCCACGAGTCTCTCATCAAATAATATTGAAATGGTTACCCTGAGGTGTCCATTGTGCATATGTATAAAGTGATATTTGCTGAATGATAAGTAAGTTATGATAGTAATGTACTGTGGGGAAAATGTTCTTTATACTATGATGAAATCCTACTTTGCATCTCATCCTGTTTCTTTACTCTGTGAAACTTGAGAGCAGAAATTTCAAATGGAGAACAGGATATTTAATTCTGATATACCAAAAGCAGGCCAGCTCTTTAGTGCTAACCTGAAACCATTAACCTGATTATTTCTTTGATTCTTAGTCTTACATTAGAATCCTGGTGTTTTATAGACAATATCTAGACAATATTAAAGCTGCTCCAAGAAACATTTTATATGAACAATAAATTGAAGGACCATGTGTATGTAAAAGGGAACAATCATGCTGAGGAGCCGGTTATCAAGCCATTTTACAGTTTCCCTCTGCTCTACAAAGTTTTATAGCATCTTTTAGCTCATTATCTTAGTTTTCTGGTTTGCAAGTTTTACAGTTGTGGTCACTCTCAATTAGAGCTGGACCTGAGTCCTAAACTACTCCGAATTTGGGACTCAGCTTACAATTTGGGGATTTATTTATTTATTTTTCTTTTAATTTGTTTAACCTGTTCATTTTTTCCAAGTAAACTGGAGTGGAAATAAATGTTGCCCATCTCAGCCGAGAACAGAGGGACAGCAGACTCCTTCCCATGTCATTCTCAAGCCAACTCCCATCAGCCCTCAAGCCACTATTATTCACTGTTGATGACTTCTGAAGCTCCAGAGCTTTGCTGTGGTTTCAACTTGTTACACAGCCTCCATATGCCAAAAAAAAAAATCAATTAATGTAGATTTAAACAAAACCCCTGAGGTAACTCTTTCTCATTTCATCACTCAAAACACACACCACCTTGTAAAAAGAAAAAAAAAACATGATTGAGTCATGCTGTTTGAATTAAAAACCATTTAAAGGATAAGGCAGGCATTCTGTATTTATCTTACTGCCAAAAAAATCCCCTGAAAAGACCAAAACCAACAGCAAATTGCATCTCCTAACAAGTGTTGCATGTGTAGGCAAATCCTGACATAGTGTAGCTTATTCCTCTGTGCATAACTACACTGATGTCCAAAAAAGACCACGTAGCATAAAATTGCACTGTTTATATTAACTAAATTGCACATATGGACTCTCTCTGCTCAGCAAGTCTGCAGCTGGATACAGTTTGCAACAATGCAGAAAATTTTGAGCAATGTTTGCTAAAACAACTTATATATAAATATATTTGGTTTTTTTTAAATATCTACATCCTCAGTAGGAGCCACTGGCTTGGTGTTAAATACCACAGACAGGTCACAGAGGACGGCTGACACATAAGTCTTTTTTACACAGCTTGTTCAGTATCGGTGTGTAACGTTTAAATGATGTGCAATCCTGAAGCAGAAGATTTAAAAGCAGCTGTGCTGGCACTTGTTTATAGTGACCAAACTATAGAACATTTCCAGTCTGAACCTTTAACTACCTCTGGCTTACATTACACATGTTAGCACAACAGTTAAAGCTAAAAATTAGAACATTTTTTTTAAACCCCCAGAAGTGTTTTTGGCCTTCATCGCTCAAGCAGTGCAAAGTCAGTGCAGTCTCATTTGTTGCAGTGCTAGAATACATTCTGTGTAAAGCGCTGATGCACCATACAAGATTAGATCATTAGTCAGTCATGGGAGTGTTGCAGCCCTTGTTAATTACCATTTTATCACACACACAAACAGAATAGACACACAACACAACACACACACATATACACACACATCTGCCTGGCGAGAACACATGTAATAAAGAGGCGAAAACTAAGTGAGGGCAAGCTGCTCACCCAAAGCGATCCAAGCATGAGGGGTTCTGACCTGTCGAACCGTGGACTGTGAGGCATCATTTTTTTCCAATATTAACAGAAAATACCGTGGTGGAATAATACAGAGAGCCAGTCAGCCAAGTCTCTAAGAAGCTGCTCCATCTGAAACAACCTGCTATATATAGTGGAAACCCACCACCCAGAGGAATAAGAGTCACTTTGGCTCCCACCTGTTTGAGCCACACCCTGAAGGCTCTCCTCTTCTTCCTTTGGTATGAAAAAGACCCTGCCTCATTTCTAAGGATGATTCACCAGTTCCTAATTTATCCCCTCTGGTTCACTTATAGTTACCGGAGTATTTTATGATGTCTTTAGTTCACCTTATTAATACTTAAAGAGCAGACCGCCTTGGGCTTTCTGTCTTCCATCATGGCATTAAAAATGGTATATGCCTTCTACAGTCCTAAAGCACATACCAGGGGCACAGACCTCATATCAATACAGGAGCTGCCACCACAGCATAAGTGTGCAAGTACCTTTTTATGCAGTTTCTCTAATGGCTCACTAAAGACTGGCTCCAAGAAAACCCCAAAGAAAGTTCAGGGTGTCACTGCTAATATCACACTGTCTTATTCATGTCTTGGAAGGCACATGACTATAAACCCACCTCCAGGTTTTAAAACCTCCACTCACAAACCCGATGGAGTCACAGACAGTCCATCCACATAAAATCTATGCAGTCTTCAGTATCTACACCACTTTGTGATGGGTTAAGCTAACATAGATAAAGTTTACTATCATGGTTTCAGAGCTGGAACACTTCAGTCCATCACAGCAACTGATTAATAATTGCAAGTTATTGAAAAAGTAATTAATGCCAAACGTCTCTCAATTTCAGTTCCTTTTTTTATGATCACAAATTAACTATGTTATGTGTTTTTTTTACTGCAGGTCACAAAGTCAAAGCATTTTGAAGATATCTATCACCTTGGCTATCACCTTGGAATATACACTGTAATTTTGCACTTGCACAACACTCACAAAAGATGTACACCTACATGTAATATTGCATGCCTTTCATACTGCACTATTACAATGATTTCAAGATGTACAATTAATAAAGTGTTATGCACATCATAATATGAGAATGTTTCTTTTTTGGAAAATTCATTATATATCTACAGCCTGAAGGTCTACCTGATGTATGGGTGCAAACCATTTTCCTTTTCAGGCGCAGCTCTTGGCTTCCTACAGTGATAATGTGATTCACTATATGCAGAAAAAAAACATTATACAAGTGCTTCTGCATCAAACTGAAGGACCTCATCAGCCTCCCCATCTTCCATCCTTCAACAGTTACATCTCAAAGCATACAGAAAAACAGACACACACATGCACAAACACACGCAAGTTTACTAACATGGCACAGAGGCCAATTAAAGTTGACTGTCTACGACTAGCAACAAGACATCAGCTGATCTGTGATCCATATTAATGTAGAAATGCATACAAAGGCTCTGCCTCCTCTCAGCAAATATTTTAATTTGTCATGATAGAAAAGCAGAAGTGTGGCTAATAACATTAATGAGGTCCATTTCATTCAAGTGTCACAGTAGGAAAAGCCACTCGAATGGAGCAGCAGCAGCAGCTCCACACAGACTTGGCTCGGGAACAGGAGAGTGGCTGGTAGGGTACATTCAGAAAATTACATCACTTTACTGTAGTGCAGCCTTTAAAAACCAGAAAAAGACAACACTTAAGATATATTACAATATAATGACTTATAAAATCCAAGATAATATAGTCTCAAATCAAAATATTGAGATAATATCAATATCCTGCCCAGCCCTTCCACCCAGCTGCTGGTCGTGCTTGGACGCATCAGAGAGTCTGGAGAAGTGCAAGTTTACCTCCCCAGTGAGCACTTCTCCTTGCGCAAGGCACAGTACCTTTAGCTTATCTATATGGCATCCACTGTTTGCATAAAAAACATAACAACAGAGTTTATAACCTGCATTTCCCCGAGTGGGATTAATAAAGAGCTAAATTTAATTTAAATTTTAATTTAGAACATGGCTCACCCAAATGGAACGCATGCTGCCATAAAAGTCATTAGACCTAATTACACCTGTGCTTTTGCTGTTATGACAGATTGTCAACATGTGTGTAGCTTTAGCACCAAATATTTTTATAAAATTACGGGAACTTTGACAAATTACAGACAATAATTGTTTTTTTCGATCCTATTCAGGTTTTCTGAGCTGGAACAGCCTTAATAACCTTTGGGCTGATTTTTTCTCATAGGACTGATGTTTTGTCAATGGGAACATGAGGTCTCAAGGGGAAAAGTCATGTTAGAGTCAGATTGCTTTATACACGATTACAGAGCTCAACTGCTCTTTTGGAATGTTGAACTTGCTATGCAAATGAACATAAAGCATTAGGTGTGCTACCTTAAACCAAACCTTAAATTTTATGTGTCTGGAGTCTAGAGAATCATTTAGGCCAGTTATATTTTCTTTGACCAAAAATGCCCAAAGTAGACAATATGAACTTTGTACTGCAAGCTGTAGGCGACTATATTGTTATTACATCCATTCATAGCATGCAAAATAAGTTTTCCCTTCCCTCAAATTTATCTCAGACCCCTGTGGGGCCCTAAACACCAAGCAGAACTCTGCTGCTCAAGTTAGTTGGTCGATTATAACCACCACGAGACATGGGCTTTTACTATTACAGTGGATACATTCCACAGCAATTTTGGGCTTTTAAAACGATTTCTACGACCTAAAAAGACTATATTTCAAGACCAAAATCAAATTTCTTTTACTGTACTCCTGTGAGACTTTGAATAGGCTTTGAGTGAGTGAATGAAGTTTTGAACGGGCATGTATTACCTCCTGCAGCGCAACACTTGCAAAGGGGAAGTTATTGCATGCCAATCGTGTTCTCGATAAAAATGCTCTTACTGATATGCATATGAGGAGGGCTTCAAAAGTCAACCAACAAGAAATACAGCTGTCGGCGCTTAGTCGGTGAATTGACACACTTATCAAGGTCTTTAACAACAACAACAAAAAAGTCTATTTCCTTTATCAGTGATCACAGAAACCAATAATTCCTTGAAATATTTAAAACAGCCGCAGTCAGCCTCTGCATGGGGCAAAGCAATAACTGCATTTTTACAGTCTAGCACAGGCTTTAATGGGATATCACCCACAGATAATCAAAGTGGACGCCGGTGCGCTCAGTCACTGTTTGAAAACTTCACCCTCAGAGATTAACGGCACAGATTAGGGCAGGGTTGAGGTGAACGACTGAGCCTCGGCCAATGGATTACTCACTTCACGGCGGGGAATCGACATGATACGTGAGAAATGTTGGCAATGCACGCGTCCTGGAGGAGCTGACGAGCTCTCACTCCGTGCTCAAAAATACACACAAATTACGCATGAGGACGTTAATTGGCTGCAGAAGCGTTCGTGTGCGCATCGAAACGCCCATGTGGTAATCCATGCGCCTAAAATGTTCACGAAAAAAACAAAGATAAGACGTCTTACCATGTTCTTAGCTCCAGAAGTACTTCACAAAAACCCCTTTCGGACGAGAAAAGGAGCCACAAATACCGGCTGACAGGGCAGCTACATTCTCCACACACGGGCACATCAGCACTACGCTGCCCGACACACCAACACTTCACCGGAGGGCTGGATCCTGGCGAGCAAACGGCACGGAGCAGCCCTGTCCAACTCTCTCTCTCTCTCTCTCTCTCCCTCCCTCCCTCTCTCCCTCTCCCTGTATGTGTGTGTGTTGACATGACGTGAGAAGTAGGTAATCTTATTACATCGGTCAGTAAAGGTGAGCCCAGCTCAAGCTCCGTTTCCCCTCCTCCAACCTCATATCTGCTAGATATGCACCTGACCAACTCAGGTATATGCACCCTCTGAGACTGATAGATTATATTTAACAGGATCTCTTTCCTATGTGATAAACAAGAAGAGGAAAGAAGTCACCAACCCCACTCGTGAAGGTCAAACCAATCCATAACTTATTACACCCTGTGGATTGTACTGCTACTCTGCTTTTCACTGTGAACCCTTATATTCTAACTGAAGGTCAACAAAAACTATTTATTGTCAGTTGTCAATTATTTCAGAGTTAAATCCATTAGTCTGGTCTGTCTGTGCTGATTGGAGTGGAGCTGAGAAATAATACCACTGGAGGCAGTTAGCTATGATTCACCTGTCACTTTGCAACAATCACTGGCCTTTTCTTCCCTTCGGCTTAACCCACAACAAAAAGCCTCCCATCAATATTCTCTAATTAGATGGCGTGCTGAATAAGTCCCAACTAAAGGTTGCAGGGAATATTCAATAAAACAGCTTCGGCACAGGAGACACAGCTGGGGCTCTTGTTCATAAAAGAGACGTCAACGGCAGTAAAATTTCAATGCCTCTGACAATATAAACTTACCTTTCTTGAACAGCAGATGTAATTTAGTGAGATATGAGCAACTTGCCGGTATCAGATAAGGCTTTAAACAGAAGCAGACACCCACAGAGGGAGTCATAACTCAAATTACGCACAAAATAGGAATATCACAATTAAACTGTTAACCAAATCAAACTGACACCCTTGAATCCATCATTAAAATCAATACAAATGCAAAGAAAACTGAAAAGATTGATGTTAAATATGATAAAACACAAATGTGATCCTGCATATTAGTGATCCACAATTTGGGGGCTGCAGTTGCTGAGGGAAATGTGCAATGACTGCGGTGTAGCTCGACTAATCTGAAACATAATGAATGAAATTTCGCAGTTCAGGTGCTGTTTACAATCAAATCCAGCACTTTGGAGTTCTGGTTTCAACTACAAAATGTCACTAATTAAAACAAACATGAGCAACACAAGGCAATAGAGCTGGCAGGTTTGCGGGTAGGGGGCTTTTAGATGTCTGTGCCCAGAAGCCCATTGTCTCATAATGTGTACATGACCCAAACAAGACTTCATCATGTCTCTACAGGCATGCTAGCGGCTCTGTGGCTGTTTGTTACATCATACTCAGTAAGACGATAGCAGGTCACTGAACTCAGTATGATTCATGTTCTGGGAATGATGAATAATGGTGCAAATGTCATGGCCGTCCATCTGAGGGTTGTTGAGAAATTTTGGCCTGGAACAAACTGGTGGACTGACACATCAACAGACCCACCAGCAGACACCAGGATCCCCAAAGAAAAGGGCTAAAAAAAGAAGAGACCACACCTAGACCTCAGCAATTCCAGGATCATACATTCTTGTACAAAAGAACCACTTTCACATATATAATAGAGAATGTTAAATACTCTAGTATAAAGCATGTGGGGTATCTTTAGGGCTGTAAAGCTTGGACAAAAAAGCTTGAGACCTGCTGCTCTAAATAATCCGTCTGACATGCATGACGCAGATTGGAAAGGATGTCCATCCATGACCTTTGAAAACTTCAAAATTGAAACACTGAGGTCCACTTATAGCTTTTGGAGCTATTAACGCCATCTCACCTTTTTTTAATTGAATGAGTGCTTAGAGTCTCCTCACCATACATAATTCAGGACCGTAGGCTCATTAGAGAGCTCATCAAGTCAGTTTGTGTTTGAGACGTACAAAGGTGGCAACTACCTTTTCAGAAGAATGAACCTTAGTGTTTTTTATTTACTGTCAAGTGATTCCTAATTTCAAAAGATGTGCAGCACCTCTTTAAAAGATACATCTGACTAATTATAGTAATGCTAGATGAGACAATAGCATATTTAGTCTATAAATTATTCAGGGCATGTGAAATTTGTATAAAAATAGCCCTTTAACTGGCATGCAGAGACCTTGGCTGGGAATGAGGAGCTAATCCGGGTGAAGTCATCAGTACCTCCACTTAGCCTAGCTTGTTTTTTGAATATAAGGATGGTTTTGAGCAGAAACCCTCTAATAATCAGCTGCTGCCACCGTGCTAATTCTCCCTCTCCTATCATCTCTGTTGCTGCCCAGAAAAACGAAGGGCCAGGGTTCAGACAGGAGGACACTCCACAGAGGAGGGTGATTAAGGGATATGCTGCTCTTGGAAAAAAAAAAAAGTCTCATCTCAGCGACCCAGTGAAGTCTTCATAGTGAGAAATTACCAAACAGACCCCATTCATATCCAGGTTTGTGTGTCTGTGTATGTGGGTCGGGTGTGAGAGACTGCACTGGTTTTTAGTAAAAAGGAGGAAGGAACAAGGGACAAAAAAGGGACAAAAAGGGAATAATAATTAAGTTCCATCCCTAGAAATGAACAAGTCTCTCTCTTCATTATTCTATTATTAATATTTTTCTTTAAAAATCTGCAGTATTTGAGCCCATCCCAATGTAGTAATTCTATAAGGTAAGAAAAAGGTAAGAAAACCATATTTTACATTAGAAAAGATCTGTTTCAGTGTTCAGCTGGAACAATTATACATTATTCAACTACAATTCTCTCTTTCTAACTAATTATGCAGGTACAAACTACTTTTAACCAGGAGCAGTTAAGTTGACTTTGAGGTTTCATGTATTCTTCTGAGAATGCTCAAAGTCGTATCAATGTTTGTGCCTTTTTTCTTGTACAACCAGGGAAGCCTGAGGGTCCCTTTACGAATGATGCACACTGCTTATTTGTATTCAACTGAGGGTTCAATCACTAAGCAGGCAAGTTTTCTTCAGGGAAAATAATTCCTATTAGTGATGTTGTATTAATACAGCACCTTCAGTCATTTCTTTAAAGCTTAAGAAACTGATTTTGCCGAGCAGATGTAAACTCCCTGCAGTGACAGACAGAAATGGTTTAATTATTCTCTATGAATGGCTTCTTGTCTCACATTTGGAAGCTACAGTGTTTATCCTTTCTTTTTTTGGGGGGGTAGAAGGTGCTTTGTTTTCCATTTAAATTTTTTTGCAGTTGCATAAAATTGGTTTTGGGGTCATTAAAATGTTTGAATATGACTTGATTTTAGAGAGCAACATAGATAGACACTGTTTGTGTAATTGCTGTACACCATCTGCAGCATTATTTAACACTATGAATTTACTCAGCTGGTGTAAGATTCAAACAAACAACCAGTCAACATTGATCTGGAAGGGAAGTGCAAATGAACCAATGATTTACTCTTTTTTGAGTGTGAGTCAACCAGTGGTTTACTGTG
Source organism: Acanthurus leucopareius (assembly GCA_029814765.1). Lineage (NCBI taxonomy): Eukaryota > Metazoa > Chordata > Actinopteri > Acanthuriformes > Acanthuridae > Acanthurus > Acanthurus leucopareius. Next base: position 15,262,678 of record JAQMCX010000003.1, on the reverse strand, counting down.
GTGAGCTTCTTTTTGAGCCCTCTGAATTAATGGTCCAATAAATCATTCAGATTCTCGTTGCTAGCAGAGTGTGGTCAGACTTGAATAAGCAGAAAATGAACACAGAGCCTTGGATGCCTTCTTTCTAAAATCTTTTTGAAATATGTACAGTTTCTTTTTTTTTTTTTTTTTTGCATATTTAAGGTGAAATTTTAAAGCATAATGTCAACAACCTCATAAAAGCAGCACCAGCTTTGCTACAAGCTTTGTGAGAAAGAAAAATCTAGAGCACAAACATACTGGCACTACAAAAACACATGCTTTATTTGAATATTGTTTTCCACTTGGGACAAATTAAACAGTTCTTCTTGCTGAAGCGTCATTTCCCTTGACTGTGTGTATGCACTCAGCTATTCAGTCCCTGAATTCTCTGCTTGTGTGTTCCCTGTAGGCATTCCTGTGGGAGTGTGTACACACACGGAAGTGTACATGCTACAACTGTACATACACGTACATACACGGACATGAGCAGATCTCAAGTTGCAAAACATTTGAGAGTCTCAAATCTTAACTCTAAAATTAAACAGCTTTTTGAACAGCATGTCAAAGCTTTTCTTAAATTTTTTCAAGGTTGATTATGACAACATAGTGAGATTTACAAAAATATAGGAAAATTCAAACATGTTCCTCTCTCTTCACCTTCTTTGTAGCATCTCCACTGCACCAACTACCACGGTTGAGAGGGCAGCATCCAGATGTGCTAATGTGTGTCACCATGTGTGTAGAAACTGTGGGATATGATAGGGATTCCTTGCTTTTTGAGCACAGCACGATACCATGACACATTCTCTCTCTTCCTCGCCCAGTACATTTTCTGGAGGCATGTGAAATAGACTCATAATGCAGATGCCCCCCCACCCCCTCCTAAAATAAAAAAAAAGAAATACATATGGCCACTTTTTTTTCTGTTTTGGAGCAGTAACTTAAGAACTCTGCTCTCCATAAAACCCACACCTTCGAGCAAAGAAATACCAGAGCTCGAAACCAACATTTCCATAAAAATAAAATACTCCTGCACACTTGAATGGTGAGTTTGTGTGTGCGGTGTCATTAGCTTTCAATAGTAAAACACTGATGTGTGCAGCAGGCAGCCTCCCACACAGTGTGAAGTATTTGGTGCTGTCCATGGTACTGAAAGAAAGTCTGCTCTGTGGAACAAAAGCACCATGCACTCCTACTGGTGAGCTCTCTGCCATGAGTCTTCATTAGCATGCTAATTACCTCTTTAACAGTTATTGTTATGCATTAGGCTGATTTATCTAAGTAGAGAGAAATATATCCACAGAATGCACTTGACAGGCTGTTTTAAAAGAATTGTGGATAGTTAGCTCACAAGGTAGTATTGCCAAAAGGTGGGTTCAGATAGCCTCCATGCATGAGTGAGCCACCCTTGCAAGGAAACAAACAAAGACACACACACATGCACACACGCACACATGCACAAGGACACACATAATTCTGCTTAGGGCACTTGTGTCTGTGTCTCCAACTTTGGCTTATTCTGACTGCAGGCTTTACCCTAGCCCCCACCCGACCAACTATAAAAATTGAAATTGGCTCTGTGCAAATGGAAGTGCCGAAGGGAGTCTGAGTCGAATAAGTGTCAAGGGACATTCATAGTTTGGCACTGACAGCTTGTGTGATATTGAGAGGTCAGAGCAACTGAGACAGCGGGCAAGCGAGAGGAAGAGAGCAAGAGGGAGAGAGGGAGGGAAGGGAGAGAGGGAGGTCAGACAAAGCCAACAAGACAGAGTGTGTGTGCGAGTGCGTGTGCAAGCGCAAGCGAGAGGGGGAAAGAGAGAAAGAGGGGTCAAAGAAACAAGTGAACAAGAGATAGAGTGAGAAATAAAGACACACGGAGAGCGAGTGAACCTTAAAAATAAACATAACAAGCACAGATTGATAAATTCTAACCTGCTGGAGAGGAAGCTGATACTAATACATGAGGAAAGCAGCATCAATAATCTGAGCATTTCAAACAGTCAGGAGGGTGCAGAGAAGCTACAAAAGATTAAAGCTCAGAATCAAGTTTTTAAACTTTTAATCTAACTGAAAGAAAACAGGGGAGTTGAGGCATGAGCAAGACAGCTGACTCATGGCTTTATCAAAGATTATCCATGGGCTTAAGTCTGCACAGGGGGTTGATTTGTAAAGTATTAGTTTGTTTAGAATACAGTGTTGTGGTGTTTCCCTGTTTTTCACTGAGGCAGGAAAAAATGCTAAGCGAGAATGTGGATTTAAATCCACTACTTATGTGACAATGTCCGTTTCAATTGAGTTGAAAGTGCATCATTATGCAAAACATCCCGCTGCAACCAGATTTGAGCCACTGTGGAGGTATTTATAGTACAGACCTTGAGTCAATTTATATTTTATTGCCTGTCTGAGTTTTCTGCACGAAAAATCATTCTTGGTGTGAAAAGGCTCTTGGTGTGCTAAACCTGTTAGCGGTGCAACTTTGCAGGTACATCAGGTCAATAATCGCATTCCAACAAAGAGAGACATGAGGAAAAGGACGTCTCTTATGCAGCAGTTTGCTTCGCCTTGCATACCTGCTGTGTGTGTCTTGTGACTGACAGACCTGTAGTAACTTATTGTTTTAAGCCAGTTGGGGGCAGCAGAAACATCGTATTGTCCAGATTTAAGTCAAGACCAAGGGGCAAACTCTCCACTTCCGCATTGAAGCCAACCAGGAAGTGAAAAAACTTGCAATTCCTCGACTGGCCCCTTGAGGCTGGCTCCAAAAGGGAGCAAACCCAATTGGAGCCCATGTTAAAATGACCAACTTTAGAGCAGAAATAAACATGTTTACAGCCTGGTTCAAAAAACGGTTTTT
>JAQMCX010000003.1:15134438-15259703 GCA_029814765.1 Acanthurus leucopareius | reverse complement strand
GGCTTCACTTTTGCTCCGGCAGAAACCAATGGGTGACGTCACGGAGGGTTTGTCCAGTGTTTTATACAGTCAATGGTCAAGACGCCCACTTACAAAACATTACAAATATTTACATATTCAAACACTATGGATTCATTTCTCGCAAACAGCCCAATCATTGCAGTTGTAAGTCAGCACTGGAGAAAGGATTGGCCCCACCCATTATCATTCTGCTATATCAAAGAAAACAACTTGGCTCATCCTTATCCTCCTTCACTTATCTTGGGTGTTGCTCAGCCCAGGAATTAGTGTAGGAGATTTTTAAAACTTTAACACAGAGTTAGTTGAAAGGGAGGTGGATGCAAGCTAAACTCAACACACAATGGCAGACTTATACCCACCATCTAAATCTAGTGAGTCATATAGTCATGTATGAAAGTTAGTTAGTTTCATCTGGAGTCGTTTTTCTGACCAGCCGGCAAATATGACTTTGATATTCTCTCTCTTTTAGCTCTGAGGAAAGTATCTCCCTTTTAAACTGCTAAATGCTCCATTATGTTCACCAGCACTGGACAGGAAATGCACAGATGGTAATATCGAGGTTTTTTTTTTGCTTGAAAGAGCTGCCTTTTAGGACTAAAAACTGTCACTACGGGAGCAGTGAAAGTTAGTTTAAAGAAGAAAATACAGGACGTGAAAATGCTCCAGAGAGCTAAGTGAACTTAGTTCGACACAATAATGCCTACTAGTAATATGGAAACCAGTCGCAACTGAAAAAAAAATTAAAAAAACTGCATTGTTATTTTTCTATTTCCCTTCAGCTGTGTGACAGAAAATACTCGAGGGATATGATTTCTTTGGGCTTCTAGCATGGGCATTGAAGCTAAAGGGGACTGATAATTGGAACATATGAGGACCAGAGCACTAGCACCAGATCTGTTACTCGGGATCCCAGAGGCTATAGAAACCACCACTGAGGGCTGTAATGAAAATGTTCCCTCTTACCATTTTTTTTTAAACCCCCCTCTTGCCTTTTCTTCTCCTCTTCAGAGCACACCTTGGCAACCTAGGGGAGAGAGCTCTTTTGACAGCTACCACAGGTTATTACTTTTATAACCAGGGGCAGGGACTCCAAGAGAGTCCATTAGCACCTAGAAGAGCAGTTGACTCACTCAACTGGCCAGCAGAGACTCACAACTTTAAAACCGGGGTGGAATTGAATCAAGTGTTCATTATGCATCAAAACTTGATGATCTGTGCAAACTAGGATCAATTAAGGACACAAAGTGACTGCTTTGTGAGGACACTGACTTTGTTCACAGAGCCACAATAGCAGCTTTTAATCACTCAGTGATGATCAATACATGCCCAAAACAAGACAGTTAAGATGCATTGTGTTGAATATAAGAAAGAATGACTTTTTTGTTTGTTTTTATTATTTTTTGTACACTACTTCAACTCCTGTCTCAATTTATGATTGTAAAAAAGAGCTTTTTCATCATGAAATATTCAAACTATGAAATTATAATTTACAAGTTGGTTTCATGCTGTTCTGTGCTGTTCTTTGTGTGAGCACACAGCTTAATGGCACCTACAGAACATCTTTGAATCCCTCTTTTACACCATTTATTCTCCATTTCTCCCCTTTTTTTCCTAATTCTATGAAGCCTAATCTACCTCATCCCTCTCTCTTTTGGATTGCACTTCCTTGTGTCTGGCACTCCAGATAAGATGCAGAAGATAAAGGGCGTAGATGCTTTTGATAGATAAGCCTGAGATGGGGGGCCGAGATAAAGAAGCAACCACAAGCATAGAGAGGAAGAGAGGGAGAACAAAAGCTATACAACTTCCCTTCACTGGGAAAAAATGGCCTTCACCTGTGTGCCCCGTATACAGCTAAACCTGCCTCAGCCTAGTGTTCCTAAGAGACAAAAAGACTATCTAGTCAAATGGTCCCCAACAGAACTGAATTCTGCCAAATGTGCTTAGCCGGCAGTGTTCTCTATCTAGACTTTAGTCAGACCATTTTATCTCCACACACATTATAGCTGTGACTCAGAAGCACGCACCTCATCTTTAAAATTATTCTGCCATTTCAAACTGAAAACAGCCTAAGTGGCAACTGCATGTTCATTTCCTAACTCACATATTTCCTGTTTCCTTTTTGCGTGAGCATCAGTGTATGTGCATATATTTCTGTAATGAATAATATGTGATTCCAGATGGTTGTAAAAAGCCTTTTTACACAGGTGATCAGAGAGAGATGGCCCAACAGAGACTGGACCTGAAAGTGGTGAGTGACTGAACCAGTTTTTAAGAACATTTAGATTTTCGTTTATACTGAAGGGAGAACGGGACCGGAGATGGACAGCTGTCACACCGACAGCAAATGAAAAGCGTTAGAATTTGGCTCCAATCAAAGCTTTGGGTTTAGCAGCAAGGACTCCATTTTATTACTTGTCAGATACTGTGTCTCCTTGAATATGCCCTTTCACTGTAGACACACCAGCTTATTGATGAGCAGACAGATAAACGGGTGGACAGACGTGGACGTATTTTTCTTCTGCATGACTTATAGATGTTCTTTCTTACACCTGCAAACACAAACAGCTCAAATTCCTTCATGTGTGGGTGTGCTGATTAACTGGCAACAAACTGTAAAGCACAAGGACTTCACACACACACACACACACATTAAAGCACAGTGAATATAACAAATCAATTGTCCCCTTTGTGAGGTTGTTTCTCCTCCTTTTCTTTTGTCAGTATGCGGTGAGAAATGTCAATGACTAACCAAGGGACATTAATGTGAATATGCCTTTTAAAAGCTTGACTGATAGCAGAGTCTGTGGGCGGATCATCACATTAATGTAAAAGAATAGGTATTTACACTGATAATGACCCAATATATGGGTTGGTTGCTTTGAACAAAAGCACATAACATTATTAAAATAATTGAGATTGCCTGAGTAAGGAATACTGCTTATTGTGTTTAAGCTACAGTAACAGTAAAAGATAAATGTAAATTTTGATCGGTATATGTTCAAGTGTTCTGTTTTTATAGAAATAAGTAATCATCTGGTTTAGAGAGGCAGTGTCCCACTGACATGACATGACAACTGATTTAAGACACTAGTTTCTCCTGTAAGTAGAAAGGGAAGAAAAGACTTTCAAACCACTTTAAACACTTTAAGCACCAAGGTCTAATGAATTTATACACCTATTTTCATTTCCTTGTTTTTGTGACTCTGCAGTGGTCAGCAATGGCCAAAGCTTTAGCTCTGATGATGATGTGCTTTTTATGCTTTTTAGCAGTAGGAAAATTAAGCAGTGAGTTTCCATACTGGCAAGCTCATTAAAGAATGGTCCATTTGTGTGTGCAGTGTGTTTATGGTCTGGTCATTATGATTTCAGGTATTGGGACACTTAATCTCATCCCTGCTCCTGTCCTCCACCTCTGTCTGACAGCTGCTGTTGTTGTGGGTGACCTCAGTCTGTCATGAAGACTGAGATAAATCACAAAATAAGATGTTGACTTGTTAGGTTGACAAATGATGACTATCTGGATCCATTTCCTTGCCGTCTATTTTCGTATTCCATTAAAAATTTTGCTTAACACATCTCAAAAGCAGATTGTGTTTGTCTCCCATTATGGTAAATGTATTTACTTTTCCACACTCCAGCACACAGACAAATACAATGATTTTGATGAGAGAAAAACTTCCTGTATTTTAGTTTTAAAAACTCAAAAACTACACAGGAAAATTCAAAAGAAAATCAACAAATGAAAGTAAAAATGTAAGCTTCTTTGTGCCCAACAAACAGTGTACTTGCCTTTTCTGACATTCAGAGATTCTCACTTTGCTTCCACTTACGACAACAACTTCTGAACAATTTGAATCAAAGATACGGCTCAGTTTGACTGTGACATGAATGACACGAGCACAGTATGAAACAGTATTGAGTTAGTCTAAGGCTGGACTGAATACACAGGAATGACTGGGTGACCTTCACTGCAAAATAGCAAATACAAAGGCATTATCCTGGATAATTTCATCTGCTGTGTGCTCTGCATCCATTCTATTGTATGTCTCCTAAACACGTTAGAATTGATTTCCAGGTTAATTGCGATTCAATAAAGTGGGGTTCAAGACAAGCACACACACACACACACACATGCACACACACACACATGCACACACACACGTATACATCTATGAAGTACCCTTACAATTACCATAACCTTAACCATTACAGTCGAATACCTATCCTTAACATTTAACTTAACCTGACACTTAACTTGATTCAATTTGCTGACCTAAAAGCCAAGTTTTAACCATAAAACAGCCATTCAAACTTGCAAGGTCCCCACAAATCTGAGGGCCCCACAAGTACAGTGGACCCCTTATTTTCAAAACACATAAATATAGTTGAACTAAACTGAAAACAACACAAAATAAAAACATGCACTTCCCTCTACTCACATACAAACACATGCACACACAAATGCCAAGTTTTCAGACAGCGCAGCTCCCCTTGAATTGCTGTTTATGTTTTTCCTATTGGAAACATCTAAATGACAGTGGAGATGAGAGAAACAACAGTCATAAACATGCAGGTTTTTACATCCCATCAAGGAATGGTTGGCAGAGGAAACTGTGCGCTGATTACTGTTTTTGTCAGGGAGTTGCATCTGGGCCTCGAGTGAGGAAGGAGATTATACAGTACAGTAAAACAGAAGAAGAGCGCTGGATTGGATTGTCTCAGAGGTACAATCTTCTCTCTTTCGTATTAAATCCCATAAAGATGCAGGGACTGTTTTGAAACACAACAATGACAAATGTGATTAATCATGAGAAGATATTAAAGCCGGTGTCTGGTTCAGCTAAGGCCCTGAAACAAATAGCACCTTCACTGACTCCTCTGTGATGTAGTGTTCAATCCAAAACCACTGAGCTGAAGCCACTAAAACAACTTTAGTTATGACTTCATTTATTTATGCATATATATTTGACTTGTATGTCCAATCTATGTTTCTGGTACGTCATCTTAGCAACACGTGCAGTTTATGTTTGTGCCTGTGCTTGACCGAGCAAGCTATCGACAGTGTAACTATCTGCCCCCATCAGCTCCGTCTCCACTCTCCGTGCTATCAAACCTGCTCAGCGTATATCCCTTATGCTGTGGTACATGCCTCTCTTCCTGCACCACTGCCCCTTTATTTCTCCTGCCTCTCTTCCTCCTCTTTCCTCCTTGTTCTTCAGTTCACACACAAGCTCTGGACCTGTCACTCAGTATGAGGATTGCAAATCTGGATGCATAGTCTTTGTATGTATGTGTGTGTGCGTGCGTGTGTGTGCGTGTGTGTGTGTTTGAGTTTCTGGGCCTGTTACCTTCAGAAGTGCTGGACAAAAAGCTAAAGTCAACACCAGACTTTTCCTATTTGCCCAACAAAGAAACGGCAGAAACTGAGAGATAGTGAATAAGACAGTTAAAACAGAAAGTGAGACACACACACAGGAAATCAAATCATCAACATATGAGTCCTAATTTGCCCCCTCCCCCACCAAAAAAAGAGTACTTGCATCTGGCATCTATTTCCAGTAGAAATTAGAAAGCCTGCATTAATTACACTTGTGGATTTCACACCATACAAACATCAACTGAAACTCTGGTGTGAAAAGCTGTTTTAATAATAATAATTGTATCAATAATTACACAATTCTCCTTTTGAGTGTGACTCCCTGCAGCAGAGACATGCTTTATTTGTGCTGTACTGAGCTGCTGTTACTAAGCAAAAAAAAAACCTCTTAAATCAATTCTGTTGTCACTTTTGTTTCCGTCTAGCATTTGTTACATTGACTTGTCTATCAGTTACAGCCTTCTGGATTATAATGAATGTAAATGTTTAAAACAGTCTAACATCTTGGTTTAATTAATTTATTAGCAAATGTTTCCTTCGGAGTTGTGCACAGGCAGCAGCAGTTCCTGCTGAATTAACTGCTGTGTCTTCTAAATGCCTCTCTTGCCCTTTCAGGATACAGATATTGACTATCAAAATGTGCTGCTGTTTTTCGCCCTTTGAGCAACAAAAAAAACAAACTGCAAAGACCGAGTCATAATGCTGGAGAGAGATTTTGTTGAGACAGTAATGAACACTGAGGATCAATCATGGGGCTTGCCAATTTTAAGTGTTTCAGAAATTCAAAAGCAGCAAAATATGAAATCTTTGATGTCAAACTAATGCAACCATTGACTATTAAGGTGAGGTTATTGATCCTGTTACTATTCTGAGAAAGAAAAATCTCTTTGAATTGTTTGAATCAACTTGATTGAAATCAGTCACAGTCGTGTTGGGTGGTGCTCAACCCAGGATGCAGCAAAGGTGCCCTCGAAAAACAGAATGCTGACCGAAATAGCTGCCCAATGGCAAGCTAACATCCACAGTCTACATTCAGTGAGTAAGACTAAACAGTTGGTACATAATTTACTGTGAATCCCAGTGGAAATCAACTCCACAGACTGCAGCTTTAGGCAGGTCTTAGATACTTTTAGATTATTTTGCGAGTGCCAGGTTGTGTGTTTGAGTCACAATGGCTTAAACATTTGTGTGTGTGTGAGTGTGTGTGTTTTCCAGTTCACTTTCTGTCCCAGTTTTGAGGGCAGACCTTGGTAATCTCTAATAACAGTAGAATTCTTACTCTTAGGACAATAAAACCAACACAAGACAAAGACCGAGACTATCAAGGGAATGGTCAACACTGATGAGGGAGCCCTTAAATATTTACCAAGTGGACCCTGGACAAGTAGTTTTATGATGGCGAGAGATTTGCTTTAGGCAGAGAGCATCAGCAAATGTCAGGGCGAATCATCTTAGGGATATCAATAAAACATAGCAAAGCAATGCTTTAAAAACCTCTATGGTCCATCCTGTCCGATTTAGTATGTCTCTCTGATGTCCCACTCCAGTTCAGCAGAGCAAAATCACAGTGTAATAGACTGGCTGAGCAGAACATAGAAAGGACACTAATGCATATATGCATGCACACAACAGAGACACACTGACTGAATCTTTTATATGCTAAAAAAAAAAATACCATAAGGTGAGAATCTGAGTAAGAAATACCTGATTTGAATTCCTGTGATTGCACCACATCTTTCCCTTTTTGTCAAATTGACACACACCTATAGAGAAAAAAAAGAGGGAAAGTGTTAGATTCACAATGCACATCCATGTAATATGATTCATAACATCCACAGAGAAGCAAATGCAGATGAATACTGTGTCTCAGTCGACTAAAGCACACTGATCTGCTTACTTATTTGTCAATTTGAGTGGAATTCATGATCTTCTTCTCAGACAGCATTGCTTCATTCTCTCACATTCCCTGCCAGCCTATATTACAGCCTGCTGCTCAGTCATGCATACAGTTAAATGCCCTACAAACACTCAAGTTTGTCTTGTGAAATGATGGAAAGCAGACATCTACAGTATGAAGTAATGCATTGTGGTGGATCTTTGGTTTGCATTTCTAAACCTCTGTGATAATGATACGTTTGTTTACAAAAAAAGCATGTGCGGTTGATTTTCGGTCTACAGCTTAATCTTTTTTTTTTTTAAGACGCTGGACACCGACAGAAACTTCACTCTGTTGTGCAAACACAAAGGTGTGCTGCATTTTCAGATAGATGTTGCAGCTTCGTGCCTCATAACATTTGAATTAGTTAAAAGTAACTGTTGCAAATCACAGGTAAACCGCCGATTGAGTGTCTTTATCAGTAGAGTGCATAATAGTCTAACACCTTTTCAGACGCTAAGAAAGGTTTCTCTTTGTTTTCTCTGTTGTTCAGTTTGAAGGTTTAATTAAACAACTGTCTGTTTTTAAATTGTTTTGTCTTTCAGTAGAATAAACTCGACTTGATGTTGACGTTGATTTGTAAGTAACGATATAGCATTTAATTTGTCTATGCCACCTGTCAACATGCTGTCATTTAGTTTGGAAACAGGGAGAACCAGGTTGTTTAGCTTCATCAACAGTGAAAAATACAACGTTGAGAACAATATTACATCTTTCTTAACGCACACATAACAAATACTGCACATTAAAATGAGAGAAGAGAGAATTTTGCAGTAGAAAATATTGTGGTTTCAGCGACAGTTAGTCTACTGTATATAATCAACCTTTGAGTTGCATACAACATCACAAGGTTTCAATGGGAACCTTCTATTTTTACTTGTATCACTTTTCCAGCCTTTCCTGCTCTTTGAGTTGAGGGCATGAGGGCATGTTAACATGCCAAGAAAAGTTGAACATTACACAAACACATCAGCATTAACTCAAAACACTTTTGTGCATAAAAATGACTTCACAGTCCTGGTATCATGGCTATGACAATGTTTTTTACTGTCATAAACCACTTAGAAGGTACCTTCCATCCAAGGTGTTGTATTTTTTATTTTCACCATTTTTTCTAATAACACACTGTGGGATTACTCTCTTGTCTTGGTATGCAATGTCATACAGGACTAATATATGATTCTGGAGGAGTTCTAGGCTAAACATTTTCAAAGCCATATCTGTGCTGAATGGGGGAAAAAAAGACTAATCTGACTGACAGTGACTTGGCAAAAAACTGGGTTTTATTGTTGACTGAAAAAACATAATTCCTAAAATCTAACTGCCCCTTACATTTTGTTTCACTTTAATAATATTCATGTAATGTCGAGACAAGTATGTTAACATAAAAAATATGATCAAATCAATCCTCACATTAATGTATACTTGCATTTATTAATGACCTGTGCCATAACGACAGTCTCTAGATTTTCTAAACATAATTTTCTATGTGTACTCAGCTATTATTAAAACATGTTTCTAATGAAGTAAAAATACCATCGGAGAGTATAAGAGTTCAGCAAATGAGGAGATCCGCATATAGTTCAATTAATCAGAGTAATCAAACTAATTAAACAGTCATCAGAAGAAACTGCGAAACGCCATTGAGCAGGAAGCAATCATCAACTCAAATGTTTCAAAGCGCTATTAAAACCATTGTTACAGGCAGAGGAGGGGCAGATGTGATATGGTATTCCTACACAGATACAAACTCAATAAAATTATTGATTCATGAAAATAAATGTCAAGTTGTCATCAGAAATCCCTGTGCAGAATCAGTCATCTCAACGTGAAGAGCAGAGAGGCATTTGCTTGCAATAAGGGTGGTTGATGGGGGGTGAATTATACATGTAGAGCTTGCTCAATGAGACAGATTGACTCCAGCAACGCATCAAGGGCCACATAAAAGAACATCATGCAGTGTTGGCATTAGCATCTATAAATATGAGAGATGGAGGAAGACGCAGGCAGAAAAAGGTAAACTAGAGAGGAGAGAGAGGCTGTATCAGATTTCAAACGGAGGTGCAAAGAGCATAATGTGAGTGACTAGAAGACATTCTGTAGCCCAGACGATACGTGTACGAGTGGATAAACACACGTCTCACGATGCTTCAGCAGACGATAGTATGCGCTTTAGTCACAGATTGCTTCCCAAAGCACTCATTTTGCTTCATTTCCCGTTCCATCCTCAATAATGAATGGCATTCATCACTGCATGGATGTGAATGTGGCCGCATGCAACCACAAAAAAGACTTGAGAGAGAAGGCAAAGACAATAGAAAGGACGAGTGATTGTCTCTCTCTCTCTTTTCTATGCTGATGTGCTGGACAAATGAGATGCTTTAACTCAATCATTATAGTCAATAGGGTCTTGACATGCAAATCTTATGGTCTCTATAATTACACCCTGATAGTCTCATAGACATCTTGTCAGGAAATGGACAGTTGTCAAGGTTCAACAATCAGAGCGACAGACGCAGATAGGCATGCTCTCTGGAAATTAGTCACACCATTCATCAGCCATGCTGTGCCGATGTAGTCCTGTGTCGACTTGGAGGATCAGGGCTCTGTGCAGCCATTGTCGCTGTCAGCGCTTGCTGACCATACTTCTGGATGCTGCTGCCTCCTCCCCTCCCATCCCCCCCTGTGGTCCTGAGGACAAGATTTTGCTGTGCTGCACTGTGCCATGCAGTTTCAGCCTGGATTTCCCTGTGAGCTTAACAGGGAGTGTAGCCCTCTCATTGTTTAGCACTTCAAAGGAGACAAGAAAAAAGAAAGAGGGGCAAGAGAGAGTGAGAGAGAGAAAGAGAGAGGAAAAGGGTAGACACTGGATGAGAGAGGGAACGCGAAAAAGGAGAAAGCAGAGTGGAAGCAGCAAATGAACAGAGTAGGAGAGTGGGAGGGGAAAATATGAGAGATAAACGAAACGGCGAGATAGACAGAGTTTGAATGCAAGCAGCTGCTTTCACAGCAGCTTAACTGCCAAGTGCTGCATCCAGTATGTCCACCCAAAAAGAAAAGATTGAACCAAGCAAGTCTATTAGGTTACACTGCAGCTTACTGCATAGGTATGGCTTCTTTAGAAAGTACAAGACAAGAGTCAAATTAAAACAACTCCCGTGTATCTTTCAGTCCAATAATATTTTTGACATTTTTCCAATCAACAAGGACATGTAAATCTCATTTGGTGTTTTTTTTTTCCTCTCTTCTTTTGGCCATCTTATACATAAACATGTAATATCTAAAGAGCAGAGCATTTCTGTTGAGGCCATATGGTGCTTTTCTCTCTGCCTTCAGAACGGCTTCTCCCTGTGGCAGTGGTATATCCACCACCGCAACTGACATTTAGCAATCCTGTTGAAGAGCCGAGTCGACACCTAAATACCAAAACTGGTGTTTGTCAGCTCCTTCCAAAGACAAATAAGTATTTTATAGACCGATTAAAGTCCCATGCTGCTGAGGTAACATTAGTTTAAAACACAAAAGCTACATGCTTAAGATAAAGGAAAGACTGTGACTAATAAATTGTTGATAAAGCATTCGTTTGGCATTGTGGGAAATGTGTTTTATCAATCTTCTCTCTTAGAACAAAGGGGAAAGATCAACTCTCTTATTACTTTTAAATCTGTCTGTTTAATATGAAACCCGAAATATGTTTGAATCTTAGCTGTCTTAACACTTAATTTATTTGTTTGTGTGAAAATTGTAATTGAGTTTGCAGATATAAAAAAAAAACTACAAAAAGGCGTTATTGCAAAAAAAACATCTTCTTTGTGGAGATAATGAAGAGTTATTAAGTACATGAACTTCACCCTCCACTGCTCCGCAACACTCTGATTACCCGTCTCACAGCCCGGCTGTTTTTACAGTGAGAGGGCAGGAGTTAATCCATGTAGTGTTATGAAAGAAAAGCACATCTGCATAAAGTCACAATTCAATAAGGACTTTCATGTTTAGTCCATATTCATTTTTACACTGAGACAGCCAATTACCATTCTAATATCAGGAGCATGTTCATGTTGTATTAGAGAGCTTTTCTGCAAGCCAATCAATGTCTATCTAAAATATACAAAAGCTAAGATTAAAGGACATGGATTTCAAAACAACAAAGTCTCATAAACAGGATGCAGACAGTTGGAACCTTAAGATTCAGAGCTACACAGAGAGCTATTGACTTAAAAGTAATACTTGTGGAAATTCCATATGAAGGATAAGTGTGTAAATCATCTTTGTTGAACGTCCTCTTGTGTCTTGCAGCTTTAGTCATGTTTACATAGAGGCACCACCTCAAACAGCTTAGTGATAAATCCCTACGTAAGGACAGAATCCTTCTTAATTAGGTTGTTCATATAAATTGTTTAATCACTCTTATCAAAGTTGCTAACTGTATAAGGGTTCGTGTATGTGCATGCTAAAGAGGGAGAGATATACAAAACTGTTAAAAAACTTCAAAAGTTGATGTTTATGGGAAAAAAAATGCAGCTGACAAAAAATATTCTTCTTTAGGAACAAAAAGTGTTTTGGTGCATCACAGTGGTGAGGAGGAACCTTTGTAGTCAAGGCTGTGAATTTTGTTTTTTCTCTTCAAGGATAACATGGATACTTACTATTGTAAGTAAAGCAATAACACAGTTCACTCAGTTCACATAATTTGGACTTGAGTCATAAATTTGATGAATTTACTTTTGATGTCCCTATCTTAAAAGACTTGTAACTTGCCTTTGATTTGCTCTGGCTCTTTAGATTCTTGTACACTGTGCACTGTGCATCATGAGCATAGTTTATAACCCCTAACAAGCTTAAAGCAGCTGTGTCTCTTTTCCATGTATCAACAAATGGGTTAGTAGTTTTCTAAATGTAGGGGACTAAGTCATAACATGAATTAAATATCTTATTCAGGAATTGTTTTTACTGTTATGAAATATTGTACAACCAGCAATCTGTTGTCAGACAAACATTTTTTTCATGTTGGAAACTCACTCAATCCAACCATGCGCTTCCTTCCACCTGAGCACCTAAATCTTGTCAAAGCCGATAACAACACGGAATGAACCTAATAACTACTGGCATGGGAATGCCTCAACATCGAGGACTCTCTTTCCATGAGCTGAATCTCTGAGACTGAGCCTCCTCTTGGGCAAGATTCAAAAGACACAACTGCATATGTGGCACAAATAAAAGCATCGAAAAATCCATTAAGATTTTCTGGTTGCAGTCTGACAGGAGGTCTGCTTGTGAAGTTCTGTGAAAATGGACCTGTAACGTGAGGACTAAGTTTCATAAGCTCTAAAAGAAACAATGTTAAAGGCAAATGCTGTTCTAGTAGGGAACATTTCTTCATATGACAATTAGGATTTACTTTAAGTCTGTGCTGTGCAACTAAAATACTGACAGCAAAGCTAGCTGTGCATGGCGATTCAGTAGTGTGCATCTGTTCTTCTTGACAGTACACTGAGTGACCTTTTCTGGGCATATAGCAACCTCAATTACTAAACCAGCTGATGCTGCATACCTAGCTAGGCACTGGGACTGAGCAACACCTGGACTGCATGTACTCGTTCACCCATAACAACTACATGCTACAAAGGATCGAAAGGTCCACTAAAAGGTAAAAAAAAGAAGAAGTAGAAGCAGAAAAAGAAAATTCAATGAGATCATCGAGTGCACTGACCCTGACTTTGTACTGTGTTCCAGCAAATGTTGTTGTCAGTGTTCCAGAGGTAGAAGCCAGTGACAAATTGTGTCCTTGACTCTGCATACTGGGTGCTTGACCTTCGTGGGGTGGCGTGTGGTCTGGAGGGGGAGTTGCAGAAAGAAACTCGGCATGTATATAGTTAATGAAGTCGATGATCAGTTGCTTACTATACGAGAGCAGTTATCACACACTCACACCTGTACACAAGCATGTTGTGACACATGGCTCCATTGGATCATTCATCAGCACAGGGTGTCAAAGGCAACTCCCTTCATGAATTCATTCACCATATGACACTCACAGTCTACCACCAGAGGTCCAGAGCCGTCAGCCATTAAGCTGAGATATTCCTTATTATTAACACGTGTCATGGCTGATGTGCTTTAATGGAAAGTAAGAGCCATTAAGACACTCTCTGTGGAGAAAACAGCCACACTCAAACTAGCACTTTGAGAGAGAAGTGTGGACAGACTCAGTAAATGAGAGACGGCAAGACAGACACAGAAAGGGGCATAAATATCTCTCCATTCAGTTCTTGAAATTACAGCAGATGCCACTAAAGTCCATAATCTATACAAAGATTAATGCAATATATTAGGTTTCATCTTATCTTTCACAGCACGGTGATTACTAATGATGGCTGTTTTTCTGGAGTCCAGGGAACATATTTGAAAGAGTCTGGCTCCCTTCAAGATTGCGTCATGTCATTCACTAAATGCATGCAGAGAATAAATGACACAACTGAGCTTCCTTTCGATGCATGTGTAACAACTGTGAATTGCTCGTTGCAACAGTTTCTGGTTTGAGAAATCGAACACATCTT
Source organism: Acanthurus leucopareius (assembly GCA_029814765.1). Classification (NCBI taxonomy): domain Eukaryota; kingdom Metazoa; phylum Chordata; class Actinopteri; order Acanthuriformes; family Acanthuridae; genus Acanthurus; species Acanthurus leucopareius. Next base: position 15,245,809 of record JAQMCX010000003.1, on the reverse strand, counting down.
TACTTGAATGTACGTTCTGTTGAGATGTTCATATGTTTCACCCCTGACTAAGGTTCATGTGTTGCTCAATGATTCACATACTGCAAATCCAGAGGGATGAGTAGTAGCCCAAAGGCTAGCAGGACAAGGATGAGTAGGAAATTAGACGGATTTCATTGGTATTCATTGTTTTCACACGGAAGCTTAGCACTTAAGTTGAACTCCTGCTCTTTTGCTTTCCTGCATCCAATACACTGATGACCTTTGTGTTTGTATTTTGGCTCATGTGCAAAAATAAAGCAGTGAGAGGAACGAGGCAAAGCTGGAGACCGAGAGTGATTTGAAAGATTAATAAGTGTTATGTTGTCACACTGTTGGTCCTTTGTTGTGTTTATTTTAACTTTAATGTCCTTTCCCCTCAGGTGTACATGGTCTGTTCTGATTGTTAAAGAGGCAGGGAGCACCAGAGGCTCTCTGATGTCTCCCTCTCTGACCCAACAACACTCACTGCTTTCTCTTAGACTTTTTAAACAGTTGTAGGGAGGTGAGACAGGTGTTCTTGTTTTGTGGCTTTGTCCCTGCTCTGTTTAGTTTTCCTTTGTCATTTAGTGCTTTAAATGTTTGGCCTACTGATTGTACGGATGACTGTTGGTGCTTTCACAAAAAAAATAGAAATATGAATAGAAAGAGAAATTTTCAATTTAGCCTACGAAATTACAACAGATGCCACTGCAGTCAGTAGCCCATAGAAAGTTATACAGGATTATATCTAGTCTTGTTTTCGATATACTGCCGAGTCTCTGGATTAGCCAGGTGCTTCCTTCTCCCTTTTTAGCCAAAAAGTAAGTCTGGCACTGTTGGTCTGCTTTGATCTATTGCAATAATCTAATCACTACTGTGTGAATAACCATGAAATATTAAAAAGACATTCATGTCCCCAAGAGGATGAAGTCTGCTAACTGGGTCTCCTGACCTTTTCTCTATAATCACCATTAAACTGTCATTTTTCCTCATCACCTTCCACTTGTGTAATGCTAATTAGCATGTGAGAGCATGCTAATAAGGGAGTGAAAATGGTAGACAAAATGGCAGCTAAACATGAGCATGTTGTTATTTTTATGGTTGCATGTTAGCATGCTGACAAAGCTGCTAGCCATCTGGCCATAAAAACCTTTTAAATATTGTTTCTTTAATGTTTACCTACTTTGCTACTATATAAAAATTTAAATAAAACCTTTTAGAAGATGTAAAAAGAAGAATATAAATAAAAGAAAAATGTTCCAAACTCAAATAGGACCACCTGGTGAAAAATATTAACATGACAGCTGCAATAATCACTTCAAGCATTGCCTCACATTGGGTTTAATTTAATTATTAGAGTGCATTGAATGTTCCTTTCATGAACAGATGAATGGACATTCGAATTGCATGTGGGCCTATTTGAAATGCATAATAAGGAGGTTTCGATAACCAGAGGACCAAGATTATCACTTAGTGGACGTTGATTATGTTGGCAGTAATTACCGTTGACCTTACTTCGCAGGAAATGAAAGACTACGACTGAGCCGAAAAAAAGCTTCACACACTATCACAAAGCCAACAGCACTGTGATGAGTCTGTATGCTTGTGTCCTCATTTTCTGACTACACCCTGTAGGTTCCTGCCAAAACAAGACCACAGTCTGACCCGCTGCTAACTAAAACAGACACAGCCGTAGGTGTTCATGTGGTGCCGTGCCATATTCTGCTAAATCCTGGAATGAAACTGTGCTTGATAAAATTTAAACAATGCAACATTAACCATGCAAGAGTTTCCTGTGAACATGTCTGGTGTAGAGCTTTTTTTTCCACTTTAAACACTTGCAGTAAAAAAATAATGCTGACTATTGATTGCTAGTTGTGGCGTTGGTGGCCTTTCCGAAAGGTGGCCCACATTTTTTTTTTCTCTGCGTTCTGCAAATGAAAATCGATTACAGGAAAACATAAATAGACCATAGCCACTGAACCAGGCTCCACTGTATAAATTTAAGGTCAGGAAAGAAAACATTTATAAGCTATGGTGACGTGTCCAATTTAGCTGGATAACCGATCATACTAAACAGTAAAGGTAGAAAACAGTAAGCTGCTAAGTGGGAACGCATTTAGGGGCAAAAGTGCAACAGAGAATGGACTGTGTGTCAGAGTCAAATAATTTATATAGTGTATATGTTATCGAGTGGACTGGCAATATATTCTGAGAGGGTCTGCAGCCTTCAACAACACAGAAAAGGTTGACACAAGCAGGCAAAGTGAAAGAGTGCAATCTCAGTTGTAACTTTTAATTTCAGAGGTTTGTCATGCTCTATTTCTTGATATAAAAAAAGCTACGTACCATTATGCAGCCTACCTTGGCTGTAACAAAAAAAAAGAGAGAGCTTCAATTTAAACCTGACATCAGCACAACTCCACATTTCACAGCTAATTTACTGAGATCACAAGGTGTGTATGGTTATTGCACAATCCTGCAGAGTGCCAATAAAAACTCTGGCCCTTTTTTCACATTAGGAAAACCATTAATAAAGCCTCTAGCAGAGAGGGAGTGTCTTTATCATCAGTCTTACAAGTGCAAACAAGTGCAGCGTGGCACTTTCTTAAATGTCACTGTCATATGTTGCTTTGATAACGGCTACGCTTGCTGTACTTGTATTTTTGGGGGTAAAATGTCACCTCCCAGTGAACTGGAAACATAACAGTTGTGTCTCCTGTGGGACCCTTGGCTCTGGTGGAGCAGGTTTGAAGCGAAGATGCAAGTTAACTGCTCTAAGAGTCGAAGAAAATAAGCAGTTTTCTGAAGCTTTCTGGGATTATTTTTCTTTACTTAACTGAACAAATTGTAAGATTAATTAATAAAGACTTCAAACTAATTTACATGCATAAACCACACTGGTTTCAAATTGTACACAGCCTCCCGCAGTCTGTGCAGTTTCTACCACCATTCGATTATTAATGATTCCATCTGCAGTATGCTGTATGTACGCTGTCATAAGGCTTGTGTGGCCCTTCTGTGACAGCATTAAAGTCTGTAAGCAATCACTTGAGGTTTTGGCTGAGTGCTGCCAGGTTGACAGCCTGTGAGCACAAGGACTGCACTGGCACTAGAACCCTTCTTTTTTTTTTTTCCACCTCAAGTTGCTCATCCATCAGCATGCATCCTGTCCAGCAGTTTCGTGCGGAATATATAGACACATTTATTCTGAGGAATTCAGTGATAAAATTGTTAAAAGAGAGTTTTTTAACCAGGAGGTACGGCTCTGTTTAGTAAGAATGATGAGGACGGCAGAGTTCAGCTCCAACAGCAGTAAAATCCTCAATATCATCTGGGGCGACATTGTCAAACGGTGATGAGTGAGAGGGAGCGTAATTGGTCGTGAAATTGTCATCACACCTGCAAGACATTCTAACAGAGCTCGGAAAGTGATAACCTTCACTATGGGATGCAAGGTTACTGAGCCGTTTGCTCCCCCCAGCCTGCCCGCTGAATAAATGCACTGTCAAACTTGAGGAAATATTTGTAACAGGCCCCTGTTGTGGGAGTTATGAGAACGGTGTTATTAGAATGGTGATTGTGCTCGCCAACTGGCTTTCAGATGCAAATACAGTTTCGGTGTATAAATAGCCCTCCAGCGTCTGGTGTTATCGGACTTGTCAGGAGAATTCATGAGGGAGGTACACGGGGAGAAGGATTAGACAAGAGGAGTGCACATTCTGGCAAACAGTTTGATTTGGTGTCCTCTCTCATGGATGTCCTCCTTCCAGCAGAAAGCAAGAAAAGACGAGGACAAGATGAAAAAAAAAAAAGTATAAATGCCAAATGTAATATCAGAAAGTTTCTTTAGAAATTTCATTAGATAAAAATACAGATAAAGATAGAGATTTATAGATATTGATATAGATATGGATAATAAATATAAACAAGCCCAGTTTGAAACAACATCAGCATAAGCACTCCCACATTTCCCTCTGTGATGTAGTTTATTGCTTCATTTTAAAAGTCATTAAATGCCATACATATTAATGGCTCTAACTGATGACTTTAAAAGGTCTAGTATGTAAGATTTAGGAGGATCTATAGGCAAATATATAAAAAAAATAATAATCAGAAGTATTTTGTCACTCTTGTATGGTCAACTGGTAAAATATCATTGTGTTTTAATCACCATATAATGAGCCTTTATCTGCAGATGAAGCAGTACCTCTTCCTCTGAGTTTGCCATGTCACGCTTCGAGTGCAGCAGCCCTGATTATTCAAACCAAACTTGGCTCTAAAGACAGATTTTAGTATTTTTTTGTAAGTTTTGTAGCTTTTATAGCTCCTCTGTTCCACAGGGATATTTAGTTGGTTGGCATATGCAACCTCTAAAGAGCCAAATACCATGAAATTAAAACATACAAAGACACTTAATAAGAAATCATTAATTTAACAGTGAAACAAAAGCCAAAGAAATCCTCCAGATAACTTATTAAAGGTGTGCGTTTGTTTTTTCTCTCCACTTTTAATTGCTCTCTCCTAATGTCAACTGCCTCAGTATACAGTTTGTAGTGCATTTTGAGTACAACTTGTTTTCAGTTTTTATTTCATTTGTGAATGTAACCCTGTCCTTTACTTTTCTCTCTTTTTAGTTTTTTGTTTCCTCAGTCATCTCAAATATTTTTCAGGGTCTAGTGTAGCCTTGAGTTTATACAGACTTACAACATGTAACACAAGTGATTCAGAGTGAGTCTGTTTCATTCAGTCCAACGCCTGAGGTACGATCACTTCTGCAATACACAAGAAGCAGTTTGAGGGCAATTCTGACATAAAGGGAGCTGATGTTTAACTAAATCCATCCTTTCTGTAATATGCATTTAATTTGGCGCTGAGGCTGGGTGATATGTGCAAATCTGTCCGGGTATACTGTGGGATTTGCCGTATGGGAAAAGATGGTATAAGTCTTAAAAGTACATTAGCCCTGATTTAATCTACAATGTCTGCCCTCTGAAAATAATGTGTAACCTCCAAAAGTGTGCATTTCATGTGCTGTGATTTACATCAAAGCAACAGTGTAAATAAGATCCCGTTTCCTTTTAATCATAGTTTTGCCTTTTGTGAAATGACTGAAAAAAAGTCTCCTCCGGGCGAACTGCATTTCAAATCCCTGTGGCAAGAGAAGTGTGTATCCTCACATATGGAAAGGAAAATTCACTTATTTCACTCAACCAAAAAGTCATTTTCTCTATTGAATGTACTACCACTCACTGGTGAGGTAATGGGGCTTGACCATGTGCATTTACACGCTGCTGTCAACCAAGAGTTTCATAGCCCACATGCAGCAAAAACACCAAATTCCTCATCTAGCAGAGTGTGAAACAAGATGCAGAAGCACTGACATCCAGGACATGCAGGAAAGCTCTTTATGAAAAAGGTTAAGGATTTTTTGCTAAGCAGAGCAAAGTGCAGGAAAAAAAAAATAGATTTTTTTTTCTACTTAATTGAGCCTCTCACATTAACTTCAAAGCGACAGCGAAGTCATTCCCACTCTTTGCTGGTGTTCATTTTCCCAAGCTAAAACCTTGTCCTCTTCATTAAAAGCCCATTCCTCCTCATCCCCTTAAGCCTGGCATGTTCAAACAGTGTTCTCTGCTCCTTGCTAGGCTGGATTAATGAAATATTTGATATAAAATGTCAAAATAGGGGAAGAGCAGGGTGGACTAGGGACCACAGTGATTATCGCTCAGAGACAGGAAAATATAATGAGGTATGGTCTATTTTTTTTTTTTTTTTTTTTTTAACTACAGCCTACGCTAGACTGTGATGGTAAAAAAAATTGAAACACATTTTTACCGAGAGGAAACCTTGCAGCATGCCACAAAATGACAATTACTGAAATTAGGAAGAAAATCTTCACCTGAGGTTGAAATGCCCTGCTGCCCTGAGAGATTTCTTGCTTTGTCCTTTTCATTGTTTTTAAAAAATACTTAATAGATAATAAGAAAATGTCTCTGCTGCTATGGCAGTCAGTCTCACCTTAAACAGTAAATTATTGTTCTTGTTGTTTCTATTCCTGTTTTTATTTGCTGTAATTACTGAAACTAAAAGTCACCAACTGAGACTGAACCAGCCATATTAATAGCAATGGAGCTGACTGTCAGTCCAACATTTTGTCCATGGCTCTCGGCCTCTCTATGCAGTTGATTTTTTTCTCTACCTTTAACCTTTGAATGTCAAAAAGCTATGAAAATCTTTGTGGACCCGGTCAGAACACCCATCGTATGAGCTAGTACATTTTAAAGCAGATCCAGGCCTTGTCCACTTCATTCAGAGTACATGTTGGATGAGGAACTGAGGAGTCATGAGTGAAACTCAAAAACTGCTCAAAGCAATAATTCTGGCATGCTCTGCATTGGCCTGGCAGACAAACAGAGACAACACTCTATGTATCATTAAAAAAAGTGTTTATTAATACTCTGATTTGTATCAAGCTTGGTTAATTGTGACTTAACAGCAAAAAAAGGTTCTATACTTTAAATATAATGACTCTGGTGCATTGCAGTATTATTAACAACAACAACAACAACAACAACAAACGACTCAGACGTTTTATGGCAACACGAAACCAATACAGTCGACAACTACCTGTCAGAAAACTGCAACTCACTGGCTGAGTTTCTTGTATCACTGCAGAGCAACAGTCAGTGTTTTTCCCCTTTGCATTGTTTGTCAATTTGTTAACACGACACACACACACATTTGCACACACTTCCTGCAAACATCAGATATCTGCTGGGAATAAGTATCTAATCATACGCTCATCCTTCAGCGATGGCCTGCATGCACTATAGCCTTTTCAAGCTGAGAGGCCTGTGGTGGACTCTCATTATTCAGTTCCATGACATTTACGGTGTGTGTGTTTGAGTCAGACAAGCATCTACAGTCACAGGTAGAGAGGTTAATTAGACTAAGGTGTCCTTAATTGACTGGCTGAACCAGCTATGACTCTTTCACTTCCCAATCAACACCTGACAAGAGTGTGAAAATGAGATAACACTAAAAAAAAAACCTTGTAAAGCAATGAAACAACTATCAGTGATTTCCTCATTCAAGCATTTTTTTTCTTTTTACATATACTGTATCTCTAAAGATACTATCTTTATTCTTAATTCCTTTACTTCAAGCAATTATTTTAACTATAAAAAAGGTATTTTTATCTGGATAAAAACATAGAGCGCAGTGAAAAATGAAAGAAGACAATTGAATTGTATAGTTTGAAGTGAATACACGGCAGTGACTCACATACTGTGTGAGAGTAAGTAAAGATCAGTGCAAAGAAGGTGCCATTTCCCTCCAAACACTCTGGCCTTGGGTGATGTTTAAAGGCCACAATATCATTTGTTCATTTCTTTCCTCTTAACAGCTATTACTGATGTTAGAATGTCACACAACCTGACATGCTCATGAGGATACAAACACATTGCTTAAAACACATATTTGCAGGAGTGACTGAATAAAATAGATCAAGGTTCTCAGCAATTTGCTTGAAACCCTGACTGCTGCACAAGAATCCACACGAGAATCCCATCCCAAAGGATTATGGAGGCACTGTTTTCATCAAGTGGAAAATACATTGTATCAAAAGTGCATTTAGAAGACTGTTACTCAGAATGACAGCTGTAAGCTTGTGCTGTAGGCTCTGCTCATTGTAGGGCGACTAATGGAGTACGTGTGTTACAAATGAGACTCTACATTGGTTTTGATCAAGTCAAGCTCTACTTCATCTGACCTGATTATCAGCAGACGTCAAGTCAATGATGTCCCCTTCTTATGATGAATGGGTTTATTTTTTTATTTTTTTTTTAGGCCACATCAGTCACAAGTATGGCTACAATCCAAAAATACAAAGCCTTGTTGGAAAAAAGTCCACAAATGATAAAGTTTTGGAGAAGACATTCTTTAAATTTCTAAGAGTTCAAGAGACAATGTGACAAAAAGTGTTTATACCCTAACGAATATAAACTGACTTATTAGACATACTATAAAACGAGGATTTACATTTTGAATTTGAAACTTGGATGGAAAATAAGAAAAAAAAATGTAGTACTTAAGGTTTTCAGGTCAAAAGTCTACTACATCCGACTCAACTAAAAACTGGCAAAGAAAGGTACATGAATTGTCTTTTTAGCTTAATTATTGGCTGGTAAAAAGTAAGTTAGAAAGCTAAAATTATATTTAAGCTATGTTAGATTTAGCTTCAGTGATTATACAGAGAATTAAAAAGACATATGGTTTATGCAAAAGGCTCATTTCATGCATAAAAACTCCATCTTGCTCATTTAGAACTGTTGTGCTTTTGTTAGAGAAGAGAACATTTATTATAATCTGACAGTATAATCTACAAGGGATCTCTGTGTGTATGTAAATTCGTGTGCGTGTGTGAAACTACAAACAAAGTGATAAAAATGTAGTGAGTCTTCACTAAAAATGCTTAATGAAAATAAACCTTAAAAAAGCATGTGCTCTGAAGTCATTCTCTGCGTGCAGCTAACAGTTGGATATTGCTTTCATGTAGTGAAAGAGACTGAGCCCCTCCAGCTATATGATCTTTTGAGACTACTGTATCTCCGTCTCTCAAGAAGAAAAAAAAAAAACACACAACAGCGCTGGTCGTTTGATCAAACAGCTTAAAACAATATTTATACTCTGTGTCTGAGCAGTTTAAAGTGCATTTTTCTTTTCAACAGGAAAGGTCTGACAGTTGGTGCCCACATCTGACAGGTGTCGACCGAGCATGTCCTACAACTACTGTGTGAATATTTACTCTGTGTTCTCCAGGTGGGGGCCACTGAACCACTGCAGAAGGAGACGTTTCAGCAACAATTAAAAGAGCACCAGTCAAATGGTACAAAGCTGTTAATCACAATGGAATTATGGCTTTTTTGTAGTTGTTGTTGTTATTTTCATTAGAATTACGCTCAGTCTCTAGCTCTTTGCAACTGACCCAGTTTCAGGAAGAGTTATTCATTGAGAAAATATCAAACAAAAATATTTTTTGCAAGACGAGAGAACTATAGCTGATATTTGTTGGGACATTGACAGTTCTGATTGGCTGTTAATGGAGAAATTATTAAATGTTCACAATTTGTACACATTTAACGACCTGTTCGCTTAAATTAAGCAGATGAGTCAATGTAGAGAGGCTGGGTAAGTCACTGCAAGGCCAAAAATTACTCTTCAGCTAATTTTGACACTACATGGAGCTTTAAGGCTACAAGTGTGATTATTTTCAGCAAAGTATACACGTCAAGTGATGAGAAAAATATCCCACAGCTTTAGGTTATCTATGACTTAAAGCATTAGTGAAATGTCACCCTGGAATCACACATCATGCTCCCACAACCTGTGATTGCCTCAGAGCTTCATGTCATTGTGTGCATTTCACTATTTTTAGGCTGGAAATAGACATACAAGAAGAGCTGAGCATGTCTGTTTCCATGTGTGTGACTCTGTGCTTGAGAAAGAGCAAGAGAGCATTAACATTTTCAGGCGTTTTATTGGTGAGGTCGGGGGGGCGGATCTTAAACGCTTCAAGATTGATCCCTGCGAGACCTTTCACAAGCCTTAGCAAGTTGCCTTAGGTCTTGTGTTATTTTCTCTTTAATTTGTAAGAACTAATGCCAACAGTTTTACATATATGTGGGACTTGCTAGATTGTAATTCTGTTGATTTTCTGATTTGACGTTATTTTAGTGGAAACATGTTAAACCTGGTTATTCACATCATCCTAAACACATCATCCTAAACACAAACAGTATCTAGATTTCTAATGTCTGCCTGCAGGTGTGATTTTCATACAATCTCAGCCACTTTGAAATGATCAAAAACATAATTAAGGTGTTAACATGCCAAAGAATTCAAGCTCCTGTTTGGGTAATCCATGTAACAAGTTATAAAACTGGAATAACCTTTTTACATGTGCAAAACATAACTCAGTAACTCTTAAAACCTGATAATTACAAGGATAACGGTGTGCTTTTAAATGTGCTTGAAAAACTGATAGAGTGATAGTTTGAGCATCATTATGCTGATGGTGCTTCTCCTGGCGAGGCTGTTTCAGTGCTGGGCTTGTCAGATTGTGCATTCATTGAATGAATCCTTGAGTTTATATTAATCTAAATTGATGGCTAGTCTCAAGTAACAGCGCTGTCTGCCGTAGGATCTTCTTTTATACTGCAACCACAGGGATGCACACGTGGGATGTTTCAAATTTTTCACACACGGCGGCTTTAATCAATAGCTGCTCTAATCGATAAATGTCAAATGCTCGTGTGTAATGTGACCCAAGTTGCTTGTAGTCACAAACCCGCAGATAATTTTCTCCCTTCTTTTCAATTCTGGTCTTCTCTACAGATCTTCAGTGTGTTTTGCAGCTCTCCATATTGGTTTTATGGCTCAGAACAAGTTTTGATTCACTCTAATCGGACCAATTGGACTTACTCCAAGACTGGAGACAGATTACCCTAAAGACCTGTTATTGGTTTTTTTTTATTAAATAAAGAAACCAAGTTCAAACTAAAACACAAAAGAAATTGTTCAAAGATTTTTTTGGATGATGATTTTAAGAAAAAAAAGTAATATGCAAGGTTTTCAGCTCAAAAATCAGTAACTAGAGCTAAATAAAATAATATTAAAAATATATCACAAAATATAACTTTTCCAACAAAGAAAGATCTGTCAACATGTCTCTGGCTAACCTATTGCTGGTCAAATGTTAGCTAGAAAGCTAACATTGGGTTTAAACCTTACTAGAAATGGCTTTAAATTGATCACGCATTTCACTGAGAAGAAAAAACTGTTAAAGTAAAGGGCCAGTAAGGGACCAGTTTGAGTCAAGTATAACTGTTTAAACTATGCAGGCACATTAATAACTAACAAATGACATGCTCCAGAAAAAAAATGGTCACAGGTGTAACATTAGTCTCCTCATGACATACAGTTAATCATGCATTGTGTGCCTGCTCTGTTACAATCGCTTACAAACCGAACCACTCCAGACCTGATGGTATTGTATGCTTATAATACATCATGCTCACTGACATATTAGAAACATTCCCAACTGGACGTACTGGGAATACTGATGTATATATTGCTACCAGGTTTACCAGAGCAGCTTTTTAAAGTGATACTATGTAAATTTTATGTCAACTGTTTGTTGTACAGTCTCAAAAGGGCCACAAAAGTTAAAAATTGCAAGTAAAAACAAGAGTTTCCCAGATTATTTGTCATGTTTTTAAAATCAATTTGAGCTATGATGAGCCTTTTACGATTCCAACATGAAGATATGTGTTTTGCTGATCAAACAGGATAAAATTTCTGAACTTAGAAATCTTTCTGTAATAAGCATTAGCAAGCATAAAAACAGCACTAAAACCAGATGTTCTGAATTTATTTAAAGCACTAAGCAATCAAAAACAACTCACCGTCACTGTTTTAAAACCAGTTTAATTTTATTGGGTATTATAATTCAGAATATTCTTATTCAATAGTAATAATAAAGTGCATTTAAAAGCAAGGTCAGAGAGGATCCATGCAACAGTTTGCATGGTTAAGTACAGAACATAACCTGCTACAGCAGCTACAGATAAATAATCCTGCTGAAGTGTGAAATTAAAACATGGCCACCATGTTATCTGTCCACACTCACAAATGGTGCAGCCAATGTTTAGTCAAGTTATTATCATAGTATGATAATTCACATCTCTCCTCTCTACTCTCCTTTTGGGACAGCAGTATTTATTTGAAGCTTGGGCAAATGATAATTCATGATAATAGAAGTTCAATCAGCAAATATATAGACCAACATTTTCTCACAATGATGGCAACACTATACATTATCTGCTCCTCTCAGTTTACCATTACTGCTGGAGCATTCAACGATCCCTTGAGCAAATTTTCAGGTTCAATGTAAAATTACTAATGCACTGGTTGGATCATGCTCATTTGATCGACTCTTACTATTGAGCAAGTAAGCAAAGAAACAGCTTCCCGCCTCTATCCAATTATTGATTCAAAAGGCAAAAGCACAAATATCAACAGCATGATAACTGCTCAATTTCAGCTTCTGCAGCTGCTGTAATCGCCAAGTTGGCATTGCAGTTTGACACTGTTATTAAAATGGGCAATTCAAGACAGAGAAAATGCTATTATGCTGCCTCTTTGTTACCCCCAGGCACATCTAATGAGAGTTTCATATAAAGACGGTTGCACATCGCCTACATGCACATATCTTGCACTCCCACAACTAATAAGCGTAGAACTCGACTGTTGACACACAAGTCATCATTCTTGAAAAAAAGAACTTAATTTAAACTTACACTTTCTGTCAAATTTACCAGTGATTCCAATAAAAAACTCCACCTTTCCCAAACATACTTGTCTAACAGTTAAAAATTCCCTTTTTTTTCTATCAAACATTGCAGCCAGGTCACTTTTTGTAGTCTGTGTCAAAAACTTAAGAGGAAACAAAATGCTCTTCAGCAGGTTCTTCTGTGGATGATCAGATCAAAAAAGTCTGTTTGTTAATCAATTTAAAAGTAAAAATGAATAAATAGAATCCAACATATGTGTGATGAAACTATTTCAAAAACCCGCTACCAAGTACAAACAGTTACTTTCTGAGACGGAGGAAGCAGCAGAAGACAGGACATAACTAGTCTTTGTGTTTGACAGTGACAGTGAAAAGAGAGATAAAGCAAAAGGAAAGCAAAGAATAGATCTGCAGGGCATCCATATGCATGGTTTTTCATATTTATATCAAGTTCCTTTTCTATTATTTTCTCTACTATTGGTGTTGCCACACTGAAGATAACTTATATAAAATCATCGTCTCCCTTCATGCTTCACTGAGGGCCTGGACACAGATTTCTGCTACAGCAGCTGGCCATGATGTTAAGTTGAGCTCTACAGAAACTAATACAGTTGCAACCTCTTGACTGTAAATTTAAATGTAACACCTCTCGACTGCAGCTGATGAAATGTCCTTTTCACAATCAGCAGGTCAAAGCAGCCAACAGGTCTTTCAAAAACGGAGTAAAATAAACTGCCTCTAAATCTGAATGTTTAATAGTTTTTTTAGACATATCTATTCATTTTATTACTATTATTTAATCGGTAATTGAATGCGACCAATTACAGATAGTGCTGACAAAACTCTAAACTTCAGATACTCAAACCGTGAGGCTAACATGTGCATACATGTGTCAACAGATAATATTAAAAGCTACATAATCAGTGAAAAGTTCTGCTTGTCTGCCACAATAAGCTCTGTTTGATAACTCAAAAGGACAACTCTGTGTTTTTGAATGGTCTTTCATGCCTTTATGTCGTTGAAAGTCAGCTGCACAATTACACGTTTCTTTGTAGATTTTGAAAGAAAAAAAAAAAAGATTAATGTTTTGTACATGGAGTACTAAAGCCGCACAATGGCTCTTCCATGACTGAAAAAGCACAAAGAGGCAAAGAGGCTCTGAGCAACAGGCAAATTTAAGTGTAGGATATCTTCAGTTACTGGGAAAAGAACTGGAAGCTCAATATTAAAACATGTTTTGGTTTAATAACGGCACAGGGTCCTGTTTTTGTATCAGGTGCACAAAAATGCCTATAACAAGCTGATTCACAGTTGTGCTAGTCTTATTTTATCATTATTGGAACTGCATCAGAGAAATAACAGCTGAATATGCTATAAAGGGAAAAATCACAGTATCCAACCTAACCACTATGTAGAGAGCAGAAATAACGCGTTTCCAAAATATTTTGGGCCCAAACACACTAATGTGGGTCAACAATGATCTACTGTCACTTATGCTTTTTGGAACTAGAAAAGAATTTCAAAATAATTGCTACATTAGGGAAAAATGCTTATAACAGTTTGTCCTCCTGTAATGCAACAATAAAGCATCAACTCAATGGACTTTTTAATCATCTAATTGCTCTTCTTCTATAGCCAAAGCTATTACAAATGTAAATAATCAATTTTAAGCCTGAATTCCAGGCCTAACGACTTTTATCAATAGCTGTTATTACAGGAATAAAACAGCCGATTCCAAACTTTTGAAGGGTCTTAAAGGCCTGGGACCCAAAATCTATAAATTGAGGCTTTAAGGGATAAGAAAATAACACAGTGGTCCCGATAGATCCTCCCTCTGACCACAGTGCAAAAACGTAAATCAATTTATGTGTCCGAGCATAAACTGATTTGCTCTCTTTAAGCACTTTATGCTGTAAATCAACAGTGACTGTCACAGCAAGTGGGAGCAAATTTGAAAGGTGCAATACCTAAAAAGTGTGGAAAAAATTATCAGTGCTGAGCGGAGAGTGCATTCCTCCCGCTGCAGTCACTTTTAAACTTTTGCACTTCAGTGTCAACTTCTCACTCTTCAAAAGTTACCCTTATTTGTTCGACTCCTCAGATGAATTTCTTTGTCACCCCCTCTTTTTTTCTGCTCTTTTCTGTTTATCTCTTTTTCCTAAAACTGAGAGTATTCAGCCTTGATCATTTCCACCTGACACAGAGGCACAGACACCCATTAGTGCTTGCTACTTTTTTTTCTTTTTTTTTTGTGCATGACTCCTCTCTCTTACCTCTTTATTTCCTGAAAGCAAAGGAGGATCTGTCTCTCTCATCGGCCCTGGACAGAATACTGCAGAGCATTGCAATTTTACGCCCTCACTACAGATAAATCTTTCTGCTTGGATAGCCATGAATCTTCCAGGGCTGAGTGGCCACACAGTGTGACACTGTTGCACCTGACATTAGAGAGGCTGCACCCTTTGAAACTTGGGATGCACCTGCATTTCTTGGAAATCCCTTATTTTCATGCCATCAAGGGTTTAATTAGAGGAAATGAAAGGGCCTCGGAGGAACAAGTCGGGTGTTAAATATGCATCTAATTTCAGGTCTGTTCTGAGAAAGTAAAACGAGGTGAAAGACCACCTTAGTCTGGCCCTGCAGTAAGGTGCACGTCATGAAATGCACACCAAATCATCATCATTAGTCAGATCACAGTAGATATTTATCTTTTAGATTTGCTTCTCCTACATGCAACTCTCACAAAATAAGTACAAACATGCACACATCCTGTGAGGACGAATCTTTAACCTTCAACAAATGAACCTTTAGTTTCTTTTCAAACTGGCTTTCAACCCTCTTCCATATTCCTCAATCATCAGATGCTATCCCACTGAGTGGGCCATGACAATGGGCTGCCTATGGAGCGGGACACAGGCAGAATATTAATGCAGTCTAGCTGGCCTGAGCCACGCTACTCTTCATCTCTCATTTCCCAAATGTGAGCCTCTGGAAAGAACTGGCCCAACCCGAGACTGATGAAGACATCCTGTGGCAATGCTGTTTAAGTATTCCCTGCACACTTCTGGGGCCAAACCTGTAGCTGTTGGGAACTGTTGCAAAAAAAAAAAAAAGAGATAACAACACAGAAGAGAGGAGGAACAAGGATATTTTAAACACAACAATCAACAACAAGAAAATTGGATCATTTGTTTTTGCGGATTCTCACGATAAGCGACACTTTTGCACACAATATTATGAGAAAACCTATCAGTCTGCATCAATCCATAACCGTAAAAATGCAGCCAAATTAAGCTGTATGTCAGGCACAGGCAGCAGTAGGTGTTTTATAGTCCTCTGAGAGGTATAAAAAACAAGCAGCAATGGGTTCAAAAGTGCCTAAAAGTGCAGTTTCTCATATTCCCACTTGAGGCTGACTCCAGAAGCAAGTCATCTCTCATAGTCACCTCCCATATTAAAATGCCCAACTTCTCAGCAGAAATAAACATGTCTTCAGCCTGGTACAAAAAAAGAGGTTTTAGTCTTTATTGCTAATTTCCATAAAATTCTATAGAACTCATTAGGATACATTTCATTAAGGCTTAATGTTGTGTATAATTGAGGACATGTTCACTATGAGTGACAGCTAGCGTTTAGCAATGTGCTAGGCATCGACTCAGCTGATTTTGGCCACTGAACTCCACCTCTCAGTTGTATTTGTGATGTTGGTGCTTTTTGGAGAATTTTCCATGTAAATTATTTAGCTCGCTGAGAAGAAATTTGCGCTTCACCTTTTTACCCATATTTGAGTTAGCCAGGAGCCAGGCACTGCCAAGAAATCACCACTCCAAGCCTCACTCTTCAGAAACTTAAAAGTGATGCTCTGGAACCTACCACCATGTTAAACAAAGTTTATCTTTAAAAAAAAGTTGTAGTATCTTAATGGCTGCCAGCACACAAGCTCATATGTTTGGCTTCAGTTGCTTGGTTGAAGTTGCACAGATACAAAGACTGCAATCAAGGCACAAGACACTGCATTACTACAGTATGCTTTGCAATGAAGTGAGCTCTCTGTAGCCTCAGTTAGATGGTCAGATCACATGCTATCTAGTTCATGAGCTCAATTCAACGTTAAATAATTTTCTATGGCTTTACTGCAAAGACAGGATGCTCTACAAGTGACCTGTATGAAATGCTCCTTTTTTATATATTGCATTATTTTTCCCTTATTCCATAATTAGAGTCTGTCTTCTCTGATTATAACCCCATGTTGAATCTCTTGAGTCAAGAAACTTGTCTTCTTTGGCTTTTGGTGCGTGGAGGGCTAAAAATGATGGCACTGTTGGGCGATCCAAATCACGTGTTCCCCAAAATAGTGGCACTCCGAGGAAAGCGATATCATTTTCGATGCGCTGATCAAAGCAGGTCGAAGCATGTTATCTCAAGCTCCGACCGCGTTGCCACGCTTGCTGTAACGCAGACCAAAAAACTCGACACCCTGAACTACCCATCGTCTGTGAATTGATGCACATCCTGCAAATTACATTCGCCTTCATGCGTCTGGAGCGTTGTTTTCTCAGAGCGCTTTGATAAGACTGACGTGTTGAACGTGTGAAATGTCATGCATGTGGTCCCCGGATAAAATCCCACTACAAACAGGGAGAACAACCTTCCACCAACACTATATCACTCAAATATATGTAGTTTTCATATTCATATTATCCCAAAGGATTTGGATGGCACCTGCGCGTAACAGGCTCCAATGAAGAATGACATTTCCAATATACACACTGCTGTGTGTTCAGAGTGGATTTCAAAACTTCATATAACGCAGCCTAATTAGCATCAGGAAAAAAAAAAACTCTTTATAGAAAAATAATATTACGCCTTACCTCACGGGCGGACCTGCTGTATTCCAAGTGCACCAAAGGTCATTGCGCAAATATTCAGAGGACGAGATGTACGAGTGATGACAAATAGGTTAGACTGCACAACACCTAATCCTGTTCTTAGTGTCCTTCAGACGTCGTCAACCCTCTAATCTTCAAAGCGAGAGGGGTCGGAGCCTCCCGGGCGCTCAGAGACTCCGTTTATAATCTCACCAATGCAAGTTTCTGCGTGCGGCTCACTTTCTCCTGCGCAGCCGGTCAGACAAAGTTGTCCGTGTTTATTTCAAGGCAGGTCGATGCTGCGTGAAAAAAAAACGTGAACGTCTCCAACGGAACAGTGGGAGAGGTCGGCTCGGTCTTCAGGGATGGAGCCTGTTTACCATTCCTGACAGGTGGGAAGTCCAAGCACCCGCTGAAGAGATTCACACATCATCTAGCGGGATGTGGAGACGGCCGAAGCCATAAAGCGATCCTCCGGGCAGATTAACCCATTAGTTGTGTTGCTTTTTCCCCCCTCAACTTTCCATTTTCTTGCGCTCTGGCGCCACCCAAAGTTGTGCTGGAGAGCTTTATCAAACAGCAGCGATTCCCAAATGTCTTTATGTCCAGTCCCATATTTAGGCCAGTTGATAAGATTTTGATTAAGAGGCACACTTCAAGAGATTATTTTCTATGAGTTATATCATTTGGTACAGGATTTGGCATCTGATTTAATTCTCATATTGTTATTCTGTTTGGAGCATCGAATGAATTAAATATCACTGGGATGGAACTAATCCAAATCCCTCCGGAGCCCCTCTGAACGCCCTCAATATACAGCTGGGTATTACTGTGAACTTATGGGCAGAATGAAAACACGAACAAACAAATATAGCATTCGTGCTGTGGCTACGACTGCCTCTTGATATTTCTTAGGATCAGTCTTCCTCATATCATTTCGCATTCACTAACTCCTCCTGTCTTTTTTCTGTGCGTGCTCGGTGTTTCCCGCCTTTAGGGATCACCTGACTGTGACAGTGACCTGCGCACCTGCTCCCAATTCCATAATCAGCTCTGCTGCATATAGACTATTGCACTTTGACTCATCTTCTACTGTAAACAAGTCTCTCTGCCTGTTATTGCTATTTGCCTTTCTCTTTTTTTTTAGTATCCAAATTTATTTACCCTGTTTTTAAATCTGTTGAATTGTTAAAAATAATCGATATTCACTTTTCTCCATATCTGCATTAGGTTTATTATTTACATATTGTTTATTTCTTATTCATTTATTGCCAAGCAGGGAGTCTGATCTCTCTGGTGTTAACCTTGTAATGTTACTTTGTATAATGTATTGTACATTTCTTTATCTGCCAATGATTTTTTCCCCATACTATATAACACAATACATCAAATAGGCTATTTGTATATTGAAGTTTTTATATAGTTTTCATTGTTCATTTCTGCATATCTTATCTAATGAAAATATGCAAGAAAAGTTTGTGCCGTATTGGGTTTTTATAAAGTCAGACAGTCAAAATAACATTAAGTTGACAATTCTCATCATTATGCATTGAGTCTATAGGGCTTCAAACATCAAGGAAGTAAAAAAAGCAAAGCTAGAGGCAACAAAACATGAGAATTAAAGCCAAGACTTGCTACACTGGGCCTTTACACTGCAGCTGTTTAGAAAGGCACACTAAACATGTTAAGCTAGTTTGTTGGTTGCTTGCATTGATAACTACCAAGGCTTAAAATGCCATTATAGATTAGATCAAGTTTGAATAGGAAATATCTGCATTTTATCGTGGTCTGTTTGCAAGGGTTGATAATCTACATAATATCCATCCATCAGACAAGACTGGAAAGATCTGTTGTGATTTGACTATTTGTTTCTGTCATTACTGTAAATCTCTGTAAAGCAGAGCGAAAACATCCTGAGCTCAACATCAAGCGCATTGGATGCAAATGCTGAATCTGCACATGAGATTGTATAGCATAAAGTGCCTAGTTGTAAAGCCTTTGGAGATCTCATCCCACGCTGATCCCACATAAGCTCTGATCTGCAGATTCCAAACTTCCAACCTGATGCTTTCAAATGCATCAGCATTTTAAAACAGTTGCTCCACTCTTCTGTGTCTTACTGCGGCGGAGGAGCTTAGCAGTTAACTCGAATCTAAATCCAGTTTTAAATAGGACTGATCACAGCTTGGGTCAAAACTCACCTGTCCAATGAAAAAGTGCTTGAGTATTAGCGGTAGAATAAATAAAAGTGAGTTATATAAAGTAAATTATTGATGTTTTTTGAAGGTTATGTTCTTCACATCCAACACCTTTTGTTAAGCTGTTCTGGTTCATGTTCCCCTAATAATGTTTTGCAGGACTGATCTAATTATTCTACCTCCATAAGCACTGACCCTGTGTCATCTACACTAATAACATCACAATTATGTGAAGGGCAATGGTCAAGTGGCCTCTCCACATCTGGTTATCTCTCCTGTAATAAAGGAAGTAAAATATCTTGTATGTCATGAATAATGTTATGTAATGAATCATATTTGGAAGCTTAACATTACTGGAGGTTTAAATCTTGGAGAATTATTTCACGGCTGTAATTTCATTTTGTCTGTGACACCAGCCTGCAAGGCATGGGCATGAATTTTGTTCCTTCTTTTTAAATTGCAATGTAAACTTTCCTTAAAACTGATGTTTAAAATTTCTCACTTTGGTCATGAAACATACTTGTGGACATTGAGAGTGTGGCTTCTTCCGCTTATAACTGTTGTACTTTTACAGCTCGCTCAACAGTGCAATTAACAGCCTATATGCTGCCATTTAGTCTGTTTGCGCTGTGGAACGAAAGATGAAAGGTTACTGTTTGCCTGGTTCGTTACCATGGTTGCCATGCATATGCACCCCCCCCAGGTATCATCTTACTCTGAATATTGTGGATATTTATGAGCTTTGCTGTCGTGTGGATAAAAACACATAATTATTTACCAAAATTCTTGCAAGACTTGTAAAGCTATCTCTTCCTCATGTAGTTGCTCCCATCACTGTTCTGGTTTTGTACAACTATCATGTTTACAATTCAATTCAGATACACTATATGATACCTAAGTCAGCACAGTATTGTCTATATGCCTATACTGTAATCATATTCTTGTCTGTATTATTTTTATGCTATCTTTGCCCACTTTCAGTTGAATTGAATTATCACAGGGCTTTAAAAGGGGTCATTTATTTGTGTCTTCTTCTTTTTCTTCTTCTTCTGTCAGTATCTTGAACACATAATGTCCTCTGATAACTCTTACGAAATACAATTATCTATAAACACTTTAAAGCTTTATTTTCTTAAAATGCAGGCGGTCAAAGAACTCAACATGCTAATTTACAGAAAGTATGACATTAACAGTTAAGACAATCATTTAAAAAAGGTCAAACAATTCAACAAAGTAAGACACAATAGAAGCGTGGGGGCATTGCATTTCTGTCTATTAGAATGACAGAATGCAGAAATGTTCGCTCTATCGCACGCATCAGTGCTATTGGATCAATATATGTATATCAAACTGTATATGTGCCTTGAAACTGCAGTATCCACAGGTGGGCTACTGTTCTCATGGTCACACAAACTTGAACAGGCTGCAAAAGGGTCAACCATGAGTCAGTAGCAAATGCAGGAAAAGCACATGTCCAGAGCTGCGTAGCCTTGACTAACTTTTACTTGCGGATATTTTGTAGTTTATAACAAACAACCTGCAGCAGACATGAATTTCAATTGCTATAAACTGAAGCCTCTGATACTGAATTATTGTGAAAATAAAAGTTTCAGAGCAGCACTGCCATATGAAAAGGTGAATAATGAACCTTTATCTCAACAAATGTGCCGTGTGGGATGCTTCCCATCTGTGGGCCCTTGGGTGCTTGGAGATTCTGACACAATTTAGTGCAAGAGGTGAGCTTAGGAGCCCTTCAGCAATGGACACTATATGTAGTGTGACAATATGATTGAAAATGTCAAAACAAAGACGTGCTGGATGTTTCGGTACGTCTGAAAGATTTGTGAATTTCAGGTGTGAATGTTGTAGGGGATTAAAAGCCATATTTGAATCTGAGACAGGCATTAAAACAGCTTATGCTTCTCTGCACAAACTAAATGACTAAGCTCAACATCAGTATTGAATGTAATTAATCACCGAGTAGAAGCTGGAGAAACCTTATTATGCAACGCAGGCTACTTCTCATGAAAATGGTCCTTGAGGTGTCCTTTATCGATTTTCGGGTAGGTTAGAATCATTTGTCCATAAACACCGAGCTTAATCATAATAACTCAATCCGTCTGGCCTAACCTGGAGTTTGGGGAACGACTGCAGAGAGATGTTTAATCTAATTAAAATCCATTTGTGGTTGTCTGACAGATCCATTAGCCAACAGATTTAAAGGATATAGTATTGTTGTTAAAGCACAAACAATAACAGATATTTCAGGGTGAATTAGCGTTAAATGGCTCAGCATGCAGCACTTGGCCAAACCACAAATCTCGCAGTAAGCTCTCCATGAATAAAACATGCGGATTACATCAAAGAAATGTTGAGGTTTTTTTGTCTGTAAGAAGTCACTGTCCTTCCTTGTTACGCAGATAAAGATGTCAGATCTGGGTCTCTTTTACTGTGCTGTAACATTTCTCGACAGCTTAAATGATTCATAACACTCCACCATAGCTGTACATTTGTCTGCCCCTGAATCCAGAGCTAACGACGCTCTGATTTACATAAAAAAATATTACTTCAAATATCATTTATCTTGCAATTAGAAGCATATTCAGTGTTTTCCACATATTGACACCCCATCATTTGTTACATCTCCCCTGTTGCTTCTATCCTTGGTTAAGTGAGCTGGTGGATACATCAGCTCTTTCACTTTTATTTTTATACCTTCACTTAACAGTATTGACTCTGAGCTTTGAATGGTATTACAATTAAGTAGTTAATTATCCTTAATGACAGCACATCATTTTTCATGTGTGCAGCTGTTTTTGTACTGATGCCAGAGTATCCGTTTCTATTAATTCACACTGAATACAGACGAATAAAAAATATTCTGAATAATAACGATCCTACAAAATTGCCTTTAATATAAATGGCAATAATTATTTTCTAAAATCTGTAATACATTCATATCATCTTTTAGCTCAATCCCAGTCCAAACCTTCCATTCTGCCTGCCTTGCCTGACTGTCATGTTATCTTAGTCTAATGGTTTTTCAGTTTATTTCTATATTTATTTCTATGACAAGCACAAAAAAAATCTAGAGAAGTATGCTGAGGGTTTGGTAGCTCTTCAACTACCTGACCTTTTGATGTTATTACTCATAAGAGCATGATGGTTTTGCATTTTGTTTACTTCCATGTCCCTCTTTGACTGCATATGACGCTAAAAATTTAGCCAAAATTTAGCAGTAAAGTTGCTGCACTCGTTTCAGCTCAGCTAGCACAGCAAGTGGCCCAAGGTGTTCTTTTGATTTTGTCAATTTAAAGCGTGAAACTTAAGATGTTAACAAAGAGCAAAGCATCTATGTGTTTTGCCTTTGTCCAATAAATGGCTAATGTCATCATGACGATAGGCTACCAATATTGCCATAGGAGAGGTGGAAAGCCGGAAAACACCATCTGAATATTATCCAGGCTATTTTCAGTAAAGAGTTATCATGATACCAAACAACTACATATGTAACTCTGTTCTGAGTGGCAAAGAGACACTTAAGAATGAAGCTTAAGGGAAAAAAAGAGGAAGTATATCTAGGCCTTTGACCTGCTGATGCATTAATTCAATACAAAGAATGAAGTTCAACATGTTTTCACTCAGTGTTTCACTAAAAGAATAATCATCTTTCAATAGCCTTTTAGACATTCAGGGGCATGTTGTCATGCACTGCTCGTTATTTTTCATAATTAATTAACATCTTGGACACTGTGAACATGACACAGATACTGCAGCACAGAACAAAATGTGATGCATTTAGTTAATATGCCCAAAGTGAGTACTCACTGTGTTGTGCCTGTTACAAAGATGTATTTAGTGTCCTGATTACCAAATTAGACACTGCAGCTAAAAATCTCATGCTTCCCTTAACCATCTTATCATTATTGCTGATGATTCCACAAATTTACCTCTATTATCAGATAATGAACTATTTAACCCTCCCAGACAGTCCTCTGCTTGGTATGCATGAGGCAGCACAAGTTCAGATGGATTTTGAAAGAGGATCAAAACAAACAAGAGCCTGGCCAATGACAGTTGGTTGCCAGTCATTGTGTGTTGATGGCAGGTGGTCGTCAGTCATGAATGTACCAACAGATTAAGCTCCCCATTTCCACATTGTTTACAACTGTCATGACCAGGGACTGACGGGTGACGGCAAAAGCTGGGCATAAATGTCATGTAGATAGCCATCATTTTCATCTGTCACTGACATATAACTAGAACAAACTATGCAATGGTAGTAAAAGAAATAGGTGAATCAAATGAATCTAGATGTTTTTGAAGCAAAATCATTGTAAAGATCAGTAAATAAGATTAAATAGTAAATTACAGAACAGAATTGATTTTTATGCTCACATTGGAGGCAAGAAATTTTTCTCAATTAAACAGTGAATGACAGGCAGTCTAAGAAACACACACTCAGTTATATGAGCTCGGCGAAACTGCTCTTATAATGAGGCAATTTCAAAATTCCCTGGCTATCCTGAAAAACAAGCAATACAAATTAAAATATTGCATATTTTACTGAGAAAGTGTACTATGCAAAATCTTTGAGGTAACAACTAAAATGACATTTCACCCAGATGGTGCAACAGCTCCAAATGAAAAACTATATTTGGCAGCAATTTTATAAATGTGAACAGAGAACAATGGTGTGTGAACTGCAGGTTACATCCAAATCAACCCCAAACAAACTAATT
The DNA here is from genome assembly GCA_029814765.1 of Acanthurus leucopareius. NCBI lineage: Eukaryota > Metazoa > Chordata > Actinopteri > Acanthuriformes > Acanthuridae > Acanthurus > Acanthurus leucopareius. Next base: position 15,221,646 of record JAQMCX010000003.1, on the reverse strand, counting down.
GCAAAAGTTCCAACTCACAACTCCAAATCACAATTTGTATTTTACTTTTGTTTTTACGTCTTTATTTTAAGTGGAACCACAAAGTTTACTTTTTTATGTATCATCCTGCTCCACTTTCATTTATGTATATTTTAAAAAAGCATGACAACCATATTTTTTACCTTTATGAAGCATCTGTTACATTTACTAATAATACAACACAAATTAATGCTTATATATATGTGTGTGTGTGTGTGTGTTTTTAGAGAGGTAAGAAAAGGTTAAGATAGCAGCACAATAGTGCTTCATACAGTATAAACTGGAAAAACTACAAAACTCTGTCTTATGGAACAGAACAGTACTTCTGGGATTCAGCAGTTGTTCAGCGTGAAGGAAATGATCTGAGACTCCAGACCCAGTGCAATGTGTTGCAATGTAATGTCATCTTTGACTCCTGCGCTCCTGCTATTCATCTTGTAACAATCATAAATTATGCAATGCGTGACATATAACGTGTCAAATACATGTTATATATAATTAAACTTTTATGAATAATGAATGAAATGCAAATTTGATCATTATTCAATAAATGTTTGACTGCTGGATGACACATTCAAAGCTAAAATGTGTTAGATGTTGTAAATTAAATTAGCGATTTAATTTAATTTGTTAAAAAAATACTCCAGGGTAAATATTCAAATGTGAACAGCACACGTGTTATGGTAAATAGTACATACTGCCCTGAACAACTGTCTGATTATTCTGTATTTGTAGCTGTTAATGTAAGTGACAAGTACAATAAAAAGAGCAAATTTGAAATACGCTAGTGATGATTGATTTTTTTCAGCAAATCTTAATTAATTATCAATAATATTAAAGAAACTCCCAAACATTATATTTTCTTGTCTCAAATACATTGCTCATTTGAAGCATTCCTCAATGACTAGACAGTCTGTGAAGCTGGAAAGCCCAAAGGCCTGTGACTGACCATCCAGGGGAAGGGCAGGCTTTGCAGCTGCTTGAGGAGCCAGGGGATTTGAATTCCTAATATTGTGGCACATTTTAAAACTTTGAGGACACAGAGTCTTCGTGCTGCTTCTGACCAGGCCTGATTTGGCACTAAACAAGGCCGCGTGCACAGGCTGGGATATGCTAGATTGACTGAAGTTTAAATATATCATTTTAGAGTCCCCTTCAATGCTTGTATCCAGTACATACATCATCTTAACAGCTATCAGCATCTTTAAACAATTAAGTCACCTGAATTTTTTAAGTTTTCATTTTCTTAGTTCTACACTGGATTTGCATTGATGATGGCTTCAATTTGTCCAACTTAGACTGTCCTGGTTAAAAATGTGCTCTGAAAGAAAGAAAAAGCTGCAACAGGCCTGAGTAAAAATATCTGACTTTATAACTTATGGTCAAAGAAGTCCTAACTAATCAATATTTTATAGGAACCACAATGTGCACCACTTGAGTCGCTGCTTGAGGCAGGATGTCAACCTCAGAGCTCAGCATGCGTGGGCTGCTTGGATGCCATCTTTCACATATTGCTGTAGTATCCATCCAGAAAGTGCTGATTAATGAACCGGGTCATTTTTTCCTTTTTTAAAAAAAAGTCAGACTGAAGGAGATTTATGGCCTCTACTTGTGTGTTACTTTTGCCTGTAGTTGACCATGGGACCAAACTGTGCTTAAAAACTGACTGATAGCTAAACAGCATCACTGTTTCACTTAGGTTTTCCAAAAAGGGTTTAAACTGTAGGTGAACATGGGGCAGACCCAGAACAGAGAGGCAGTCAATTGTCTGATGGCAGTCATAACATCAAACTGGCGCTGTAGTGGGCAGTTGTCCACCATGTGTTGATATAAAAGGTTAAAACTCCCTCTTTAAAGTTATATGATATATGAAACTGAGCTATATGATTCGTTTGAAAGTTTTAAAAAGTACTCAGTTTTGTGAATTACTCTGTTTTGAATGTTAAACCCCACCAGTTCTTAAATGCATGTGAAATATTTAATGCAAGCATGTATCTTTTCTAGTGTCATTTCATGCATGTTTCCAAAGTGAGAAGCAGCCCAGCAGTCAGACTCCAGTGCCTCATGTGTAGCGCAGCAGCAGAGCAGCTCCAGTTTCTCATCATTTTTTACCTCACATGGTAGCAAGTGAAAAATAGTACCAGCAGCCAGCACATTTCTTTTTTATGTAACAAGTATGTAACTCAGTTGCCCTTAACACCTTTTGTTTCTTAGTTTGAATGGAATGAAGAGTGAATCAAATAACTCTGTCTGCTATATAAAAACATCTTGAAAGAAAATAAGGAAGAAAATGTCATCTTTTTGTGCTGACGATTAAGTGTCTGCTGAGAAACACAAACAGGAAGTTAAAAGTGAGAAGGAAACAGACACAAAAAAAACCAGAGTGCAACTGGTGAAGAATCTTTCCTTTATAATCCAAACTACATGACAGACACCTTCCCATCAGAGTGCACAGCCGATGTTACACGAAGGAACTCTGCTGGTAAAGTGCAACTTGATGTCCTTTGATAGTTTGTCCACACGCAATAACACAACTCTTTAATATATCCAGAAAAACAAAACTGTGCCTCAGAGGTGCAGAATGATGACACTTCTAAGAAACCAAATCCACCCCCCCCAAAAAATGGGCCTCAAGTAAATGTACTTAAAATGTGTGCCTTGCTGCAGAGATTGTAATCGTGCTTCATCCCCTCTTAATGACCCTGAGCCAGGCTTATGAAAGAAGTGAAAGTGAGACAAGTTAACTGTCTGATCTTTTTTTTTTGCCTGGAGAAACATGAGGTACCATAGGTTTTTGACCACCCACCACAAACCTAAAGCACTGGGATGTGAGACCTCAGAATGAGGCTTTCATTGACACTTTGAATAATAATATTCATTGCCTCCATCAATGCATCGTACAACACCTGAGAATCTGTGGTTTCCATAATGATGAATGCCTCAGAAATACGGTGTAATTGTGGAGGCTCTCGCCAGGTGATTGTGCACTCGAGGGGACAATTTAAAACGGCGCTGCAGTTTTTGCAGCATGTTTTGACAATTGATGACTCTGTCACATCAAACTGAGCTGTATGATGGCGTCCCCAGAACCCAGATACCTGCATGAAAAACCAAATTGCTTTTCTGCTGTGATTGCTTTCCATCCAGCTCGAGCATCATTTAACTTCTCTGCTTTATCTGCTCCAACACATATTCAAAGGTAGCCGTCTGAATGCACATCACGGCGAGCCCTCTGAAATAATGGCACCATATTCTACTATTAATCTGTGACCCTTCTGTGGACCTCATGTCAGCCACTGAACGAAGGTATAACAGCAGGTTTGTCATCAAATAGCTCTGTTGTAGAAAATAATCCAAAACATTTTGACTTGTGCATAAAACATTTTACATCAAATATTTCAAGATCATTTAATATTGCAAATAAAATTTGTGCTCTAAATTGCAGAATACTATATATTACGATACTATAATTGAATCAGTAAATACCATATAATATACAGAACACATGGCAGAGCAGTCAGCAATCTAGGCATTGATATTTGTTTGATCTGTGGCAATATAATCTTGTCAGTGATTAATGACACAATAATTCATACTGATGCATTATAGATTAAACTGCCCAATAGTATATAAAGTAATCCAAATAATCTGCACATCAACCAACGAAGTAAGCATTAATGTTCTGTAAAGGCATTCATTCATTGATAATTATTCAGCAATTTAATGTTGACAGTGATTTGTAATTTGATTCAATGTGCCTAAATATTGTGTCACTGACAACAGAGCTGAATTGAAATTAATCAAATGTAGGTGCATTTTGCTGCTAAAAAATCTGTGCTTTCATCAATAAGTAATTTGGAATGTAGGACTTTAACCTGCAGTATTTTTATAGTGTGGCAGTGATTAAAAAAAAAAAAAAAAATCTGCTTTCACCAGTAAGCAATATCTTATTTTCCCAACAAATTAAATCTCGATTTCTCTCCAACCTAATTATTATTATTTTACTTTAATCACTTTTGCATTTTTTTTTGTTCTTACCAAGTTTTGAAGAGACTAGCCTGGTGGCTGAGGCAATGAAGCTCCTGCAGACCCCAGAAAAACACTGTGTACTTGTATGTGTGTGTGTGTGTGTGTGTGTGTGTGTGTGTGTGTGTCTTTATTGTCTCCAGAGAAATTTGATTTATATCCTGCCTCAGTCTGTTGTTTGGCATCTTCTCACTTCCTGTTACCCTTGTGTCTCCCAGTGGAGGAGCGAGCCAGCCCTTTGCATCAAAACACATAATTGCCATGCCAGTGCTCTCACACAGCCACGTATACACACTTTTATTCCAAACTAAATCATCCACAAAAACAACCGTGTTATTAAGCATTTAAATACATATAACATATTTAGCTTTTAACTTTTTGTGTGAAATATTGGTGTAATTCTATGTACAGATCAAGTAATTGGTCACCGCAATTCACTTTTGAGGCGACTTTCTTATTGAGAAAAAATAAAAAGTGTGGTGTCAAAGTTATATCTTGCTGAGTGGAGGGGCTGACTCTGATCTGTTTTCATGTCTCAAACAAAGTGAGTTTAAGGCCTGAGGCAAATGACTGCACAGCTGAAACCATCATTCATCCAAGCTTTAAGAAAAAAAAAAAAAACAAAAAAAAAACCCCTAGAATTTAATATTTGTACACTAACAACGTGGGCTCAGTGGCCCAGCCTGGAGCCACAAGCGTGAATGTCAGCATCAATTTTAAGGAGCTAAAGGGGCATAACGCTGCAACATCATCCACAGGTGCTGCCAAAGTACTACAGATCAAATAGTGAGAGCCAGAGAAATAAAGAACAATCTTCAGGGCACTGAGATTGAACAGACAGACATATGGATAGGCCTCATCAGGGCTTTGGTTCGATGATGAGAAGAAATCACCTCAGTGGCTCCAGGCTCTTACTCAAATCAATACCCTTTAAAAGGTTTAGACAAGGCCATGAAGGCACTCAAATCTCTCAGCCTCTGCGTCTGGTGTTGCGACTATGTGGCTGTTTCACTTGGTACAATGCCATTTTGTGAAAATCCATATAAAGTTTTTTTTGAAACCATAACCTGGCATGCACACCAAGACGTCCAACTCGAAATAATGGGCAGAAATAGCTCGCAGCTGAGCAGGTGTGAAGCGTCGGATATGAAGACTTATCTGCATAAGAGCAAATATACTGTATAAAAATCGCATTACCATAGTTTCGCCTCAGAACTGAACTCTTAAAGGGAGTTGCTGGCAATGGTAAGGAGAGATTAGAAAAAAAAAATATGGGAATAAATAAGCTTGCTTGTTCCTTCAGGCTGTTAACAACATGAGGGTGGTGGCGGGCATGGCGGCGGTGCAGCGTAGTTCCCTGCAGGGCTCACAGCACCATTACTCGTCTCTGATCCCCAATGAAACTGTTTATCCATTAATTTCCTCTTCATTTAATTGGCAGATGGAGGAGCCCCCTCCCTCTGAAGTAGCCTGCAGGTTTATTAGTCCCACCACAGTGGGCCATTTCCTTCAGCAGATCATTCATTCCACTTTGGTGTCAATTCAGGCTGAGAACTTGATGTCTTTGCCCTTTATCTTCCGTTTTATTTTACACCCTAACTAATAATTGAATCAAGAGGTAATTAGAGAGAAATTTGCCATATGGAAGAACTGATGTAATGTAATGGATGAGAGACATGGTCTGTATTTCAGAGACGAAATATGGGAGGATTTCTGGAGAATATTAGTTCATGTGCCCATCAAGAAGGAAAGTGATTACAATAAAAGTCATTGCAATAAATCTAACCACAGCATTAGCACAGCAAGGCTTTGTCCCACATGCTAAACTACCAGAGTAACATGTTTACAATGACAATACTAATACATGTTGACTTTATTAGCTTCTCTGGTCTAACATTTATCAAGTCTGCCATCTTAGTTCAGCATGTTAGTATAATTAAATCTTCCAGTTTACACTAAACACAAAGAAGAGCTGAGACTGATGGGGATGTTATTGGGAATATCAAATAAAGCTCTGGATATATTTAGTTTTGACCTGATGGTGGCGCTGTATGAAAAGTTAAGGTGATCACCAAGCATATTACAATTCATCCTTAGGTTGATTTGGTTCATTGCAGTTTAGCTAATTATTGTAGAGCTGGTTTTACTGAAAGCTACAAATATCCACATCATGGTGACAGTAGAGGAAAAGTAATGAAATTCAGATGCATGAGAGTACATCGTCTTAAAATGGTGAATAAAACTGATACCAAATTTTGAGGAACTCTTTCCAACAGTTTTTAAGATGCTTCAGTTTGCACAAAAGTGGTGAACTTATTGTCCAACATTTCATCCCTCCAGGCACTCAGCTAGCTACTTAAACTATTCTCCATTATTCTGAATTGGCTTCTTATTACAATACTGTTGACATGTTTTCTGAAAACACTGAGAATTACTGAATTGAGTAAGACGCTCGCAGACAGCTCATGAAATGTCTGCCATGCCATCATGCTAAAATCACCATGTGTCAAGATGAAAAATGTTCCATATGCAAGTAATCAGCTTTTTTATTTGAGAAGTAATGACCATTTTCAAGAAGGAAAAAAAAAAAAAAACAATCTCTATTGGAGGTCAGTCATGAAGGTCTTATTACTGTTTCAAGTCAGAGAGTAAAATTTATCTTTCATACAGAAGAAAAAATGTGTCTGATTCATCTTGTATCACGAGATCTGAATTTCAAATGAGGGACTGGCTCGGTGGGACATTTGGAAACAGACAAATGTTGTAATGCGCCCGCGGGAAGGCCAGCCTCATCTTTTAGCACCAGTCTCAGCCTAAACAGTTGATTTACATATTATTGATTTATGAAAGCATGTATGAGGCAGACTCTTGTTACCTTAAGAAATGAACTTTTCTGATCCCATCTTGTCAAAACAGTGCCAAACATTTCAGCCCTGGTTGTGAATATGAACAAACACACAGTTAAGTGTGTTTACTTTGAATTCCATTTCCTGCTGTTTCTGGTATACAGTCCCTCCACAAAATCTAATAGATCTTCAGAAACTGCCTTGTTGGTCCCATCTGGTGATTTGTATTTACATTAAATCCAGTAAATGTAAGACTGAGACTATTAGTTTCTTTTGTAAATGTATGACTTTTTTTTAAAAAAAATAATTACAAGATATTTCTGAAGCACTGATTTTATTCCATCATGCTTTTTCTAAAAGGGTTGTTCTAACTTTCCACTCTTTTCACTGATTGATAATGTCATTTGCTCATGGCTATAAGTACCATAAAAAAAGCAAATAAAAGCCCTCTTGACAAGCTATTCAGGTGCTTGAGAGTGCCTTCTTTATGTCAGAGCTGAAGGCTACGTGCTTGCTGTATGTGCCTGTTGTCAGTACAGCACAGAGTGATAAACAACATTGCAGGTGGTCATGTTTGGAAGGGCAGGGGCACAATGTGAATGGAAGGAGGTAGTGGAGAGATTGAGTGTGCCATGGAAAAGCCATCAGCTAGCGTTCCCCCCACCCCCCACCCTCCAGCCCCTCGAAACTCCCCTCCCATTTTCAGCTCAGTGCACCCTTTTGCAGAATTATTGATGGGGCTTGCGAGGTACAGAGGACGGGGATGAAGACGTCTCAATCCCTGCAGCAGCAAAACAAGAGCTATGGCAAAGGGCGGGGCAGCGGGAGGAACAACACATGCAGTATTCATTGCTGTGTTCAATATGAGGAAGAAAAATTGAAGTGATATCCAAAGTGGAGCAACATGGCAGTCATCCTTTACTGCGGTTACTGTATTAGCAGCGTTGAGAGAAGCAGTCAGCTCCTTTTATTCAAGTAAATGGGGCAACAAGAGGAGTATTGAATTGTAAGAAAAATGTAGCCCTTCATCTAACATGTACTTAAGTTAAAGTAGAGCAGTATTAACAACAACAAAGCACATGTTAAAAGTGAAAATACCAATTATACAGAAAAGCTGTTTTCACGGTCTTATTATTATAAATTTATCATAAGATTGGATTATTACAAGTACATTATTTTATACCAGACTACCAGAATGAGCAACAGCTTCCTCCCACATGCAATAAAATTCCTCAATAGCTCCCCCGTGTCCTACCCCCAATACAACACCCCTCTCAGACATAATAACAACAGTAAACTGCTATATTAATAATATATGTTATATTTTCATATAGGTGTGAATGGTGATGCTCTGGTGTCCCTTTATTTTAAAAACAATGACAGTAAATGACTTTGAATTTGACTTGACTTTGATACGATCCTGCATATTTTGTACTTAAAATGCTAATTTCTACAGCTGTCACATAAATATAAAAAATGAAAGCCTTTGTCTTTCAGTTGTATTGGACTACATGTAAATGAAACACTAAGAAATGAAAACACTAAAGTGAAGGACAAGCACTACATTTTACAATAGTACTTGAACCTGCACTAAGTGGTGCATTTGGCCACTTGGAGGCGACAGAAACAAGCTGCTAATGCAACACTGATATACCATCAGCTTTTAAGGGTTAACTTGTCACCAAATAGTCACACGCCAATTGGATACAGAACAATTTTAACACTGATCTGGAGTCATGCTCTTGCCATAAGGTTAAAGTAAGTCCATTCTTCACTTTCTTGCAGCTCTGATTTGGTCTCCATTTATTCCTGTGAGTAGGACCATCACAGGGGGTGTGGGGCTACACCTAGCCTACATTTCATTCATATTATATTTAGTTTTTCAGACTACTCATCACATGTAGCTGATGGTGAATAAAGGAGCAAATAAGACAAGAGCATGAATCCTTTGCAAAAAAAGTGTCAGTCAGATTAAAGTGATTTTTTTCTTTTCTTTTTTTTCTGAGCAAGTCAAATCAAAGTTTCACTTTTTACTTCAAAGTTACATCTCTACAGAAAAGAGTGGGAGAAATTTGGGGATGGCACACAGCAAAAGGTCTGGGAGAGTTTTTCACCGCAGGATATTAAGCTGTACATGGTGCAAACTCTACTGACTCCAGGAAGCTGGGCAGAGCATTTCATGTTTTATAGAGAAAATAACAGTACCTTATAATAACTGTCATGGCACATTATGTACATAAGCAGCCCTGGTAGCGGTTCAACAGTGGATGTTCATAGGTCGTTTGAGGTGTGAAAAGCATTTGTGGAGCATTTGAAGGAGAGCTTTTTTTTGTGAAGGTGTCCTGTTTCTTCAGTTTCATCATGCTTACAGTGCCTTACTCATCTCCTCTATTCCCTGGATGTACAGTACATCATACATGCTTTATGCACCATAGATAAAAGGACAGTAGAGAGATGAAGAGGAGGGAGATGATTTCAGTAAAATAAACCAAAGGGATGTTTGCACTGGTTCCTTTTCTCTGAGCTTTTGTAATTGTACCTTCATGTGTCAGAGACAAAAAAAACAAGGTTATGTGTTTATTAATTTACCTTTTTGCCTTTTTTTGTGTGAGGCCATCCTTGACAACTGTATTTGATTAGAACACAAAATTACAAATGCTCTGTGGCGTCTTCTATGCTTCCATCTTTGCTATCTCACTTAAATTATTATTTCATACCTAAAGCTCCTTTTCAACTAAAACCATAGACGGATGACTCTTATGTTGACAGTTCATGTAGCTCACTGCCCAAATAATCATCAATAAACTCATAAACACCAGCCTCTTTGATGTTTATTCATAGAAAGTGCAGGATGGAGGCATGATTCAAGGCAGGCGGACAAACAGTATGGCCGACGTCCTTTTTGATAAATGCCAGGGTCATTGAGAACGTTCCAGTGATCTGCATTTATAGGAATGAGATCATCCTCAGAAGGTGACTTTTAATGGCATGGTCATGTTCCAATCATGTAATGAAAAAAACTGTGATTAAAATGAGGAAGCTTGTTTAAACCATCTTTCCATTTAGAAGGTTATTGAACACATGAGACGGCTTAGAAATAAATTTCAGCAGCTTGTTTTTGTGCCCCAGTTGCTTAAACAATGCATTTGTCATTGACTTGTTTCTATACCTCCCATATGAGTTTTGCCAACAAAGAAACACAAAAGTGTTTTAGTTCTTAATACTATGAAAAACTCACCTGTTCGTACAATCACTTTTTTGTGTCTCACTAAACATTCCCATCTGTAGCCTTTTGTTTCTTTTTCTCATCCTGTTTTTGGTGCTGGTGAAGCCTCTGAATGCAGCACAGCACATCACACATCTCATCCGGCTTGTATGTGTTTATGAGACCCTCTAGAGGAACATTAACAACATCACATCAAAAATAAACTGTTGCCCATTTCAGACCGTGCCATCTCTGTGGATTGCATCATGAACAAGGGAGGTGATGTTTTTACCTTCAGTTTCAAAGCCACAAACTGCATCTTTCAGAATTTATACATTTACTTGAGAGCTCTGTAGTCAGTGGTGAAATAAACATTATAACATCACTCAATACTTGAGTGACAGTACTCCAGACAACAATAATACTCCACTACTAGTAGAACTGTGGAATTCAAGTCAATGGTTAAATAATATCTGCAAAATGGACAAATAATATTACAAGAAAAGTGGTCACTGTCAGTGTTTTACTATTAAATAGATGTTTTTGGATGAATACAACCACTAATACTTTGGTTGTGCTAATTCGAAGTACTGTATATTCCAGCAATTGAATCTGCAGGAATGCATCAAATTCTATAAGATCATTAGAATCTGTTAGTGGCTCTAAAAGTTTTGTGAACACAGAAAAATTATCCCTGACATTGCATTTTCCAGCTGATCCAAGAAGAGTTTTAAGAGTAAAAGAATTCCCTGAACCCATTAAAAAACACTCAATCTTTCAGTTTATCAAAAAAAAAATAATAATAAAAAGAACAGATGAAAAACACTACTAATTGTGGTACAGGAAAGTGACTACTTATGTAAGCAAGATTTACCTTTATGTAGTGGATTAAAAATGAAATATGAATTTTTATGAACTGAAAATATTGTTTTAGTCATGATTTTCCAAAACACTCTTTCGTTCAGTCACCTGGCATGTGTGTCATTTCCTTGTGACACTGATGTAAACAATCAGGTCACCACGTTGAGTAGCTCTGATACCTCAGATATGAAGACTTCCATATATGCTGCTGAATGACTGCAGTTTGTGACACACTTTGACACATTCTGTATGCAATGACAGTCCACCCTGTCTGAAGGGCTTTAAGTGTGAAGACTGTGACTTAACGATTCATTAATAGATATTTAATTATGTAGATAGTATTCTCATGTTTATTCTTGGGTCTATGGTTCCTGCGCTCTACTGACTGCTTCTGTATGAGGCAACACCTCACAGACATTTTAATGTTACATTTCTGTATTTTTTAAAGGTTTGTTTCCCCTTATTCTTATCAAGTCTCTTTACTTCAGTACAACTATGACTAACTTTAGACACAATAAATTAAGAAAAGAGGAACCTTTGCTCCCTCAGAAATAGTTCAACTTGAGTCTGACTCACATTAACTGCTGTGATGTCCTCAACCAAAGATTAATCATGTATCAATTTATAGTCCTATGCTTACTAAATACAGAAGTCAGATGTTTCCATTAGGTTAAAGTGCGGTCAAAGGGATTCTACATTTCCTGTGCCTTTCAAAACAAGTTTTTGACCTCTTTGGTCAATTATTTCACAGAGCAGTAAAATGTATAAAAGCATCGGGCCAAATATTAAAACCAAAGATTCGCTTAACCTCATACGAGCATTACAGAGAAAAAATTACACTTCCAGATCACATACAGATGCTTTGAACACATTTAAGAGAAAAAGAGATGAGGACAAAAAAAAAAAGTCTGAATAGAGGAAATAAGGTTCGGCAAAGAAAATTACTTGATCGTATGGTACAAGAGTTTAATTTAGATTTTAATGTGGTTGAGGCTGAGGAACATTTAGAGATTGTTCCATCTGTGCTTTAACTTTGTTTCCTGTGACTTTTCTTTTGCAGTTCAACCTCCTATGTTCAAAACTGTAGACATGAAGAGATAAGTATTACTGCAGCAAAATGTCCAGGACTTATTCAAGTATATTCATCAGATTTGTCAAACTACCTCTTTATATTGAGTTTAGAGACACTGGCTGTAGTTGTAACTAATAATACGACATAGAAGAGGAAGCTGTTTGACCACTCAACATTGTAACACACCCAAAGGCATAACTTCCTGCTTGTCTGTGTGGTTTCGACAAATAGGCAGAGAGAGATAGTGAGAGAAAGAGAGAGGGAGAGAGATAGAGAGAGAGAGAGAGAGAGAGAGTGAGTAGGTGGGTTGGATGGGAAATGTTTTTGACAGTCTCTGAAAAAGTGACAGAAGTCGCAGCAAACAGCAGCAAAGAGCAGAGTAATGGAGCCACAAGAGATTAGGGAGGGATACTTGGTGAAGAAGGTAAGAATAACTGCAAGAAAATACTGTTCGCACCTCGACATTGTATTTTATGGAGCTTTAGCATGTTTTTAAAAACTATCACCAACAAATTTATAACATCAGTGACAACGTAAATACTGGCAGTGCAACACAAAGTAGATGAATCATGAGAGAAACAGGACTGCAAATTTGTCAGATATGAAAGACACTTGACCTTTTGTGAGTTTTTGAAACATGTAGAGACGACTACTGTTGAGGTGATTAACACCGTCACTGTTGCATCAGGCACCTAAAATAAATTAGCATCTCAAAAAAAGTCTGGACCAGCAAAAAAGTATTGGCGAAGAGGAACATTGTTCCAAGTCAAACTAGCACCCAGCGAATCAGATGTACATGTCACTTGAAATTTGCTGCTGTACATGCAACTGCTCACTTCTGTTCGACAGCTGCAATGAAAATTCAAGTTCCCTCTTCCGTCCAGAACAATAGCAGAACATAAACTGTGTTTCCTAGCTTGTTACAGGGTTTATTCTACGCACGAACAGATTTACGCTTCAAAAAGAAAACAAGAATGCTGTGACCTGAAACACAAAATAAAACAGTCCAGCTGATTTGATGAATAAATACAAGAGACAGACATGTAAACAGTTGACACACTTGCCATTTTTCATGTAAACTTGAAATGAAACTTTAGAAAAAGACAGTGAGAACGTGTTTGTTTCACACTTTAAACGAGCGGTCACACCTCCCTGTAGAACACTCTGAGTGTGACCTTTTGCTTTGTACACAATCGACATACTAACTAGGACATTGTATAAACTGTACATATATGAGTCACTCTCATGTTCTCTGTTTTATTCATTTATTCTCTAATGTAGTGTACACTTAGTTTCCCTTTGTCCCTTATTGCAAAGCACTTTGTAAACTTTGGTTCAATGTTGAAGGCTGACTCTACATACTGTCATTGAACACCTCTCTCTTGATCAATGGTGATTGTGATTTCACAGTTAATAAATAATGTGATGGAATTATGGTTGATGGCTAAGACTTAGTCAGAGGACATTTTTTTCTCCAGTGATGAGGTAAATACTCATAGATATTATGCAATAACTGGTGAGTCTAGCTGATTTTGCAATCACAACTTACTGTTCTCTGGGTAAAAATTTAAAATTGTGTATTTGATGACCAAATTTTGAAAAATCAAGCATTTTCATATTCAAGGATAAGCTGATAATACTCTGTTTTCTTTACTGTCAAAAATGACTTGATCCGACCTATAGCTTTTGCCTGCGTAGCCAGACCATGATAGTAGCTTGTTGCTTCGAGCTAAAGATCTTTGTTTTAGCTGTTTAAGCTAAAAACTGCTATGTACTGTTGATTTGAAAAAGAAAAAAGTAACAGATAGTTTAAATACCAGCAATTTTAAGATTAAACTATGTTTTTTTTTTTGTTTTACTAATACTTCTACAGTGGGAACAAAAATTGGCTCGCCCCAGTTTGCGACAGCAACAAGAAAAATTCCAATTATGTACATGTGTCCACAATTCAGCGTCTTACACAATGTTTTACAAATCTGTGTTGCACAAAACAAAATCCAGTGCTGAAATTAGTTTTTGCAAAAGAATGTATGATTAGTCCGGTATCTGTCTTATACACAGTAAAGTACATGAACGACAACAGCTGTTTAGATGGCAGACTGATATCCCAGCTGTATATTATTACATATTTCCATAATGTTTTCATCACATCCTGTGTAGTTGATTTCAATGAGCACTGCCAGGTTTGTGCATACAGCCTTTTTTGTTGTTGTTGTTGTGATGCTTCATGTTATGTGTTTGATAGCAGATATTTTTCGTAAAGACCAGAAACAAACTGAAAGTGCTGTAGAGAGGGTTTGCCAATGTAGTGATTCCTCTTCCCCATATAAGTTACCAGAACTTCAACAATAGATCAGTTTCTGCATTTCTGTGCAGCTGGTAAATGGTGGCTGGTCACATGAGATCTGTCTGCTTTAATTAACTTTGCTTGAATGTTAATCTTGAATCTAATGAAGTGAAACTGTAAAAAAAAATAAATACAAGGCGGAAGGAATATTAAGGAGTATAAAGAAGGAAATTCATGTCAAACTAATAACTTGATATTTTTCATGTTGCATCATCTCAACCAAAAATTAAGGCTTGTTTTTTGGGAATTTTTTTTTTGGTGCTACATTCTCTATTTTCAGAGACTAGTGACCTTCAAAGCCATGCACTCTGCATCGCATTTGAAGGTCACTGTCGAAAGTAAGATACGTGATGCACAATGCTGTTCTTGGTGCTTATATTTGGACACGAGAGGAGATAAGGAGGATGTCCTTTTACTGATGATAAAGTACTGTTGAAACAGGCTACGTATAAATCAAAATAATGCTTTAATGTACAACATCAACCAAATTTGTGGCCGATGCTTTCACACTTTTGCTCAAGGCTGACTGTCACCTGTCTCACTGATCCCCAGGGGACAGTGCTGAACTCTTGGAAAGCAGTGTGGGTGGTGCTGTCAGAAGATGGGGTGGAATTCTATAAAAAGAAAACAGACAGTTCTCCAAAAGGAATGATTCCCCTGAAGGGAGCCACGCTCATCAGCCCTTGCCAGGATTTTGGCAAAAGAACGGTAAGTAAATGTCAAGTGTACCTGCTGAAAAATCTGCACTAACACTGAAGGATTAGAGATGTGAAAACGACATTTACTGCAGACTCTATATAGGATTAGTCACAGAGTTTTAACTACAGCTAAGAATTAAAGCACTAAATTTGAAGACTTGATTTATTCAGCTAATGTATTTTTGTTTTTTTTTAAACTAGCAGCCCTATTTATTGTTGTTCATCCACATATCTCAGGGGGAATTTCAACAGGAAACAGATAATATAGCAGTGTGACTGACTAATAATTTTTATTTTAGTTGGTTTTCAAGATTACCACGGACAAGAAGCAGGATCACTTCTTCCAAGCCTCACATGTGGAGGAGAGAGAGTTTTGGGTCAAGGACATTAAGAGAGCCATTACCTGCATACAGGGTGGAAGAAAGTTCGCCAGGAAGTCTACAAGACGCTCCATTCGCCTGCCTGACACCATCAACCTTAGGTTTGTTCGTAATACCTTGATTGAGGTAGAAAAAAAAGTGATTGAAAACACCGACAAATGGAATATTTTTTATTCTAAGAACTGACCTTTGGCCAACTCCCCTCCCCTCCAACTCCCCAACACCCACACACTTCAGTCATGTCTTGATAAACATGTGGTCTTTCAGCAGTCATCTATCCATTTTGCCTGCTTTAGCTTGCTTAAGCTTATTAAGCTAAATTTCAACTTGTGAATTACTTTTAAAATCTTTGTGACAGATAAGTCTGATGAATCTTAAATATATGTTTGACAGCTTTATACATATGATATTATGCTAAAAGCCTGGAAGCTGAAGTGTCAGCATTATAAATATTACGGACTTTGTTAAAGATGTTATCCTTGATCTTGAACGCCATGTTAGCCTCATAGCAATATACAATATGCAATGTAAAATGTGCAAGTTGGTTTTTTTGCTTTTGACAATGCTAAAAATAAAGACACAAACTTCCAAAGTCTTTGTTTACAGAGTTGCTCAAGTAAAGCTCATGCACACCCGTTGAGCAGAGAAAATTTGTAGGACTGTCAGGACTCTCTTGGTTTGGGGCGAGGGTTTTGTGAACATCGTATTCTGTTTAGTGATAAAATGGAAGTTTGGTCAGACATGTTGACAGTGTTTACATGCTATTTTCCCAGTGAGCTCTACACACTGATGAAAGACCAAGATGATGGAGTGAGGGAGTTAAAACTGGAGCAGGAGAATCGAGTCTTCAACCACTGCTTCACCGGTACTGTGTATGGTTTCATTGATGTCACAGGTGTGAAAAAGAGTTTTTTTTGTCTTCTTCTAACAGTTTCACTACTTCCCTATTTTTTTTTACACAGGTGCAACAGTGGTAGAGTGGCTTATTTCAAAGGGAAAAGCAAGAAATAGGCCTGAGGCCCTCATGTTAGCAACAGGGCTCATGACTGAGGGTTTTCTCCAGCCTGCAGGTGACCTGTCAAAAGAGGGAGCAGAGGGTGGAGAGCAAGCAGCGTTCCTCGATGACACAAATGCTCTTTATTACTTTGTGAGTGAAGTGTTTAAAAGTTATAAATTTTCAGCCTTTTTCCAGTGAGACAAAAATTGACACACTCTCATGAGCTTGAAGATTATGTGAAAAGATGAATTTGTATTTTGTATGTAATGTGTGAACATGACTGTGCTCTGTTGCAGGCGGACAGTGGGTTTTTCTGTGAAGGCTACTCCAGTGATGAAGATGTGCTTGTAAAAGAGGAATTCAGAGGAAACATCGTAAAGCAGGGCTGCTTACTTAAACAGGTGAATCAGAAAGCAAGAAAAAGTGTCACATTCTTGCATTTTTAAATTGATAACATGATTGATAGGATGCCAACACTGTTTCAGTAATGTAATAAGAATCACCTGCGTCCTCCACTGTTTTCAAAGTAGCTTTCACTTTCACAAACATGAAAACAAAAATAACACACCGCAACTCTGTGGTGGAAACTGAGAATTTTTTTCTCATTAAAATTGCAAGAAATTTGTCATGTTCACTGCAGGAGAAATTCTACTTTGCATCTTCCTGACATAATGCCATGTTTGCTGTTTAGTGATGCTCAGCCATGTGGATTAACCTTGTGTTATGTGTTATTTCATTACAGGGGCACAGGAGAAAAAACTGGAAAGTGCGTAAGTTCATACTGAGGGACGACCCTGCGTATATGCATTACTATGATCCCACAAAGGTAAATATATCGTACATGCAGAACTAAGAAGGAGTTCCCTTTTCTCACAAACTCTTTTTTGTTTGTTTTTTACTTTCTGCCTTGTTTTTTATTTCCTCATGTCAGGGTGATGACCCTCTGGGCTCCATCCATCTCCGTGGGTCTGTGGTTACAGCTGTGGAGTATGTGCCAGATGGTAAGTGAAACTTGTAAAGGATACACATGCCGCATGTTGCCTCCCCACCGTGACAGACTGTGACCAGGAAATATTATTACTGTTTACTGTTAGAAGTTTCTCTTCAATTCTTCCCATCTGACCCCTTTTGCCTTTTTGTGTCTCTTCTTGCTTACAGCCAAAAAATACGACATTGATGGCAACCTCTTTGAGATTATCACCTCAGACG
Source organism: Acanthurus leucopareius (assembly GCA_029814765.1). Classification (NCBI taxonomy): domain Eukaryota; kingdom Metazoa; phylum Chordata; class Actinopteri; order Acanthuriformes; family Acanthuridae; genus Acanthurus; species Acanthurus leucopareius. Next base: position 15,203,987 of record JAQMCX010000003.1, on the reverse strand, counting down.
AGACTCACTACTACTTCCAAGCTGCTACAGCTGAAGAGAGAAAGGATTGGATCAAAGCGGTGCAGGCAGTGTCAAAAAGTGGGAAATAACAGGAGCAGTGAAGCAGCTATGCAATGTAGTATATTTCAGTCACAGTTGAACCTCTTGTTGATTGTAAAACATGATTGAGCAGCGTGTCAGCAAAGTATCTCTGAATAAGTACCACAACTTAGTGCTGTGTGAGCCCAGAGTAACCGTCACTTTTACTCCCCTATACACTATTAAAAAATATAATGATGTTTTTGTGCAGTGACCAATTTATGAAAATAAAACCAAATGTCTAACTTAGTGTTTTATCACCCATGTCTAAATACACACAGCATTATATTTATATATTGGTAGTGCTAATTATACATCATAGTAATAGAGTATTGTTGTTAAGGGTAATAATTGGTTAATACCAGGGTAGCAGTACGTTTATAACCTGGTATTAACGGTAAATAACATAGCAATATTTGGCGACAACAATGTAAATATTTTGGGAGTATCAAGGTTTATTTTCTTTAATAAAGCAACATTATGGCAGAACCATTAAAGTAATACTGGCCAAAAGAAAAATAGGAAGTCCATTTCAGTAAAATAAATAAATAAATAAAATAATATGAAAATAAATAGTTGAAATATCACCGATGGTTTCATATTAACTGTTTATCAGTAGGTAAATCTGCTCACAATAGTTTTATCAATATTTTCGGGCTAAAGGTCTGTCAATAAACAAAATGCTGTAACTCTCAACTCAACACGTATATTATGGCTGAGCACCCATCACTTTTTAAATCTTTTGATTCCCCCTTAGTGTAAAGCATGGGACTTAAACTCATGCACGGCTCGACCTGAAGTAGATTGTTGGGCCCCACACATAACTTAAGCGGCAAGTTTTGTTACCTAAACCTGAACATGGAATTGTGGTTTGTTAAATGTTGAACACTTCTCTCAAACAGAGACCATTTCACGAGGCAAACCACGTGTTAGTAAAGCTTGTTGGCAGACAGACTTTTCACACACATACTCAGAATGAACACCGAGTACATTTAAAAGTGATACCAACAAGGTCTTGAGAGAGTTTTTTATATGTGATGAACCCAGAGTGAGAAGGCTTTGCAACTAAAATGTGGTAGTATTTTAGTAGTGTAGTCAGAATAAAGTAAAAAATGGTGTCAGTATGTTTTGCTCCATTATAACTTTAAAATACTTTACCTGTTACGACAGAAATTTAACCCTTTTTATCCCTGCCAATTACCAGCTGTGTAATAACCATGGTTTTTATCCCAATGTTGCCCTTTTAGGCTCAAGATATTTTCAGGTCCCCAGGAAAACTCATGGCACTCTGTAGCTGTTGCATCTGTAAATACACTGTATGTTATGAGCAGTAAACTGAGGTTTATTTGCAAACTATGTGGACATTTAGGCTGATAAACCTTTATTTATTTGTGTTATTTTCTTTATCTTTACCACATTATGCAGCTATTTTCCCAATGATCTGTGTCTTTGGTCATGTATAGTTATTAGGTTGACATACAGTAAAAAGAATTAGAAGTATGCAGCTTTTGCATCTTCTAACTTTCAAAAAGTCAGAAACAAAAAACAGCACTGACTTTTTCAAAGAAAACACATGTCAAGACAGAAAAAAACAGTTACAAGGAAAGAGTCAATGTGTCATGGCAGTTATTCTGCCCAATGTGTTTTTTTTTAGATTTCCTCCTTGTTCACTTGTCTTTCAAAAGTTTGAGATAGTTTGAGCTATCATGCAAGCACATTCAGTTCCTGAGTGTGAACTCAGAGTCATTTTACGCCTTCACAGCTCAGCGTCACTTTGTGGCTTACAGGCCTGCTGCATCTGTGACAGAATTTATCAGTGACAGAAATGACTCGCTGGAGCTAGAGCGTGACCACACTCCAAAAACTTCTGTTAAGTACCTTTTAAGGTGAAGAAAGTTAAACCAAAAACAATGAAATGATCATTTTATTACAACTAGGGGCTTATTTCCTGGTCACATCAATACCTCCTGCAGTGTTAGTAATATTACACCACCTGAAAGCTGACTTCTGTTTCACTTTAATCTTGTTTATTTGCTAACACTAACCTCTGAGGCTGAAAAAGTGCTTTACCACCAATGGCCACATGAGGCTGATTTCTTGCTTGTCAAACCTGGTAGAACAGCATATGAAAAATATCAACTTTACCGCAGAAATTCAAAATCTACAGTCCCATTTTCCTGTTTATGACAGCTGTGCAGGAGGTGAAATTTTGTTATTTTACTGTTTAAATGATATTAAATGCATAAATAAGGCGTGGTTGCATTTAGTGACAAGCTGTGAGCAAAGTGTCCCCTGTAGGCATTTTCTCCACAGCTTTATCATCTTGTCCAAATAAGGAAAGTTATTGCTCCAAAAAAATAAGATAGTGACAGTCATAATGCCAAACTCCAAGCTCTGACACAATTGCCAACAAAACATTGGGTGGAGGCTCCCTCAACTATCTATTTGAGTGGAGTTCGTCAAATTTAATATACAAGGATAAGCCCCTTGAGAATTAAAGTCATAACATATGTTAACAATGTTTTTTAATAACTGAAAATAATGGTGACTGAAAGTGAGCTTACAAGGCCTGAATGGTAACAAACCAGGTTTTTTCTTGATTTTGCATGTTTTTTGCAGATTTTAATGTTAATGTTTTGACATATTGTGACCTTTTACCAATGAGCTCGTTTTCCTCCAACAAGGCATATTGAATCATTTTGAAAACGTTGTTCATTTTCTGTGGTGATACCCGTAGGCACAATCACCCACTTGTTTCCTCACACATTGTTTTTATTATCTCTCTGCCAACTCCTCAGTACAGCCTAGACACAACATGCTTCTTTATACGACGTATTTATCACATTTTGTGGCTGTGTAAGCACTTGGGTACATTTCTGTTTTAAGTTATTTTATTATAAGAAGACTTAAATGAAGATCAGTCAGTCGGTGGGACATTTAGTTTTAATGATCGAAAAAATTGTTTTACTGCGAGGCAAAAGAACATCTGAGGAAGATCTGGCAGATTGAAACGTTGCCTTGTAAAAAGAAAATTAAACAAGTGGCAAACCTTTCTTCTTCGTGCCCTTCAGTCACATCTCGTTGTGCAACTGAATATTTTGAACGCACACTGGCTCACTTGTTCCCTCCTGCAAAGAACTGATTTAGAAATTATTGCCATTGGCATTCAAGTAACACACATCACTGTGGCTGCCTTCATGTGTGTTTTACTGTTTGAACACAAGAGGGCACTATATATCAACCTAAGACTGCTCCTGTTTGTCAGCCAAGTGAAATCTTGCTTTTAATGGTTAACGGTGGTTAGTTAACAACAACCTGTATTCAATCACCTACAGATTGCCTGGTATTTACTGGTACATGGATGCCATTTATTTTTCCATGAATTATAATTACGAGCTGTCAACTGCAACCATTCAATGAAGCAATATACTTGCCAAGTTGTAAGTATTTATGAAGCAATAACATGTTGAAATTAACCAGTAAATATCTTACTTCTATCCCAAAATTGGTTATTTTAATTAACCAATGAAGTTTGTTATCCGCACACGAACTGATATAATATCAATCTAAGTCTAAATGTGTGTGTCCATGGACATGTCCATGTGTAACTGTAAAAGCTGTGTTCATGCAAATACCTTTAACAGTAAATTGGCTCACAGCTTGTTGAAACACTTTTTTTTTTAACTTAAATTTAGTGTGTGTGTGAGAACAGGGGGGATGGGGGTTCAAGCAGGGATGTGAATTCAGCCAAACTGGAAAGACAAACAAGTATTTTAACTGAGACTCAGCAGCTCACACAGTCAGGTTTTTGTTATAAGCAAGCAGTGGTGATGAAAAATTACAACACAAGGCACAGCAGCTTGTCAGCCTACGTGTATAACACAGATCCATGAAGAAGAAAGAGGATCCTACGTATCATATTTTGGTGTACAACCAAAAAAATCTTACCCTTAAGATGAAGAGATACTGAGTTTTTATTCTAGTTCATTGACTGCTAACAGTGCTCATTACAATAATGGTAAATCTGATATGGGCAATGACAGTTAACTGTTTAACCATCAATGATGTCATCATTTTTTATGTTTTTTTGGACAATAAATGCAAAAGATAAGCCACTGACAACACTTTTACTGTGCTATGACACCCTGAAAGCAATAAATAAGTGATCATACAGTTGAAGGTGACAAGAATAAGCAGAATTCCAGTCCTGCTGGATGATAGTTGTACTGTTCGCTTTTGATGTTTTACAAATGAAACTAAAGAACAGGACATGAAAAAATTTACATCGTTCCTTTGTGTAAAATTAAAAAAATCTTGCTTTGGGTGTGAACAGTACTAGAAACTCAGTATGTTTTATGAAGACAGTTGAAGAAGAGACTGACTGTGCTCAGCTTCTATTATCTTAACATTTGGTTGAAACAGTGAAATTGCTGCTGTTTGGTTTGGTTTAGTTATCAGAATACCTTGTAATGTACAGGAAAGGTTTGGGTTAAAGTAAGTGCTTCTAGTTTCTAGGCAGTGCTAATGTGGACCACAGGGGTTTTTCCAAAAATAAAAGAAAACAAAGCAAAATACACCTGCAGTCAAATTTTAGACTCACTTTGGTGGCCCGTCAGCTGATTTGCCAATCAGACTTTGCAATTCTGACTAACCCTGCCTAACCCTGTAATTATGAAATACAAAGGTGTTACTTTGCATTTGCAAATGGGTCAAAGCTCCCACACTGGCACACAAACCTGTAGTAATCCCCCAAATGCCTGTTTTGGTTTGTTCAGTGCTGTACAATAAGTGTGACTACAACAGCTTTGGAAACAGTTTTCACTACAGTTACAAGGTCTTTTTTCAATCAACAGTGTCTTACTGTGAATTAAGCTTTGGCTCTGCTGATGTTTCCTGGTATGAAAGTTACAGTAAAGCAAAAATTGTTTTGGTATTTGATGAGAAAAAGATGATGAAATTGGGCTAAAAATTGGACTCAGTAATCAAAATACAAAACTGCAATGTTTGTTTTGTTGTTGTTTTTTTTTTCAAAGACTTGAATTAAAGCTCATCCCAAATCCTGCGCTAAGAATAACTTAACTGACTGTTGGAGGTGTATAACATTTTGTTATTCATAGTTGAGCAGGAATTACAGGAGGGAAAGAGGAAATATAGACTTGCTGAGGTGTAAAATTTTCCATTTTTTTTCCTCTAAACATGGTTATATGGTTAAAAAAAATAAACATCCCAGAATAGCTGCACCAAAATTAACTTAATCTCAAAAACATCAGGAGTTTTCCTGCTGTTGTCTGTGGGGAATAAAAATCTCTTTGAAACAAAATGCACCTGTGTAACCAATTCATGAAACACTCACACTCAGAAAGGCTTTTCCTTTCCTTTTAACCAGATATTCACAGTTGACTCTTATTGTTGCATTTCAGGCGGCACACTTGGTCAAAATTTTCTAAATCTAAAATATAATATACTTTGTTTGTCACTGCCTCCCTCAATCACTTGACACTACCTCCACCTTCTTCGGGTGAGTAAGGATAGTCGTTACTCCAAGAGGTCACTTCTCAGGGGAAAAAAAAGAGAGACATAAGAGTTTGAACAAAGAGCAAAGCAGTTTTTTCTCTGAGGAGTGCAGTCTCTCAAAGTGATGTGCTTTGGGCTGTCATGTTGAATTGTGCAACAAAAAAGAAGTAGGACGAGAGGTCAGATGATGCTTGAAATAATTCACACAATTTGTCATTTTAAAGGTCATGCTGGAGGTATTTCGGTAGATTCTGACTGGATGAAATCACCTCAATTCATTTCAATTTTTTTCCAAGCTTTAATAAAAAAAACATACAGAACTATTGTGTCTCATCAACAGATTATTTGATGATGAATTTAAATTAATGACTAAAATTTATAACAGAAATCAAAATATGATCTTTGGCCCCTAAAAAGTAAATTTCATGATACATTTTTATACAAATCTCAAATATGTGTGTGTATTTTTCTGACAAGTATTGTTTTAAGTTTGGTTTGTTAATACTATTCATCATTTTGCATTGACATGCTTATTTTAATTGAGTTGAGCAGAATTTTAAATCCCTTCTCATCAAAGCACAGAGAGGACTGCAACTCAAAAGCTAGTATGGGGTTTTCTCCTTGTTGTTTCACTGCTCCTCTTATCCCCGGGGTGACGGAGGAGCCGTTATTGAAGCCAACAAACCAGAACATCTCATTTTCTATCCTTCTGAGGACCTCGTCATGACACTGGAGTCACTCATTGGATTTGTACCTTCAATGTCCAGGTCACAACAAATGACCAGTGCAAGACAGTATGAAGAGCCTGGAGATATGAACACACATGAGGCAAACAATGTAATATACATAATGATACTACTGTTGATCATTTTCATTTAGAGTTGAACATTTTAATCTACAAAAAAAGCTTAGTATTTTTATATGTTTTTCAATATTTTTAAGACTAAATGGATTAAAAAAATAGGTCACAGTTGTAAGATCTTTGTTGAAAAGACAGGTAGACTGTCACTGACAAACAGTGGCTTAAAAGCAGATTAAATGTTATGTTTTTGGCTCTGAATGGAGTCTCTGTTGTCCAAACACTCAGAGAAAATTAAAAAAATACTATTTTTCATATCTTCTCTTTCTCATTCTATCTTTCATATCTTTTCTATGTGTGTGTGTAACATTATTTTTGCCTCTAGGTTTGATAACTCTCTTCTCAAGCTAAAAGCAATCCATTTAAGTTCATGTTCGACAACCTAACCTCTGACCCAGCAGTAATTGCAAGATGCAATTGACAAAGGTTTCAGACGTCTCTTGAGATTGTTATTGATCGAAAGACTCGGCAGGGAGTTGATGAGAGATGAGAAATCGTGTACAAAAATTTAAAAAATAATCCTATCACAACTATATCGACTGTACTATATTGAAAGCTTATGGTTTATGGTTTAAGTTAAGAAACAGCATCTTAAAACCAAAAAGAAAAAGGCTTCAGAGAAGTTTAGGTTATCAGTTGTTAAGATTCAGGTGTATTTTTATCACATATATATATATATTAGAGACTGGTGTAGAGGAGCTAAAGAGGTATAATAAACACTCAGTAGACAGTTAAATCGAAACATTCAATGCTCTCAGCTCATGCACTCATCACATTACATGACAATGTTAAACCTTGTTTACTTGCCCTCCTCTTACTGTCTGGTGTTCTAGCGCGGCGAAACTCTGGACTTTGACAGGCTGTCATCACTACTCCAGCACCATCATGGGAATGTTGAGACACACTAACAACTAATGACACAGCTTGGATGGATGGTTTCCTGTTTGATTTGTGCCTGGTGGGGATAAAGTCAGAAAGGATATATTGCTGCGTGGGATGTGATGCTGCCTTAGAAGCTGAAATGACATAAAGACGACCCACTTAATTACACCCTGTAACATTGACATTATCGTTTTCGAGTCCCCCCTGTGAAAAATAAAGGTTACATTTTTCGCACTGCGATTACAAAGCCCCATTATGGGAGGTTATATTCCAAAACATCTTGCATGCCGATTATAATAGTACTGTGCCATTAGGTAACCTATGGTCCATTACTGCATAAACATGTGCTTGTGCAGAGGCTTTCAAAAACTGTACAAGGTCCATTTTCTGAACAAGAACCACTCAAAATAGCAATTACTTTACACTAATTGTGTCTATTGCAAGACAGCAAAAGGCCCACTATATTTATATAAAATACACACACATAAATTAAAAATATTTTAAAAAATTGAAAAAAACAGGAAAAGAGCAAGGGCAAGAACATTTAGAATTATATCATAGGTTAATTTAAATTGTAAAATCAAATAGAATAATTAGGAGGTATAGTTAAAATATTTATTAATATAAGCTTCAGAGTAATAAAATATAAAACATGTTAGTTTAAATCTTGATTTGATTAACATCAGACTAGTTTAACATATTCTATCTAGAACACTCGAAAATGTGTTCGTATTTAAAAGAAAAATTACAAATATGAGACAATCGGTAAATGTCACAAGTTCCTCTAAATCACTTGGTTCTCCAGTGATCACAGGATTGATTTTAAAAATGGTATCATCCTCTCAGTTCACACACTACTGTTTAGAGACACCTTCATCACTATAACAAAGGGCAGTGAAAATATGGACGGTTCTTAATTTAAGCTGTTAAAAGACCAGCATCGATTAAATTGTTCTCGACTCAGTACAAACCTAAAATAAGAATCATTATTCACGTCTGGCCAATGATTTGCTGTCACAGGACGCCTCCTGCCTGCAAAGCTGTGGGCCATGTAAGGGTAGGGAAGTGCACAAACATTGCATTAACCCACTCTCTCAGAAAGATGGCCTGGGAAGCCTTGCATTGACATCTCATAGCCATTAGTTCAGTGAACATGCTAGCTGCTGGCAAGAGCCACCCACAGTTCTTACCTCTGTTTGTCTGCGAAATTGAGAAAGTGGAGCGGCTAAAGCAAAATATATATATGCTGAGCTTTGTTTCTACACTTCTTAATAGTGCGGGAATGATTAAGACATATGCATGTTTTTCTTTTACGGTTTAAGGGCATTTTTCCACAACCTAATTCTAAGTTTAGAAAAAGTTTCCTTTTTATCAGTTAGATGCCTTTTACTGAGCTTTAGACTAATTGTTTCTTAAACATGATTACATAGAAACAAATGTGTCAAGATCCTCTACGACCCCGTCCACACCTATGTGGATATTTTTGAAAACTTTTTTTTTCTGCCCCCCCCCCCCCATTTTTCCCATGCAAATAGAGTTTTGGGCCACTGAAAAGGTTTTTTTTTTAGGTTTTTGAAAACTCTTTACTCTTTAGGTGGAGATTTTTAAAAACTCTGTTTTGTCTGTATTGTCAGGACAATTGAAACGGAGGTTTTGGGGAATGCTGACGTGACTTGTGCATGGCAATTGATGCTTATATATATATTGTGCATGCAAAATAAATCCAAGTAAAATAAATCACAGCATAAATCATTTATCACAGTAAATCCAAGATGGCATGTTATTTGTTTGTCTACATCTGCTCAGTGCCGTGAGGTTTAATATGCATCCAGGGGGGCGAGGGGCCGTGGCCCAGGGGTCACATGGGTGTACTGCAACCAAACATTGTATTAATGACAAAATCTGCAGTTCCGTCACTGAACCTGTTAGTGTGTTGAAGAAAGGGTTCGATAATTTAAAAAAAAATGTCTGTCATTTGAGCTAAATAGTTGCGCAAGCTTTCAATCAGAATCCTTTGATTTTTGTCCGTGTCTGGCTAAATACACTACTTAAAAGCTTTGAGAAGGCAACTAGGCCACACTGAAGCACTTTATTTAAACATGTTGTTGAGAGAATGAGGTTTTTAGAAACGCTGATAGAGCAATGGTGAGAAAGGTGGATTATGCTGCAGGACTGGTTTGAAAAGGATATTTTCATATATGACTTGACAGGTTTTTGCGCTGTGAGTGTGGGTCACCGTTGGTGCGATTCCAAACTGACTACAGCTGTCATCCTCCATGAAGGAGAAAGATACAAGCATCTAGAGCCAGATTTCAAGCCAGTAGGCACTGTGCTTCTCAAAATATAGATTTTCAGTAACTTTTTTTTATCCTGTTAAATCGTTTTAAATCGTGTAATGCATATCTTACTGTGATTGGTATTATTAAACTCAGATTAAGTTGAATCACATTGACAGGTTGGTTATTTCCAAACAGATGGAACAATTTAGTTGCAGATAGATTGTTAAGTGAATTTTGCCATTTGTAATAAAAGGGGAAAATTTTATTTCCATATAAGGAAAAGTAGAATCTCTGTGTTACTATGAATAGAACACGAGTTCAATGAAGTGTGAGGCAGACACATGTGGTATCCTACATCAAAGGAAAGATACAACTTCTTGCTAACATCAAATGTGGTTTTCTGGACAGAGTCATCCTGCTGGATCTGCATCTGATGACAGATATCCATTTAAGGAGAGCTTTTGTCCACAACAAGCAACCTGTTCACTTTGTAATGAATGTGTGAGGATGAAGTCTGTGAAGCTCAAGCCAAACACATCTGGGAACAGGGAGAGGGAACATGAAGGAAGTTTCTTTAATGTCAAATTTATTTCTCTGGAAAGAGTCATCCTCCTCGATCTGCTTCAGATTGTGAGACAAACTGAGATTCAGCAGGTCTAGAAAAAGAAGCATTACTTTTATCAGGGATGAACAACACACACACACACACATAGACAGGATCAAACAGTGCACAGGCTGCTTGAAGGATAAAATGATACCCTTTTTGGATAAAGTAAAACATTGAAGTGATAGCATTTCCCACTAATATGCAAAAGGTCATTGCTACAGTAAACCTCTGTTGACATCTTCAAATACTTAGAGCACTTTTAACATAACAACGATACTGTATTAACTATATGAGAACACGGTAGTTTGAGTCTGCAAAGAATTATTTAAATTTATTTCAATGTCAATAGAAAAATAAAAGTGACATAGACTATTAAAAACAACAAATGATGTAGCTAGGTGTCTTTGTCCAGCTGTGCCTCACTCTTTACTGCTGCTTGTCTCTTTCATGTGTCTCTTGGTGCCCCCTCCTCCTCCTTTCCTCTGAAACCACCTCTCTTCCTGGCTGCAGGTCCTTTACAGCACAGTCCAAAATTTAACTCAGAAAAACAGATGCAGCTTCAATGACTCATCATTTCTTTTTTAACGATCCTTATGAGAATCGTCAGGCTGTACAGTGACACACACACACACACACACCATATTTATGTTTGCTACATTGACACTTCTTTCAAAATATATTATTGCATTTTGGAAAAAACTCTCAACTTAAAAAAAGAAAAAAAAACCAACAAAAAACCCCCCACACCTTTTATGGTCTGCAGAATTCAGACCAGGTCCCTGCTGTTTACACTGCTGAAAGAAAAAAAGAATTGAGAAAATGAAATGAAAAGTCTATGTGGTGGACCGACGGTAGAGGATGTGTTCCTTGATGAAAGCCTGAGCAATGCCTGCATGCCACAGAGCATCCTGACACTCTTGCCAGTCAACTGTGTTTCTTCATGGCAGGAGAGCATCCTTCTGCAAATCGATTTTTGTCAGCACTTGTAGTGCACGAGGGGAAAAAGTCCAAGCTTCATTTCACAAACAAGAAAAACAAGTTAGGATTAGTGAGATTTACCATCATGTTATTCTTAACGGGGTTTTTACCTACATTTTAAAAAAATAATAACACATATTCATGTCTTAAATAATGTCAACTTATTTTGATAAGTTGACACTATTATCTACCATATTTATTCTTAACTCTTAATGGAGATATAAAGTCAGAGGAATCATTGGATCTAACTCACAGGCTTTACTCATTGTGAAGCCTGTGACTCATCAGGATCTTTTGGGTGCAGTTGTGGTGTTTTCCCACAGCTGGTGGCAGGCAGCCTGGCTGGGAGGTTATATGAGGAGGCTGGTGTTCCCCTGCTCACTTTATTTTGTGTCTCCAGAGAGTCAACATCACCACTGGCTGAGTGTCTGTGTTTCTGTTTTATTTCTGGTTGAGTGTGTTTGGAAGTGTTTTTTCCTTATTTAAACTCTATAAAGGGATTCCTCTTTCTGTCAGCCTCCATTCCATATCATAGTGTTAACCTTCACTTTGCCAGTGACTCCTTACTTTGATTTCTTTTCATTTAGATCAAATTATTTTGTTGTTCTATCATTTTGATAGAATCAGGGGGTAGCTGTGGGGACTTATATTCCACACAGTAAGGTGGCTTAAGGGGACAAGTTTTTGCTTTGATATTTGAAAGAAAATATCTTTTATCTTCCTTTATCTATTACTCAGAAAAAAAACAATTTTATAATCAGTGCCAATAAGTTAAAATTAGAAGACTTTTTTAAAAAATTAAATCAAGAAATAAGTCATTTGTATTTTTTTTAAGAGATGCTTCATATATATTTAGTTTTACTAGGAACTTCTAATCTCTTGTGTAAGTTTTCTATTTAAAATTGTATGATTGCCACTCTTTACACTTCAAACATAGAGTATGAAAAAACTATGTGACTTCTAAGGCTAAATGACTGGGAAAAACATGGTGTATAAGCACTTGAGTTTGACAGTCTCAACAGCCTAGTGCAGCCAAACAATAAGAAGCTGAGCTGCCTGTTGGCAACAACAAGTATTTGATTGAAAATGGCGTTTATTTTTATGACCTAATGATAGGTTCCCCAGGAAGGCAGCTGAAAGAAAAAAAACACCCCTTCTGTAACTGACACTTCACCCACAGGGGCCAGAGTACAGAGACTAATGGGGACAATAAGCAAGGCCCTTGATAATGGCAAAATAAACATTTCCAAGCATTAAGGAACAGCCTGTAAAACAAATTTGCATAAGAGGCGACAATTTTTAAAAGCTGTCAACCTACAAAACAAGAAGCTAAAGGGGAAAACAACAGGAGAATCATGGCTTAATGCATGGTCAGACAATAAAGATGACGCACACTGTGGAACGAGGCTGGTAAGAAGAAGGTCAGCCAGTGCAAAATAAAGTAAATGTGTTCCACAGACAATGTCTCATCCCACTATTTCTATCTTTATAAATGCTAAATGGTTTGGAGTTTGTTTGACTGTGCATCTAGATCTGGATATGAATTGTGTTTGTAACTCAGAGCTGTGGGATCATCTGTTGCTTTTATAACTAGGTCACCATTGCCATGATAGAAATGTATCCATGCCCTTTGGTTCGGCATCATGCTGGGAGCAGCGGGGGGTCTGCTACTGGTAGAGCTGTACTCCACCTTACTTCAAATAGCCCCTACATTAGTGGGGCTATTTGAAGGCTGGAGTAAAAAGGATTATGATACTATAACCAGTAGTTCTAGCACAGGACGGGCCGTCAGTCATCAGCTTCAACTGGTCTTCACTCTCCTCAGTAACACACACTGTGTAACTGATCAATCTAGACATTCATACAGACTATGTGTATCTACATAGTGTAAAAACACCTGTCACCTGTCCATTCCCTCAGTAAGCAGCACAGGAACAGCAAGGTCCTTTTAAATTAGTATGAATTTACTCACACATATGCATACACACATGAACCAACCAAACACACAACAGCTAAACATGACCCTGTTCACTGATGTAGCTCTGTAAGTCAGCCTGTTTTTAATGTCCCTTTGTTTGTTGTGTTTTTCTGTCATTATTCTGTCTTTTGTCATGCAATAATAATAATAAATAAGTACGGGAGGGTCTTTTCCTGCCTGCCTAGAAGCTCAGGTGGCACACTTACACTCACAGAGCCAGCTGGTGAGGACAGGACCTTACTGACACGCCATCCCATCCCATCACAAAAGCATAGAAAAGTGGCTGCTCAGTGCATCTGATGGGAGATGTGCCTTCCATCCCTACAGTGCTTAGCATGGCATGTGCAATCTGCCTTCGGATGTGGAAACGTTTGACAAAGTTGCCATGCTGGGCGAGATGTGGCTTCTGACAGCATCACATTGAGCATGGTGCTCCTGAATGGGAACAGCAGTGTTTTCATTATCATACAGTGACATGAATATCTCAGCTATCTGACTTCATTGTCAGAGGAGAGGCTGAGATATTCACAGTCTGGAATTGCTTTGTCTGCCATTACATCTGTGATCTGCCGAATGAAACACACTTGGCCGATTTCACCACAGCGACAGAAAGGCAGGAGAAGAAGATCTATCTTATCGCAAGGGTAATTCATTTCAGATATGCATCAAAGACACATAATGGTAGATAAACTTTTTTCTTTTTTTCTTCTTTTACTCACAAAAGATTGAAAGCTACAGAAAAGAAATGCCAAACATTTCCAATTTTTTTTTTTTTTGTATGAAATGCATTTAGCAAGACATATTTCCTTACATTACAGATAAGTAAGTTCCAGGTGATTTGTCATCCGTGTTTTACACTTTTGATTTTACAAATGTCAGTTACTGAAGCCACACAAATCATTAAGGTCATCGGCCACTCTGTGAAAACCATATGTCATGTCAAATAAGCTGTGAATTTCTGTGAAACTGCCTAAAGTAGAGGAAGATGGTAATGAAAGGTGCTGATAAGTTGTGTCGCCACCTCCTCGTCTGTTCAGGGAATGTTGTTCCAGCTTGACGCTTCACTTCCTGATAGATTGGCAGCCTGTCCAATGTGCATTGTGCCTGTTCCTGAATGTGGATTGAGGAAGACTCTAGCAATGCAAAAGCCTGAATAAGATAAACTGTGCGGTGCAAAAACCTGATTCTGAAAAGTTGGGATGATGTGTATAAATGCTCTTCTACAGTCATGCGTTTCACAAAGTATGCCCAGTTTGGATGTTATAACCTGTTACAATTGAACCTGTTTACCTGGGAATGTTCCAAGTAGATGGTTTTTGAGCAATTCTCACCTTCCTTTTCTTGTCTTGATTGAAGTATGTTGCTTTCTCTGAATTCAAAATAAGTGTGTAATGTATTTACAAAAAGGCAGTGAAATAGATGAGGTAAAACATTAAATATATACCTGTAGTCTTTTATTTTCAATTGAGTATGTTAAAGGATTGGCAAATTATCCCATCACAGTTCATTTATGTCGCACACAGCGTCCCAACTTGTTGGAACTGCAGACATGTTGGGTTATTATGCCTAATTGTGCTACTTTCCAAAGTATTGCTTAGTTAAGTTTAAGTGAAGAACCCCCTCCCTAATAAACTGGCCTTTTTCTGCTTCAGCACAGTATCCTACAGGGGAAAGGGTTTGGATTTGGGAATTATGTTCATATTGGATGATTATGCACCTTATGCCCGGTGCCAAAGAAAAGTGCAACAGATTTTGTGACCTTTTGCAGTAAGTCTAACAAGACCTTAATCACATGTTCTTTCAAAACTTTACCCACCCTATGATCATAATCTTCCATTTAAATGAACCATATCACTGTTGCAATGAGTTGCAACTTTCAAAGAATTGTCCAACTCCAATGTTTTGTATGCTACATGGTTCTTTAACATCAGTGCTGATGAGTTAAATGCCTTTTCCCTTCACTAATCTGGCAGCCAATCTGAACGGGTGGCACCATAAAAAGTTTTAATATCCTACACCTGGATGACTCGATATCTTTACAAAAGATCCATTTTGTGATACTTCAGCACATTTAAACATAAAGCATTTAGGATGTTCACTGAAGTTTGGCAGTGACTCATTAGATATTCTCAAAGAATCTTGTGAATAAAAGAAGTGGACATAAATTTTACACTTAAATTCAAAGCATATGGATATATAAAACTCATGAGCTGTCCAGGTGGAATGTTCAACAATGGGATTTCTGACAAAAGTAGTTGTCAGTGCATAAAGTGAAGCTAGAATAAAACCTTGCATACTGATCTTGAGAGAGTAACACAAAAACTTGAGGCTTTCTCAAGATATTAAAAAGGTAGAACTTTTCATGCTATTCTGTGGCTCAGCAAATAAAATGAAAGGAAGCTAAAAACTTGAGATGTTTGAAATAATCAAACATGGCAGCTGATCTCTAACCCCCTACTATTTTGATGTGCATGTAAATGCACGACCAGGATTACAGTGATGGTCACAATCCTGTTTGTTGTTATGAATGATGCATTTGAGCTCAACAACTGATTACAAATGAATCCAGGGATGTTATACAGTGGATATCTTACATGCAGGGGGGAAAAAATGCAATTTAAAGTATATCTTTCTTTTCAGTATCTCATTGTTTATTAATTCAAGCACAGACACAAAAAACATTATTTACAAAGAAAATCTTCAATGTTTTAAGTCATTTCAATGACAAATAATCAAGGACAATATTTTCTTTTTAGAACATTTAAAAGACCTCCTAAATACTTGACACTTTACAGAATAACATCTCTGTAAAACTGTCAAACCTTGAATATCTTTTTTAAGCATAAAAATGAAAACAGAAAAATCAACATACAAAAACTAAAGGTCAATGAAAGGATGTCTTAAGCATGAAGAGCTATTTGACCTCACTGAAACTTAATATTGACAAAAGATACAATTAACGCAACCTTACGTATTGTAGGTTGTCAACATCATGAATAAAGGTCACTAGCAGCTGTTACTTGCAAGTCTTCCATGTAATATTTCTTGAACACAAGGCATGCTATAACATTTCGCAATAACATAGTGTATAGTCACAGTATGCACAACAATTACATTCTCAATATCTCAAATTAAAGGACTGTATGTACTGCTAACTAACAAAGCTTTAGCTGTGTTTGCCCCATTAATGTTCTGTTAAGAACTGAACTTTCTTCATGGTTTAGGATGCTTGAAATCTTTCCAAAATGTCAGTTAACATGAGAGAAAATGTTCAGTATCAAAATAATCACTTTCAATCTAGTCTTTTCTGTACATCAACAGTCCAAATCTACTAAAGTGTTAATTTAAAGATCCTCTTCTCTTCACCTCAAGTGAATGCATTCGATCTCCTCTGTTGCAGGCATGGAGGATGTTCTCATATCCGTCTCATCCACAGTCTTACTGGGGGCGTATGTTGACCTCCAGCGCAGCAATACAATCTTCTTCAGGTACTTAACCGTGTTGTTCTTGACGCTGACGAAACAGAGGGTGTTGATCATGCTGTTGCTCATGGCAATGCACTCAATGATGTAGAAGGCCACCAGTGAGTTTTTCTGGCGGGAGATGAGCGTTGGATGGAAATCTCGAAGGATGGTGAAGCCATAGTACGGTGCCCAGCACAGGATGTAAGCAGTCAAGATCCCGATGAGGACCATCACTGTCTTGCGACGACAACGCAACCTCTTCCTGATCTGCTCCGTCTGGAAACCGGGGACATTCTTGAACCAGAGCTCGCGGGAAATTTGGGCATAACACATTGCCATAACAATCACAGGCGCAACAAACTCCACAGCAAAGACAAACAAGAAGTAGGAGCGATAGTAGGCCTGCTGGTCCACAGGCCAGATCTGAGCACAGAAGACTTTGTGAGTGGTCGGGTTGGTGCCACCGTGAGGGTACATGGTCTCAGAGGCGAAGTAGGCAGAGGGAATTGATATCAGAATGGGAACAATCCAGACTCCTGTTATAAGGCAGTAGGCTGTTTGGTACTTCATACGAGGCCTCAGAGGATGGACTATAGCCATGTACCTGGGAAAACACAGACAGGGGGCATGAATGAATGAATGAATCCTAATACGAAGCAGAGTGTTGTGTGTACGTGATGCATTCAGCAAATAGCTCTCAGTCACTCATGGAAGATTAAAGGTCAATGGACAGCGTTTTATTATTCAGTGAGCTGAATTTTTCATATTGTCAAGAGAAAATAGAGGTTTTGCAATTTAAGGCACAGTGTCTATTTAATATGTAAAGCAAGAGTGTTCAGCAAATTGAGTGACAGGTCATTTAAATGCACAGACTTACAAAAAAAAGTAAGTTATTCATGTTTCTCAGAATTTTAAAAAACTTAGTTTGAATTTATTTCATCACAATATGCTAATAAAGGCAAAGAGTATCTTTTTTTTAATACTACTGGGTAAACCTCTGAAACATGAATATGTATATTTATTTGATCATTAAATTAATCAAAAAAAAAATACTTGCATCAGCTATATGGCTGTTTATACCTGTGGCCTGATGACAAATTTAGAGGAAGTCTTGACAAGTGAATAGAACACTGCATTTTCATGTGGGATACTGGGATTCAAGTCACATGTGAAATCAACAGCAATATGTTGCTTATATACAGTAAAAGCATAATATATCACGTTACTGATTAATCTCCGGTACTATTATTACAGATATTAATATTATTACAGTTACTGGGACCAGTAACATGTTATAACCTGCTATAAGTACTCACATATGTTTTTTCAGAAGTTTATCAATGAAACGCTACTTCTGCGTTAAAGTGTTTCTGTGGTTTTAATCATGTAAACCTCCAACTTGTCCACAGATGCACCACTCACCATAAAAACTAACAAGTGCTCTTAATCTCAAACAAGAATATCATTACAGCATCATCATCTCAATTTGATTCCCACTGATACACAATGTAGTGATTGTAGATAATATTTAGCTAATTCTCAACTAATAATTAGCAGTTCACATTAGTTTAGTGATTAATCCGTTGACAAAGCAGTAAATGTGTCCTAACTGCAGTTCATTTTTCAATTTAATTGTTCTGTCTATTGCCAGCTTAATTAAAATACTGTATTTTCCTCTTTAAAAAAAGCATATTTCACTAACACTGTTTGAATTCTATTCATAATTCATTTTAATGGTGCAGCATTGCCATTACTCTACCTCAGGAGACACTTAAGGCCTTAATATGTGTGCTTCGTTCAAGTACACAGCATCACCCACACAAGAGTAAATGATCACCCGTTAGCTTGGCAGCAGGCCTATGGATTCTCCATGACAGGCTGTGCTCAGTAAGATGCAGCTTGGTATTCACACTATAAACTCACACAGTGTTTGGATAATTGACTGGAGGATAATTTGAGATAATTACTTTTGGCCCAGTAAACACTCCTTGCAAGGCATTATTAACATAAACTCTGCTTCTTTTTAAATCTGCAGGTATCACACACATATGTGTCCTCCAACATGACTGCAGTTTTACCAAATAATAGCTACACTGTCTTCCAACTGTAGCTTTTTTAAAGCATTTTAACTTTGGATTAGTTGCTTCTTGGCTCGGAGCAATACTCAATGTGCTATCCTGTCCAATTACTCAAGCTGACAAAAAGGAAGCAGAAAAAAAGAACCTATCCACAAACACAAGACAACAAGTGATTACCAAACCCATTCATGCTGCTTTATAGAGACATGGGTTCTCTTTAAGTCAGTGTTTGCACACGGGAAGTTTAGAAAACTGAACTTCCACACCAAATGGCCTGAAACTAAACAGGTGTGTGTTTATTACATTGTGCAAGACTGCTTAAGTGTGCCAAAAAAAAAAAAAAAATCAATACAAACAATTTGAGTTACTCAGACATTTATCCTTGTTTACAGAGCTTAGGTTGGTACTCAAGTCACAGGTACAGGGAACCGGTCAGTTTAATCAATTAGAGAGGAAAAGCTACTATTGGCTACACTACTAAATGGATAACTTAGCTCATTTAGGCTAAGGATTTGTGCCTCTCCCAAGAAATCATGGTCTTTAGGCTGGTTTATCGAGCTCTGTCACTCACAGGGGCCTTTTCATTCTGTGAGTACAGACCTTTTTGAAAAGCAGAGATTTGGCTTGTCAGAGGAAAAAGCACAGGTGTCTTTCGCAGCAATGACAGCTCTGTTGGGTTGAAGACAGGTCAAGTCCACACAATCACAGCTTTAAAAACAGTGTTTTTTACTCCATGTTCTCGAAGAAAAAAAAGGGTCCAGGGAGAGCAAAAAATGCAGCTGATGCACTGTCATCAATATGTCAAACCAACAGGCTTGTATATGATTTAACTCTGATCCTAAAGCCATATTACCCAATCAAAAGCCAGAAAAAAAGCTATTACCTTTAGGCTAACTACAAGTAGAGGTTTTGATTGGATAATCATCCAAAACCTGGAAAGTTGGTGTTGGATACTGTGTTGTGAGATTGTGGGATTATTAAGTGGTGTCCATCGCACATTCTGATGCCTTTGTTCCTCATAAAATGGCTCCAGTGAAACAAAAGCAATAGTGATGTACATTTATCATCACAGGCCAAAAGCTCTGCAATATTGTCCTTTGAACAGGAAAATCAAAATGTGTTTCTGAACATCTTCACCTTTGCTAGAGTTTCCAAAAGAGAAAAAAGAAAAAAGAAAAACCACACATTTTCAGTGTCTTGGATGAAAGACAAAGCTATGGTTGAAAAATACCTGTGTACGTGAGAGGCAGCCAAATGAAATCCAGCCATAAAAATTGTACTTTTTTTCTTGGGGAGTTTCCTACCGTGAAATTTGAAAGTGTCCTCTGTGAGAAAAGGCATTTGAACATCTGTGCATCTGTGCTGTTCCTTCTACCCTCTATTTACCTGAACATGCTCACTGATCAATGATAAAATGCTCCAAAAAATTCTCTCTCCCTTTCTTGACTTGCCTACTATGCTCAGCTATATATAAGCACAGGATGTCCACATTTAGAAGATACATTTAGTATTGACATTCGCTGAGATGCTCAGTGATGCATCAAGGCCCCTGACTCTAACTGATATTTAGTGTAATTGCATTTAACCTTTGGGTCATCTTTCCTTCTACCATGTCCTTTAGGCTAGGACCCATCCCTTTATACTGTTGGAGAGTCTTTGTTCAACTAGTGGATGCTCCAGAAAGGTTGGCTCACATGGGTTGTTTGGATTTCTAGACAAACATTTTATTATTATTATTTATTATTATTATTCCTAAGAATGTTAATACTGACAGTCAGCCCAGCCCAAGTCTTTATAAAATACTGCTTGAATACCAGTTTGTTTTACATGTAAACAGCATTGTTTCTTGCTCAGCCAATCTGTGTTTGAGAAATAATTGAAATGCAGTATATTTCAGACCTTTTTTCCTGTATTTTAGCCTCTGCTTAACACCCCAAAAGAGTTTTACATCCCTAAGTGGTCTCCAAAATCAAAATCCCTCAAATTTGCACCTGGCCCTTGTTTTTGTGTGCTTAACATGTGCCATAATGATAGACTATTTGTTTACATTTGGTTAGCACAAATATTAGTCCTTTATTAGCATTGATAGGTCTAATTAAGGGTTTACTGCCTTAATTGTGTGTGGGTTTTTTTTTCTTTTTCTTTATGGATCGTTTACTTTATATTGAATAAGCTCATTGCACAGAATGTAATTCTCTGGTGTTCTATGTATTGTTGGTGAGGACTTTAATGCCACCTGGTGGCCTGGCATACCTGTTTGAGCCTTTGAAGTCGTTCTTGCGTTTTTGTGAGTACTGTTCTATACTGACAGGCACAGCTGTGTGAGGATAAACAGAACCTAATCATGCAAGGATATCCATCTGCTGCATGCTGAACACTGCAGCAAAGGCAGCGTTTGTTGTTGAGCTTACAAAGCGGAATGACAATCAAAAATAAACAAAGCACCATTTTATGTATCGGTGACATTGTAATATTGTTTAATACAGTGCAGGTTTATACCATTTAAAGGACTGCACTGATAAAACTTATCACATTCATGAATGTGAACAGAACCACTGTGACTGAACACATAGTGGTATAGGCCATTTTTTGCTGCTTTAAATGTAAATGTGGTTAGTAGTTTATTGTAGGTTGAATGAAATCTGTCACAATGACATGCTTAAAATACCGGTTTTACAGTAGAGTCACTTTTTAACAGAATAATAAGAAAGGATGCACGTGTTGTCTGCTTGATTCTAAAACTCTGTTTAGTGTGTTTTTACATAAAAATCATTTAAAAAGCATCAGTATTTAATATCTCATGAAAATGGCAAGTGATTGACTTAAATGTTCTATCAACTCAGTCAACTAAAATCCTAATGTCTGGCTGTAGATCAGTAGGATGTTGATTTGATTCATGCAGAAAGACCTTTCAGATTCTTGCAAAAAGCAATGGCTTATCGTATACAACACCTGCACATCACACAGACACACTCTCACAGAATTATGAATGCAACAACATGCTCACCTGTCAGCCGCAATGGCCAGCAATGCATTCGTAGACACATAGAGTGACACAGTCCGCAGATAGTTGACAGAGGCGCACAGCACCAATCCATGATCCCAAGAGAGCTGTTTGACCACGTAGTAGTCCACCAGGAACGGGCAACACACCACCGCCACAATGAAGTCTGAGATGGCCAGGTTGGCAATGAGCAGGTTGGTGAGGTTGCGCAGCTTTTTGTAGCGTGTCAGCGTGGCGATGAATATGAAGTTTCCCAACCCACAGACAAGCATGATGCAGACGAGCACCACTCCGATAACAATGGTGGCCACATAGAAGGCTTGGCCCTGCGTGGTGTCTGGGATCTCATCAGGAGGGATGCCATAGTCCATTTCATAGCTGTCCATGTAGTGATCCATCTTGCCTGCTGAAAGACTCTCCTGCATCTCTGTATGAGCTGCTACCATGTGGCTTCTGTTGGAGTCCCCCATGTCTTTGCACACACACTCTTATTTTGGTAAAGTAAGACTCAAAACCGACAATTTGATGCCAAAAATTAGAAAAAAAATGGAGAAGCTTTTTGATACATGGTGTCAATAATTCCTCAAAACAAGCTTTATTAAAAAACTGTTTGTGTGAAGATGCTACATTCAAAAAGGCTGAATCTTCCTCGGAAACAGCAGCACATCTTCACCTGGAACAGTAAGTCAGAATTACTCATACAAGGTCAGGATTAATGGCAACAAGATGTGATAGAAGCAAATTACATGATCTCAGCACTCGGGGTGCAATTAAGCTGGCACATATGACATATTTATATTTTCTGAAGAAAAATGTTTTTGGGTGAGATCATGAGTCCACATCCAGCAAAAAAGATTTTATGTAGAATTTATTATAACCCTGTTAGTTAAAAGCCAACAGCGTGAAGACAGGGGACTTAATTTGCTGCAGAAGTTCACTTGAATCAACCTTCATGTGTGTGACATGAAGGGAAACTGTAATATAAAACCAATTACAGGAGCCAAAGACTCTACATTTAACCTGGTTACATCAGATTTTCATGTACAATAATACAAGACAAACCCTACTGCTAACAAAATATTTAACAATCATACGATATAATTTTGAACATAAAACAAGTTGTTGCCTATGGAGATCATCAGTGTGTGTAAATGCAAAGCCGTACAAAGACATTCAACTGCAGGACTGAACACAACTGTACTTTACACTGAGACTCTGTCAAAGGCATTTCATAAAACCAGATGAGGGGGATTCTACTTAAGTATTATGCTTTTACAAACAATCACAGACTGGAGGGTGGTCACATTTAATGTGAATGTAAATCCATAGACTAAGGCTCTCCCTTTCTTTGTTACAGTAAATGTTATATCTAATGAAAAGATTCACTGAATGCAAACAAATTTTAAGGCACTTACCAGAAAACGCAGCAGACGCCTCCGTGACTTTTCTTAGGTTATGATAAAAAACAAAAAAATAAAAACTTCTTTAAAACCCGCTTTGTCCTGGTATGAAACCGAGCCAAAACGCTGTATTGTTGGGAAATCCCACCAGTAGAGACGGATATCTGCCTCTCTGAACAGTGATTGTATCTGGTCAGCTCTCCTTCTGAAAGCGTCTCTATAAGAAAAGTTGCGTCTGCTCCGCTTTTGCATGAACTGAGAAATCTGACAATGACGCGCGGCGAAGAAAAACGCATCACGCGTCATCAAGGAGACAAGAGAAAGGCAGATGCGCGTGCAGCGTTGCTACGTTTAAAAAAAAAAAAGAGTTCACCACATAATGTCTGTACAGAATATACAAGATGACAAGATTGTTTTAACAAAATCAGTTTTAACAAGTTGGATGCAAGAAGGAAGCAGAGATTTAAAAGAAAAAAAAAAACAAAAAACAAAAAAACAAAACATGCAGACTCCATTATGTTGTACGAGCCTGTGATGGAAAAATCTTCTGAACTTAAACCATCAAGGGGGGAGCTGCACCAGAAATGATTTATTTGGGCCCCATGGGTGCAGCGAAAACAAGCTGCTAACACAACATTGATTTAGGGTTAATGTGGCAGACTCTCAGTAAACAGGTGTCTCCTTTCACCCCCAGCTGATCTGAAGCAGCATTCACATTAATATGGTCACCTGAAGGACTATGTGTTTTGTTTCCATAAATACCTGTGGGGAAATACGTCTTGCACTCTGGCTGGTAAATGTTCCACTGTGTTCACTAACAACACACTTGATGCCTGTCATTTAGAGCTCAGCAGGTATCACACAGGACCAGCACTCAAGTTACTTGATTCATTTCCTTCACAAAATGACTTGACTGTCTCTGTAACTTATAATAGTCCCCCACAGTTCTGCAATCATGTGAATAAAACAACAACAACACACAAGAAGCATTCCAATACATATCTTTATGGATACATTATAATGTATTTCATTCATTTTAAGAACATTTGCAAGGTTTTAAAGGAGATAAAGATTAAAATCATTCAAATCATCAAAGGGTTAAAGTGAATGTAAGATGGCAAAGCCGACAGACGTCTCCAATGCACATGCTTTATAAGACCACATTCCACCATCACTATTATCCATAGCTGGTGGTAACTTAATTTCTTAAATTATGGTATTCCCCATTGTGAGAGCCTTAA
The DNA here is from genome assembly GCA_029814765.1 of Acanthurus leucopareius. Lineage (NCBI taxonomy): Eukaryota > Metazoa > Chordata > Actinopteri > Acanthuriformes > Acanthuridae > Acanthurus > Acanthurus leucopareius. Next base: position 15,179,625 of record JAQMCX010000003.1, on the reverse strand, counting down.
TATGAATATCTTTACTTCTCATGTAATGCAAATATTAGATAGATAGATAACAGATAATATTACACAGCCTATTTTTAATCTTATAAGTCCACCATTATATTGCAGGCATGGCAGTGAATCACAATGACCTGGGTGGCATGTAGGGTTTTACTTCATTATCTCATCAAAGAATTATACATGTTTAATATTTTACACTGATTGCCATCGCTGACTCTGATTCCATTGTGGCTTTGAGAGAAACAATCGATGTGAAGGATGTTCAAGAATTTGCTTTGCTCATAAAAAGGAAGAAACCCTTTCATAAGTGGAAAAAAAATAGTTTCAACATTTTTTTTCAACTCTTAAATCTTTCCTTAGGTTGAGTGGTACGATGACAAACTACTTTTTTTTCTTGAAAAAGCAGTGCAATTATTAGCAAGAGTGTACATTTCTGGTTGGAGTCAACATGTAAGTGCTGTACAGAACAGTCAACATCATATCTCTGCAGTCAGCCATCCTGAACAGCAGATTAACTGGCACAGACAGCAGCACTGATGACTTTTTAGGATCAATTCCTTATTGTGATGGAAAGCCAGCACTGCTGCTTTTTTATTTCACCTCTGACAATCATCCGTCTGTAGCTGCTAGATGGCTTTTGTGTCGAGTGCTGGTAGAGTGGACAGGTAGTTCTATAAGTGCACTTTAAATATAAAATGGATAACAAGAGATGCAAGTCAAGTAGCAGTCATGTCCTTTTGTCATCTGTATAGGAGAAAAAACATGCTTTTTGTTTTTTATTCTCCCTAAAGCTTTAACATATCAACCCTGCCTAAAGCTCACGAGAGAGGATCAAACATCCTTTGCATGTTCCTATTAATTTTATAACCCTCTAAATATTAGAGGATACTTGCTCAGCTCTGCTAGTGTCTGAATGCCTGGCAAGCAGGATAAACACTAGGCTTTCATTTCCAGCCCTGGACACCTCTCTAATCTCACTCAAGCCTCATATTTATGACCTCTTGAAACCAATGAATATAGATGGAAACAGAAGATGGTGTGATCCTGGTGTTCTCCCCTCAATCATGAGGAGAATATGCACAAGACCTATAAGTTATGGCGCGTGCGTGAGAATGGACAGATAATCAGATACTCTGCTGCTGACAGAGTCATGGAAGAATAAGCAGCAGTGCAGAGGAATACATGAAAATATGCAGACAGGGTTGGTTCTGCTGGGGGACACTGACTCTGAGTATTTGTCTAAATATTCTGCCAGTATTCAACCACACAGTTATTTCTTACCACTGTGAAAGGTACTTACTTATTTCCTCTGTATTTCTTTTTCATTTGCTCATTCATTCTGTCTCTTTATTTTGAACTGGTTCTGTGGCAGCAAGGTGCTAAATAACCAACTGACTTTAAGCTACTTATTCAACAGGACACACGGATGCTTATTATCCTTTTGTGGGAGCTCTTCTCTGAATCACAGTGACAGGAAAAGCTACGTTTGATTGTTTGTGAACCTTGTCTCAATCAACTCTCTAACAGGCTGCTGATTGACGGTGTCCTTAAATGTCACTAGGCATTCCCTCCCAGATGTTTCACTGCTGTTCAGAGTGTGGAAAAGGTTTTCAAACCAAGATCACACTGAATCTCTGTGACATTTCCTCAAAAAAAGAAAAAGGTCCACACTGGTAACATTTTGTTCATTCTTGTACGCTCCACAGATGAACATTTATTCAGTGAAGGTGATGTTTAATATCGATGCAAACATTGAGTCGTACCTCCACACATACAGATGACTGACTGGTTTATAAAAGATTCATCCAGCGTGTTAGTACAGATTTCCTGCATACTACCGGAGATTCACACAGACGGGAAGTTGAGTGTCTTTGGAGAAATCTCTCATTCGTTGTAGGGAACATTCCTGGTCTTAGCAGTGTGGGATATGGTACGCACAGAATGCTAAGTATTAGGACGACATTGTCCTTCATAGTTTTGACTTTCAAGTAGAAAATATATGCGGTGTGTGAGTGATACACCGCTTGTTATCTCACTATTTTGACTTGGCTTGGACTCGCAGCGTGGCATGGCTTAGTCTTTGTGACAAGCATAAGCCAGCAGGATCAACCAGGTGGGCCTCCATTGATCAAATAACTTAAATATGTTAATTAAAAAAAGATGTATTCTATTGATTGCGAAATTATTCACAAAGCATTTTTTAACTGTGTAATGTTCATGAAGTTCTTTTGTGTTTCTGCTTTTTTTTAACATTCCAACTTAATAATTGTGCCTCTTTTCTACATGACTCTGTCCACATACATGAAAGACAACCAAAAGTCCTTTCATTCCTATGGGAACCACTGCGATCTGCAATGTGTTTACCAAACTTCCTCCCTCTGTCAGGAGATTTGCCTCGAGTACACTGACAACATTAGACTCTAGTAGTGAATTTCAGCTAGACCAAGAAGTCAGTGTGGAATTATTTTACTCACCAAAACAGTGGCAATTTTAAGCTAGGTGGAATGCTAACTGTGTAATATAGAGTACAAGCAGAGAGTTAAAACTATTTGACTTGGATACACAACCAAATAGTCAAACTTTCTCAGTCACAGATCATCCATAAAGAGAGGCTTTTTCTTGCACTGGAGCACTTTGTATATTTCACAGAATATACATACATAAAACAAAACTGTGTGGAAACGAGGCGTCACAATCTTCACTTGAGCCAAGGGCTTTGCTGGGGCTAAAATATGCTGAAACGCTGACGCAAGAACATTTGACATGTGTTTCAGTCAGCCGTTTTCCAGACAGCTTGCTGGATCTGGAGGGACATTTGACTGACCTTGAATCAGAGGCCTGATGAGGGCAAGCTGAAGCTGAAGACCCTCTGTCCCTTCCTTATTCTTCCATTTTTTTGTCTTCCTCCCATCATCGTTAAATGTTATTATGGGTGTAAAAGAATGGGAAAACACAGGGTAAATAAAGATATGTAGATATGTCTGGTAAAAGCACCAAGAGCAAAACAATAAGAGACTCTATTTCTTGATATTAAAAAAATAAGAAAGTGCTGTGATTTAGCCATCCTCTGAGTTAAACACAAACATTGCCACGCACTTAGCGTTTGGAGACGGGCTCTTCTCTTCAATTGTTCCATTAAGAACATAATGAAAGACTAATCAAAACTGCAGTTCAATTTTACCTTGTTTGCTGCTCTTGTTAGTGTTGATTTTATTGGGCTACAGACGGAACTAGTACAAAAACAAAACAACCAATAAACATTCACTGAATTGTATTATCATGAATCACATTTTCCAAATAGGGCTGCCTGCTGCTTATCAGCAAATATTAATAATTTTCTGTAATTTAGTGTATTATTCATGCAATGCTTTTTGAGACCATGAAGAGATACACAAAAAGTTCCCGCTGGTAAACAAAGAAAACAACAGTTTCTTTTCAGGGCTGTGTACGCAGCATGTCAACACTTAGTCACTTCTGGCAGATCTAATTCTTCACAGTCCACACAAATTGCTCTGCACGAAATTTCCCCTCTGTCCTGCGGTGGGCCACCATCCAATCTGCCATATCAAACAGGGATCTAGAAAGCAGCTGACTAAGAACCAAAATAATGGTGTGTGACAAACCAGTGCTTTCCTCGGCCAGCCAATTGTTTGTATTTGTGGATCTGCTTTGTCATCAACAGCGTGGCTTTTCTAATCTCTGCCACAAAGGCAACAATGCGCTCTGGAAGGCCCCAGGCCCGCAGCATGCGCAGCCACAGCCAGGGGCAGGTTTTGGGGGCTATTTCGCCACCAGCCAGTGCTGTGCAGCGTTTAGTCTAGCATGAGACAGCCAAGGGTGAGCACCCGAGTTTTCACACAATAAAGGTGCCGAAGGGGACCAAGCACTCCGGGGATACCACCAACCCACAGGAGGGAAGCCTACCACCATGTTCAAGACCAGCTACCTGCGCGAGGTGCGCAAGGAAAAGTACGAGCGCTCAGATGTCTTCGATGAGGAGAGCGAGGAATCATCCGCAGGCATCTCAGCCATCCAGGGCTGGGAGAGCCTCCAGGAGCTCAACAGCCGCTTTGCCCGGTACATCAACAGGGCGCGGGTCCTCGAGCAGCGCAACGCCGTGTTCCGCAAGCAGCTGGAGACGCTGCAGCGGATGGAAGAGGCCAGCGGCCTAGAGGAGGCCTTCACAGAGCAGATCGAAGTCAACAGGCAGCGCATCCGAGAGCTCTTCTCTGACCGCTCAAAGCTGGACAGAGAGCTGAGGGATGCCTGCCGCATGCTGGATGAATTCACCAGCAAGTAAGATCTTATCTGTGTGTGCAAGGTCGGATTTCTTTCTAAGAGGTGGAATTATGGATTCGGGGAAAAGAGAAATGTGTTCATAATATAGATGATGTGATAGTGGATCCAGGTTTTTTTTTTTTTCAAAAGAGGAGACAAGCTATAACTTTCAGTAATTATGGGAAAAGATAATAAACTTAAGGATGGAAGCAATTTTCAAAGTCAAATTGATCAATTTACAGACTCAAAACCAGTTAATCAGGCAAACTGCGGGAAAATAGCTGTACTACAAACACTGACATGTTTTGACTTTAATAATAGACAATAAAACAAGAATTTGAATAGACATTGGATTGAAATAATGCTTAAAAAAGGGTCAGTTCATAGCAGCCACAGGTAAGTTAAACCAAAGAAAATAAAAAAAAGTACATTTTCTCATTTACCTTTGATATAAAGAATGTTGAATAATAATTCAGTTTTACAATATTGTCAGCATTTAAAGACATCAAAGACAAGCAATATATCTCTCCAGAGAGAGTCTCCACTTTTCTCTGGATAATTCACAAAACACACAGTGGACAAGTTTGGGTCTATTTGTTTGGTAGAAGTTTCAGTGAAAACTGTTCACAGTGAGGTCAGTGAATGTTCCAGAGTAACTCTTTTCAACGCTGTGAGCACCAGACATGAAACTCAATTCACTTCAATTGTATTGATGTAATGGTAGGGTTCTTCGAGGCAGATAACACAAAACCTGGGCAATAAAACCAAAAACCAACCACAGAAAATGATTTTCAGAATTCAGGTGAACCAACCCTTTAATTTCACATGTCTTCAGGTGTGCTGAAATCAGCTGCAGGCAGTGAAACCTCAGTAGACCGCTGACGTGTTGAGAGGACTATTGACCAACTCTGGTTGAATCTGCTGGTGAAGAGAGCTCGATTTCACCGCATGTAGTTTCCACTTCAAGCTCTGACATGTTACAAACACAGAGGTGTTGTAATTCAAGAGAGATGGATTTTAAATCTGTGCTGTTTATCAGTCAGCATGCAACACATGCAGTCAGACTCCGATAACAAACATTTTATTTTATTCATGCCTTCCTGTACCTTTGAAAACTGTGGCTACATCTGATAATATCACATTATAACTCTTCCTCCTTTATATTAACACATAATTGACATATTTTATATATTCCCAGATACAGAAATGAGTGTGACTACCAAGAGCAGCTACGGGGAACACTGGAGCAGTTAAACAAGGTATTGTATGGACACAATTAAGTTAGTTTACACAGACACGTAAAAGAAAAGAAATATGAGCATTTTAAATAATCAGAAGCATCGGCATCACAGTTCTCCAACATGTAAACATAGATGAATTGTTGCATGTGAAAAAAGGGAGTGAAATTATTTAAAATTGTTGTTTTTAAAAAGTCATCATGGAAAAATAGCTATTTTTTTCATTTTAAACCTATTGATTGAAGAAAGAAATACAGTTGTTTCGCCCAAAGAAAAGAAATTTAATTTGCAATTTAAGTGGAAAATAAGGGTTATGATTACTGAATATAAAAACTTCAACACAATTATTTTGGAATAAAAACACAATAAAGAGCCTAACTGGTTTTAAATTGCATTGCCGGTATGACACTGGGTTGGAAACTAGTTTTCTGCATCGTTGAAGGACTGCAAGTCATTAAAAGTGTTCTCTGGCTTCTGTTGAACTCAGTAAACTTTACCTCCTTTAAGTCCCCTATTGTTTTCTATCCTCTCCTCTCCTCTTGCAGGAGGCTGACGGTGCTTTGCTGAGAAACCTGGAGTTCCAGATCCAATCACAGTTCCTCCAGGATGACATCAACTCCACCAGAGACAGACACAAGAAGGTCAGTGGTGTTAATGCTAAGTGATCACAATTAAACCAATTTGTCCTAAGGGGTGAGAGGACCTGCTGCATTAGCAATTAAAAAGCACAAGGCTCACAAGGTAAAAAACACACTTAATTTTAAGTGGTACTTGTGCTTTTGTAAGTAAAGCTCACAGATAAACACTGTGTCACTGAACTGTTGTTTTTGCCACTTTCTTGTTTTAGTAAATACATTTTGAGGGAACACAAGTGCTTGCAGAGTTTGTTCAGTGGTAAACCTATAAAGTGGCAGACCTTGACACAGGATACTTGAGTTTGCAGCTTGACATGTGGTTAGGCAACAAGACACTTTGAGTTGAAGTTTCAGTTCAACTTGAGTAAAGCAAACATTTCCTGCCATGTGATAAAAGTCACCTTTTTCACTCTTAGAAGTGAACCATGAACACAATTATTTGCTAACCTTAATGGAGGGCTTGAGTGCCTATAAAATGATGCTCAGTTTGCTATAATTGGATGTTGTATAAAATCAAATTAAAGTCTTTGTCAGTCATTATTTTGCAGATACACACAGTAAAATATTTGCCTATTAAGCTAATAAGAAATGTGATTCAGGTGACATTGCAGTTTTCTCAAAACATGTGTGCAGTTGCAAATAAGCGGTTTGAAAAATGCCTTTTTTATGCATTGCAATGAGGGACATTATTGCACGTTATCCTAGGCTGTAAATGCAATCATTGCCATCACTCCATTCTGGGAAAATGTTAGGCTAATATCAGAGATGCAGAACTAAAAAAAGGAAAAGGAAGTGCTCAGTTCGTCAAGAGTTTTGTCCTCTCTGCTGCAGCAAAAAAAGTCATACTTTCTTATAGACATTGCTGTGAGCTGGGATGTATAATTGCATATGGACATGGCAGTTGAATATATGAGTCCATATCTATTTGTTGCTGTGTTGTACCGACTGTGAAAACAAATCTCCCTCTGAGACAGTAAATCTAATTCTAATCTATTCCTGTATAGGCTATAGAATGAAATAATAAAATGATAACATAAAAAAATAAAATATAATATAAATCATTGTCCGTGACCACAGGAAGAGTGTTGTGCACTTAATCAGTGTATATTAATCAATATATATTGATGTGACAGTGAGCAAGTACATTCAATCTCATATGGAATTTTTTATGAACTTGGCAACTGAAAAACAGGCTTTAATAATTTCTTGTCATCATAGTTTATACATACACACTGACATATCACTTATTTAAAGTTACCACTTTTTGAGATTCTGCCCTTTTTGTTCCTTCTGGCATTATCTTTGATGTCAGGGAAGCATATTCTACATGCATTTATTGGAAGATTCACAGTCAATGGAATAACTCATTCCTAATACGTCAAAGTATATTAGTTCAGGGTATTTTAGACCGCAGTCTGTTCTTTTCTCTCTGCTGCTTTTAAACACTTCTGACCTCAGGCTACAACTCCTTGAATGACAAGGCACCAACCTTGACGTAGGTGCCAGAAGAAGTGTTATGATGTACCTGGGGCTTTGGCAACAATTTACCTTCTGTGATGTGAGAGAGAAAAAGATAGAAGAGAAAATGTAACACTTCAGAGTCTCTGCCGTATGACAGACAGGCACAGAGAATATACAAAAACTTTAATATTACCCTCTCTGCAATAGAAATGGCTGGAAGGTGAGACACAATTGCTACAAAAATGCTGAGAAAAAACGACAGACTGTTGCGTAATGCATCAGGTGGACTATTCATTGCACTTTCTCTCTTTTTTAAAATTTCCATCCAGTGCTGCTTTTGAAGATGAGTTAATCCATGACTCTGCAATATTAAGATAGCATATCAAAGGGAACTGCTGTGACTTTAAAATGTGACAGACAATGGGGAGTCTTGTCATATGAATATTGGGCTTTTGGTCCGAAGCTTTGAAGAAATCCTCCAAAGAGAGGAAATATATCTCCTCTTTATTACTCAGTCTGAGATCACGCTTGCACAAATGGATTTTGAAAAGAAAACCTCTTTGCTGTGGAGAAATATTGGTACTATTTATCCACATATTTCAGCTAAATGAAAGCCTTTTTATTCTTTCTACCAATCCTTAATAGCAAAAGCAAAGCAATAAGAAAAGGGGTTTGTAGGTAGACCAAGTGATATGGTTTGCAGAGTTTGCAAAAAGGAAAAGCTCTGAAATATTCCTCCTTTTATTGAGTTGTATCTTCTGTTTATCCTTTTTTATTTTATCCTCCTCTACACAGAACCTTGCAGAGATCCAGACTTATGTGAACATTTTGCAGCAAATCAACCAGACACTTCCCCTTGTTCCTAATGTGTCAGTGGGCATCTCCGAGGTGAGGTCACTAATGTTGTTAGTGTGTGTCTGTATATGTGCTTGCTGCAGTCCCTGGGTGGGGCGGAGGGAGAGGATGGTGTTTGCATGTATGTCAGCCCCGGTCACGTGTCTGGTGTTGATGAGGTTACTGGCTTCTCACTCTCACTGGTTGTCTGTGCCTGCGTTTGTGTGCATGTGTTTTACTGGGTTTACTTGTGTGTGAGTGTGCATGTACTAACAGCACAGACAGTGGAACACATGGCACACACGGACAGGTCATCAGTCTGAGAGCATCAGGGCACATAATGAGGCTAATGTCAGGATGAACTGCTGTGCATGCTGATTGTTAGACCACAGTCACAGCAATTTGTGAAGCAGATTTGAGTCTCACATCTGTGGATTTTGACATCTAGATGAGTTTTGGTTGAAATTTTACCAAAAAAAATTATTTCTAACATTTATGAATCATGAGAATTCACACACGCACACACACATCTTGATCAGTAAAACCAACCAAACAGTATTTGATGTCCTTGGAACGAGACTCAACAAAAAAACTACCTTCGTTCAAAAAACTTCATAGTGCTGCTCTCATAATATATAAGCCTATTATACAATGTCTCATGTCTAAATAATAACTTTAATAATGTGAAAGTAAAGGACATTTAATATATATATATATATATATATATATATATATATATGTATGTATATGTATATTTGGATCTCCATTCCCTCTTTCTGCACTCTGTGATTAATATCTCTGCATGTTCTCAATGATTTCTTTGTGTTTGTTCTGTAAAGGAGCAGGAGAAGCTGCTGGCCCAGAGAAAAGTGCCGGGGCTGCAGAGTCAGCTGGAGGAATTTAAGAGCGCCCTCTGCCAGCTGCAGGCCCAGAAACAACGCCTTCAGAGTGAGGTGGGTTACATGGTCACCATGACAACAGGAGGTGTCACGCTGTTTCTTTGGGGGGTTTTTTTCTACCACCATGCCAGTGTTTACAGACCTAAATGTATTTCCTTTGAAAGGCAAAAACCACTGATACTAGTCCAGACTCATGACCTCTGTTGTGAGCTAAACTTATAACCTTAGAACTGTTGTAAATTTTGTAGAGCTACATATAACTATTGTTGTTTTTTTAATTTGGAGATTATTTTATATGTCTGAATGTTAATATCTCAGCCAAAATGTATTTTGTAGTATTAATAACATAATTCAGTAACAAAACTTTAGCAGGCAAAGAGGGACCACGTTAGGAAAACAAGTCAACTTCATATTCAAATCTGATTTCTAACTCTGAAGAACACAAAACTAAAACAAATATATTCAATATATTGAACCAGCTAATTATCTGTCAGTTGATGTATTGTAAATCTTATAATCATTTTTAGCTCCTAAATTTAGTTAAAAACCATTAGCTATGATGTATCTACAGTCTGTACATGTGCCAGTGTTTTAAACTTTTTTTATTTACTCAACACGCCAATCATAGAATATGTTACTTAAATTGAATTTGTCATTTTAAAAACATTAATTGTTGATAATAAGTCCTCACTGAGTAAGTAGTTAAATAAGCTTTCATGCAGCAGCTTTATAAAGGCTGTGCTGATAGCAAGATGCTGCAGAAAGCCCACTAGATGTCAGCGTTGGCCACCTTATGACAGCAGAATCATTAGAGGTTTGGTGTTTCCTCATGGGGAATTAGACATGTGGCTGCTATTGTTTGATAGTGTTATATACTATACAATCACATTTAAAACCTGCTTTGTTATTTACTGTGAGGACTTCTTCACTCACCTGCTCTGCTCCTACCAAGTTTGACTCAAGTCAAACATCTGTGTTGTACACTAATGATGGTGTTCACTCTGCTTATGTTGTGCACCGTATTTTAATTCTCAGGCTTACAGTGAATATGTTTTAACCGTATTTAATTTTTAATAGCAACATTTTCTTACATATGGACTAAAACCATTGTTTTCATTTGCACATTTTTGTATGAAACTGTAATTTATCATTTCTTTTAACTTCTTGATTTTATTTAGCACATAATAAACAATCATCATTGTTAGTAATGTCATTCTCAAGGAATTCTTTTGGTTTTTGATATCATAATTTCTTTTGTTTAACTCTGCCTCTGCTTCCTCTCTCAGACTGCAGCACTGGAGCAAGCCATCAAAAACACACAGGAGACTTATGACGATGAGATCCAGATGTACAACGAAAAGATCGAATCTCTGCGCAAGGAGATCGAGGAAGCTGAGAGGACCCTGGAGAAGTTCACCAGTGAATGTCGCCACCTAGCCATGTACCAGACGTCTCTTGAGAATGAGCTGGAGAGGTACAAGAGGATCATCGAAAACGAGGACAACAGGTCAGACTGCCACCACCTGTTTATCAACATACAGAGACACACTCACACAGACATGCAAGGTCTAACTGAAGAGGTTAAAGGTCAGCTGTGTAATATTAAGGGAGAATATATGAGCAGAAAATGGAAGAAATAAAATATAAATGTAAGTCACTATAAAATAGAATATTCCTCGATGTAGGGTGCAGAATCAGCCAGCAGGTGGCACTGCATGACAACAAATGCTTTTCTTTAACCTTAGCACATGGACATGCAGAGTGAGGTTTCATGTCAGATTAACTACATCCTCTTTGAGTCGTCTGTTGTTTCCATTTTTGAACAATGTAAATTATTGATTTTCTTACCAGATCATGGTGCACAGCTGCTGCAGAGCTCTTCATGGCTGTTTGAACGGTGACATTTCACTTTCTCTCCCTCTCTCTATGTCTCTCTCTCTCTCTCTCTCTCTCTCTCTCCTGCAGGTTGAATTCAGCGATAATTGGGACTCCCATTACCCTGTTCACAACTAATTACCGCTTCACTCACACACCCACTGCATCAAGCAGAGGGAGAGGTAAGGGCACAGCGAACATGTCACAGGTGGTTTACATTGAGAATGACTGTTGGGTGTCACACATAATCAGCTGCTTTTATAAGAGAGACAGCTATGCTCTTTCTTAGAAGTTCTGTCTTACACAACTAATAAAGCTTTTAACCTTTTAAAGGAATGACTTTATAGGCCCTGGGCCCTAATGTAATGCAAGAAATTACTATTATTATTATTAATATCAGTAGTAGTAATAGCAGTAGTAGTAGTAGTAGTAATAGGAGCTGTAACTGCACCCTGTGCAATTAAGCCCCTATGGCTGCTTTAACCTGCATGTACTTTATGGAGTAGGCATGTATGTCAAGTATTCATCAAGTCAAGTCTACCCGACATGTTTGATCAGAGTAACTGCCTGGTTACAGATATATGCCATTATCCCGACACAGTTATAGTGCCACGTATAGACAGCAGGAAATGATATGTTGAATGTCTGCATTAAAGTGCTTGAGATGATCCATCACATGATTTTTAAAAAACTGTCTTGGTGTGTCTACATTTCATATATTTGACCATATCACATAACTCGAGGATTTTCTCTACTGCCACATAGTGGTGACACTGAATGCTTTAATACACCACTATGTGGTAGTAGAGATGTTGGATAACACTAATTATATTGGGCTTTGATCATATTAAGCTTTCCAGAACATTTATATGTGTTGATGTGTGTATAATTATTTCTTTCCTTAGTTAATCAGTTTTAGCTTGCTGATATGAGATGTTATTTGTGTCTAGATATTACCCAGGCTATCCAAGATATCACCAGTGTCAAGCCTCGCCAGAAGATTCTGGCCAAGAAGGTCTTGAAGAAAAAAGAGCTGACACCAAAAGATGTGATGGACAGTGGCCAGGAGGAGAGAAACGGAGGAGCCACAGGAGAGACTCCAGATGAAGACACAAAGGGGAGCCCTGAGGACGCTCAGGAGGAGAGGGTGAAGAGAAAAGAGCAGAGATCTGTTCTCACAGGAGTGTCTCCACAGGATGTCCCAGACGGAGCTCAGATCAGCAAGGCCTTTGACACTCTTTGCAACATTGTCAGAGACAGAATGAGGAAGTACAAGAAGCCCGAGCCAATCGCCGACTTCTACACCAAGGGTCGTTATGTCCTTGTCACCGGTGATGGCAGCTACCCAGATCCATGCTTCTGCACCTCCACACCATCAGCCGGTCACATCTACGTCACTATCAGAGATGGAATGATGCCTCCCTATGAGCCTTACGGACGCAACATGCCCTCTCCTCCCCCACCTCAGCCCATGATAACCCCAAGACCTCTCAGTCCCACCGTCCCCTCAAACGGAGGAGGAGGAAAGGGGGATAAGGGTGGAAGAGGTAAGAATGGTGAAGAAGTTAAAGGTAAGCATAAGAACGGAGAACCTCAGCCTCGCCCCAAAGACCCAAGCCCCATCCCTCCACCCTCAGGCCCAAGCTCCGGCCCGAAAGACCCCACCCCAGCTGCCAGTCACCCGAAGAAAACTAAGGATGGCAACGGACCGAGTGGGCCCACTCCTAAGCCTGCACCTCGTGGTAACAGCACCAGCTCCAGCTCCAGCACCAGCACCAGCTCTGGCAGCTTCAGCCCAGACGCCATGAGCTACGAGAAGGTGGAGGTGATGGAGTCTGTGGAGAAGTTCTCCAATGACCGCAAGGTGAAAGGTTATGAGGAAACTTCCATGGTGGTGGAGACCATGATTGAAAAGTCCAGCAAGAAGAAACACTGAAACCATCTGACACAGTCAGTCGCCTCCACCAGGGTCGAACATGGTTCAGGTCCACCCAAAAGAAGATAATACAGATGTTGGTATCAGACTACAGAAATACCACTCACTGTTTTTTTCAAACTACTGTAACAAGAACAATGTTTTTGTCTCTGAGACCAACCATGCTTAAAGACCAACTACACATTCCTGTTTTGATATTCAATGCTCTTCCATTTGCTTGCAGTCTCTGGTCTTGCGTCCAGAATACGTTTGGCTGGTTCCATAAGTACTGCTGTTGTTGTCGAACTTAACACCCACGCTCATGCTACGAGTCCTTTACTGTCTGAAAACTTGGGACGATGAAAACAAAGCTACATGCCACCAAGAAAAAAAAGAACTAAAAAACCGAGAAGTTGTGCCACCCTCTGAACTCTGTCTTAGAACTCCAATTTTCCCCTTTGAGCTTATTTGTTCAATTGGATGCCATTGCCTGCCCTCAGCACAATTTTGCTGTGTATTAATTTGCTTTGATATACTGAATAATAAATACGATTCAAACATCAAATGGCATCGTGTTCTGTTTGTTTTTTACCAGACACCTCACACACAAATTCTGTAGGTCATAAAACCACCATGCATGGTTATGTGTGAACACAGAAATGTTCCATGTATTATGGTGGAATAATTACATATTGGCTTTTAAAAGTGCATCTATTTTACGCAACCTTTCTCTTGGAATATGAAGTCTTACTCTAAGTGCTGCAGCATCCACAGGAAGCTCGATCATTTCAAATGTGCCCTGGAGGAGTTCACAGTGTCCTCTACATTTACTGTGGTATGATCCAATCTGTCTGAAGCACAGAAAAGAAAAAAAAAATGAGGAGAGAACAAGAAGTGATGGTAGAGGAACACATATTAAAGAGAGAATGAGATACAGAGAAAGATTTATGAGAAAAAATAAGAAATGAATGACCTAATTATGCTTTGGTACGCTATTTTAATATCTCACTCAAGTAGCTTATTAAAGCTTAAAGTATGCTTTAATATTTTAAGTCAAATGGGAAGAAATTGGTGAATTAAGAGAAAACAGGACATGAATGATATGTCTTCATCAAAAAATAACTATATTACAAACTTATCTGTGATGGCTTACCACATTCAGACAGTTAAAGAGTAGTTAAATTTTTTAGCAAAGCCAAAGTCAACTGACAAATCTGTTTTCAGTAAACCATTTTGCTCTCCCTGTTTGTCTTTACTTCTTCTCATCTCCTAACCCTACGTGCATTAACTGAATTTTTGATCACTCTGGGGCAGCAGAAACAAGCTTTTAGAAACCACTCACTGATATATTATCACCTTTTGTGGCAAACATTTGGCTTTCTGACACACAGCAACACAAAGCAACTATCCAATTAGATGGTAAATGTTAAGTCCAATGTTCGACTCTGTCTGTAGCTCTCCTATTGCAACAAGGAACATAATGCGACTGATCTAGAAATATCTGGCAAAAACTCTGCTTTGTTCAGCGGCTAGTTATTCACTATTGTTCGGTGGTTTTGGCTGAAAACTGCTGCCTGCTGCATCTCGAAACAATGCTGATGAGAGCAGTGAGAGATAATAAAAACAGTAAAGTTGTGGACTATGACACAAAAACAAGCTGGAAGATGCTACAATCGTCCAACAGGCTGAAAAGCCCAGCAGAACCTGGTGATATAAGGTGACACTTTTCACATTACGTGTCAGTCTATCCGTTGTTAATAAAATAAATATATTGATTATGGCTGTTTTAAACAAATATGGTAATGGTTGACATCATCACTAGGCTCCCATACTGACACTTATTGTTAGTACATTTTTTTCACAGAGATTCTTGCCAATTGTCATTTTTCTTCTCTGCCATCATGTTTTCCTGTAAAATCCAAACATGTTTTCTTGTTTTATGTCAAATTTTTTGTGCCTTTACTAAAAATGTGTCTATAAAGCAGATAGTACCTTGGTATAAGTAGCTCAGGCTCCACTTTTTAGGAGACATTTTTCTTTTATTGATCAGCACAGTACAGAATGGACGAATGAAAAAACACAAGGACAGACTGAAACTTGGTACTTTGTATGAGGGCAGATTGGCGGTTACTGAATGCTGCTTGTTCTTTATTCTTCAAAATATAGTTTTAGGCAGAAAAAAAGTAAGTCTGTATTCTCTGTCTTGTGTCTTGGTGAAATTATTTGTTTTCCAAATGTACTGGGCATTCACATGACAGAGAATCACTGTACTCAGTATGTTCACTGGTGTGTTGCAAATCACTCAAGTGCTTTAATAAACAGCTGAATAGATTTATTATAGTATACGTCAAAGATTATGAAATATGAACTGAGGACCACAGGCTGCAAAATGAATCACATATTCCTTTTCTCGTTTATATAAACAGTGCATGTCACATAAAAATATAAACAGAAAGAAGTATCACTGCTCTGTTTGCAAGATATTAAACTTTAAGTAGAATGACACAGAAAATCATTTACAGTCACAAACTGTACAACAGTTGGCAGAAGAGAAGTGCAGGGCAGCTAAAGCAAGAGCATGAAAGACTGGATCATATCTGGTTTATGTACAATTCTGTAGAGTGTAAAAATTATCTCATATAGTTTCCTTTCTCTATGTAGAACAGATTATTAAAGTTTATACTTTTTCATGGTTGGATTACGAGAAACATTCATTGCAGGCTTGGGGGGCTAATTGAAACACTTGATTTAACAAAAAGCAGTGTGAAGAGGGTAAGAGAGGTAGACAAAAGGGAGGATAACGAGAGAATGAGAAGAACTAAGGAGATGCAGAGGGATTTAGAGGATAGAGGGAGATTGCAGAGAGGGAGAGAGAGAGAGGAGAACATGAAAGAGTTGGCAACATGCAGATGGGATTTTTAGTTGTTTTTACTCATCAAGCTCTTCAGACTTCTCTCTACCGCCTCATCCAGCTCCTCCTCCAGCTCCTCCTTTTTGGACATGGCAAGTTTGGACTGATAATCACGCACTATCTGGTCTATGTAAGGTGCACTTTGTGTTCCGTGCAGCATGAGAGTCCACTCCTTCAGGACTCCGCGCTGTGGCTCCTCACCCTGGAAGCCCACCTCCAGGACCCAGGTCCCGCGGGGGTCCTCGCCCCAGGTGTGGGTGGTCATGAAGGGCCATTTGTCGAAGCCCACCTTGGAGTCGTCGTCTCGGGGCCTTCGGCTCAGCAGGATCGACTTCGTGCCCATCGGCGAGGTCATGTTGATGTTGAGGTTGCCGCGGCGGCTGGCGTTGACGGTCACCACGGCCTGAACGTGCTCCAGGTAGCGGACAAAGTTGTCTTTCCCCTGGCAGGCTTCAGTGGTAATGGCCAGCACCAGCTTGTTACCAGACTGGATTTTACTAAGAAAGAAGAAACAGATAGAATGAGTTAAAAATCATGCGGAAGACAGACAGAGAAAGGTCAAGTATCAGTGTTAAAAATGAAAAGAAGTCAAGAAAAAAGAGAAAGAAAATAAAGTCAGGCAGAACATGAACAGAATGTAACCACAGATAGTTACTGTATCTGTAAGCATTTCTGTTGCTTTGACTGAAAGAGTGGATAAAGAAGTATTTTTCCTTTGCAGTGAACGCAGAGCAAAAGCAGCCCTGCTTTCCTCTGAATGCCCCAGTAAATACAGCTCTTGACCTACTTTTCATATAGAACCGTTCAACCTTAACAGAGAACCGAGCCTCTTCTTGAATCTGCTCCCTCATTGCACAGCAGCAGCAATGATTGACAAAACCGATGACTTTACCATGAAATTTATCTCTAATGGAACAAATAAAATACCTTATTTTCTCTGCAATAGAAGGCCACCACTCTCATTTTTGGTGCCACATTTAATTCTTATAATGTTCAAACTGCCACCAGTTCGACGTGACTTTTAAAGCTTTCTGTCCTAGATACAGCTATATTCAGTATTCATAATTTCTTTTTCATTTAAACATACGCCACACAAATCTAAAGAAGAGAACAAAGGAAAGACCTTGCAGTGAGATCATCAACATTATTGTAGTTTCAACATTACAAGTGATCAAAGCAAAGCCTTCTTTACTGCTGCTTTGCTCTTCAAAGAGCTATTACAATGCACAGGGGCTGAAAATGATGATTATTTTTATTAATCCATTTTTTTTTAAATAATTCAAGCTACAAATTTATAACAAATGGTAAAAAATTCCTATTGCAGTTTCTCAGAATCAAAGCTGGCACCTTTGAAATGCATCAAAACCACACAAAACAGATACGGAAACAAAACTGTAACACCCAAATAGGTAAAAAAAAAACACCAAATGTTTGATACTTTTGCTTAATAAAAAGTCAGTTAGAAACAATTTTTTTTCAATAAGCAAAGATTGAGTGATGTGTAATAATGCCTGTTAAACGGCTTTGTGCAGTTTTACTGTTAAGTGGTGTTAATATGTAGCAAGTCATCTGTAAATCTGAGGCCCTTTGTTAATCAACCCTACGTATGTATTACATACGACCACCTCTGAGTTCCAGCTTCCTTTCAGTGCAAGAGACTCTTATTCTTTTTGTCACAATGGAATTGTTCAGAACAGAGTGGAAAAGCTAGCAGGTCTTGATACTGTTGTTTCTTTGTGGTTGGGAAAACACACTGCTGTTCCCGTCTCTTGAGGCGATTGGAGAGAAAGAGCAGGAACACAGCAGGACAGGGGTGGCGGCCACAGGCTACAAGGAGGCTTAATAACATTAGAAGAAGAGGGCAACAGGGACAAGAGTAAGAGAGACGTGTGGAACCACATTCAGTTTGCAGAAATGATTAATTGAGCACAACACTGAGCAGAGAGAGTTGGGTGCAGCTGTCTACAGGCTGATAAAGCAAATTACTATTCCCAGAAAAACAGAACAATTCACAGTGTGACGTTTTACAGTAACACCCTAACAACGCATGATGAGAAATATGACATAAACAAATATAAAATATGTCTTATTTTAATTAACCACATGACTCAATATGTGGACTGTTATGTGTAAAAATAAAGAGACAACTTTAAAGCCTTTTTTTACCAACTTGCATTTTGCTGCCCACTTTCTTTCTTTATCCATCTTTATTACAATTAAAAACATCACTATCATTTCTCTTTAATTATTATTATTATTATTAGTTTATTAACATTAATGTGTGTAACTAAATCTGGGAGTGAATATGTTCAGATCTCACTCTTGACCCCAAAATGACTTAGTCCGCAGCAGGTGCACAGTTCCCAACAGATAATGTGCCAGAGTAATTACAACAGTCAGTCACAGAGCAGGGAGAGGGATGCCTCCAAAGGGCAGGACCAATGGCAATTAAAAACAAGCCCACTGCACGGTGGGGCACTGTGTGTCAGCTCCTCTGATAATGGGAAGTTCTGCTACAGCAAGTAAGCCACAGCCAGCCAGAGCAGCGATCAGATCAGTGCTGAGCAGTCTGTTTGCGAGCACGGCTATGTTAGTGTTTATGCTTTTCTCTGGTGAAACACTATCATCAGAGGTGGGCTTGTTGTAATTATATCTCTAGCACAATAGAGGCAGCAGAAGCCCTGCGGTGCTGCTGTGGAAACAGTGAACTGATGAAAAATATGACACAGCCAGTGGCACAGCTTTAACACAGCTCAAAAATAGCCTCGAAAGGAGAGATGTTCCCTTTCACGAGCGGTTATTTTTCAAATTTGAAAGGTTTGTCTATGTCAGGGAATGTCTAAAGTCGCACCCATGCTGCATAAAAAAGGAAAATCTTCTTCACCATTTGCATGTGATGTCCTCTAGGAAGCAATACGCCCCACAGGACTCTACAGGGATGCTCCTTTTTTATCAGGTTGAGCACTCAAGAGAAGCACACACACACACAGGCACACTTTCACACCATGTTGCTGTTACTGCATTGCCTGTGGAGCACTGATTAGAGACCAAAATAAGGAGTTAGAGGCGCTGGTGGCACAAAATGCACAGACATACCGTATTCAGTCTGTTTTTTATCTTCACCCACACATTGATATCTTCACAATGCATGTGAAAGCTCAGGGTTAGGTCACACACACACACCTACACACACGAACACTTCCACCTGGAGTCCCTCCCCGGCTGTCAGTCAGTCTAAGTGACAGTGTTTAGAGGGCACACCATGCTGGGCCATTTTCAGTGCTCTAATTAGAACAAATAAGAGGTCTTGCCAAAGGAAACCACCAGGCATCACAAAAATGGACCTGGAAATGTGATGGAAGGACCGAAGGCAAAAGTCTTGTGAGGTGTGAAGAATGAAAGGGGATCAAGAGAAAATGATGACAGGTAAGGAGGCTGGAGGCTCAAAGGAGTGAGTCAAAGCAGGGCTGCAGATGATGTTAAGAAGATAGGGCAATGCAAAGACACATACTAAATAATGTAGGTGGACACAGGGAGGATAAGATAAAACCGATGCCTCAACTGCAGCTGCATCTGTTAAATACGAGGGCAAAGACAGAATGTTATGCTTTCCTTTACTGCAAAACCCAATTTTTTTTAACAAAAAATGCCAGATTATCACACTTCTGTTAAAGTCCACTTGAGCCTAATTTCAAGCAAGAATATTTTACTATATTTGAACAGCAAGTGACAATTTGCTGTTTCCCATTTAGCTGAAATACTAAACTAATGTAACAGTATTGCAGAGGAGTCAGCATTATGACTCTTATGTAGTAATTTCTGTTACACAGCAATAGTTACTTTAAGTTTGGTAACATTTGCTTAGATTAGCAACCATTAGCTAAATGTCACACCAGACTGAGTAAGGCTGGAGCAGCAAAACTATTGATTATAAAACAGACCAAACAGAGTTTTATCTCTTATGAACTCAATTTTTTGTGCAACAGGAAGAATGTGTTATTATTCTCTTTTACGTTAGTGTTTGATTTCTAATATGAAACAAAAGGAATAGGAAATACATCCAAAAGCAGCACATATCCCAGAAAAAGGATAGAAATTAAATTAAATTAATATAAACAAAAGAGAGGGGAAAGTCCTCCACATTTCTTTCTAATGAGCAAACACAAGAACTCTGCACGTGCATCACAATGCACAGTAAAGGTCAACACGTGACTTCAGCAGCACAAGCGATATTTCAGTGAACATCTAGTGTCATTTTGTTTTGATTGAAATTGAACAATGAAAATGTTCGATAGAATGAAATGATTCTTGTTAGGGGTGTTACCCATAATGTGTCATACAGAAATCCAATTCAGATGTCTGAAGAGTGATGCATTCTCTAACAATCAGTGGTCAGGATATCAGTCTGTGTCATTATACATCCACAGGACCATCAGACAGACTGAGCAGCTAATCTAAATACTACAGGGTTATGAAGTGGACACTCCCATTGCAGATGTTCTATTGAATTAGGCCTCACTGGGATTACCCAGTAATTAGATGAGTGTGTCTCTTGTGCTCTACAGTGTTTTCCTTCCAACATCTTGGCAGGGCAATTTTATGTTGCAGAATGTGCATTAAGCACATGATGTATGCAGGAAACAGAGTTAAAAATATATATAAATTAGTGAAGATGTGACTCACTGGGTCTCCTGAATTGATCCTGCTACACAGTGGAATCGTTCAGGCACTGTTTTCCAATCCTTGGCCATTTTCACCATGCCCCCAGCATCCAGCACTCCATAACCGAACAGGTGGTTGAACTCGAGGCCCACCCCGTTCCTCCTCCACTGGTGGACCTCGTCATGGAGCTGGTTCCTCTTGGAAGTCAGGACGGACAGATGCTGCATGTCTCTCCATGTCAGGTTAGGGCTGAGGCACAAAACAGTCACCAGCGTGCACAGGATGGAGGGAGGGTGGATAAAAGAAGGATTACGTAACAGGAGAAAGACAATTTTATAAGTTAGAAAAAGTAGACAGGCCAGCAAAAAAGCACAAACAGTACAATTAAACATTTCTGAGCCTTGTCTTCTCTTTTTATTACATGTTGTCAATCACCTAAGTATCATAGTTTCTGTACTCTGAGGCAGATGGCCGTCTTTGTTTGTGTCTCTCTGTGCTCACTTGGCTGTGTGTGGTGACAGCTTTGCTTGGGCTAACTCACACACTCCTGCCACCAAATGATTCAAGTGTGTTTGGGCAGTAAAAAGGCCGTGCACTTGTCCTAACAGCCTCGTGGGTTATTTGCTGCCGGACAGGGTGAGCATCCGCTCCTCCCAATGGCAACATCATTATTGTGTGTGCAGAGCAAACAGTGTTTCTTTACCCAGCCCCACATAGCGGGTGTCAGTTAATGGTGAGAGGATCTTGTCAGCCTTTAATGTGAGAAATGAAGCATCTGTGGGAAAGAGAAGGCTCTTCTCTGGGATTTAGAAAAGCAGAAATGCTCCAGGTTTTAGCTTTGTCCTACTTGTTTAAATGTGTGTGTAGGTGGGTTTACACAAGTGGCACATTTTTTCTTTTTTTTCTGATCCACAAGGAATCATCTGATTGGAGTTTCAAAGGATTATAAAATAAACTCCAATTAGTAACACTGTGTTAATATGGGATTATTAACACAAGCAGTTGTTACCATGAATAATAGAAGTTTGGTTTTACAATTAGGCAACATTACAGAGATAATCAATACTAGAGTGTCTCAGCTATATGCATATAGGAAGTGAATAAATAAATAAAACATAAAAGCTGACTAATCCAAACAGTGTCTTAACTGTGTTTTTTTGACCTTGTACTGACATATAAAGAGCTCTAAACCAAATATGAATTGAGTTCATGACATTAGCACACATTCTGCACTTTTTCAGTGACAGAACGAGTGCTGTTTGACTTTTTTTTATTCCACTTACAGTTATGATAAATAAGCAATTTAGTAAAAAGTGGAGAAATGAT
The DNA here is from genome assembly GCA_029814765.1 of Acanthurus leucopareius. Taxonomy (NCBI): domain Eukaryota; kingdom Metazoa; phylum Chordata; class Actinopteri; order Acanthuriformes; family Acanthuridae; genus Acanthurus; species Acanthurus leucopareius. Next base: position 15,157,594 of record JAQMCX010000003.1, on the reverse strand, counting down.
TCATTCCTTTATGGAGTTCAGACACACAGAGAGAAAATTAATGTAAAGGATGTGAGAAGTGAGAGTGACAGAGAAAGTCAGAGACATGAGTGCGATATAAAAGCTCAAGGTTTCACGGCTCATAAATGACAGCATAAAAACAGTGTAATTTCAAACCAACCAAATCCAAATCTGATGGTTGAAAACATGTTATTTTGAAATTATACCTTTAGGCCAATACTTTGTTCAGCGGAGAGAAATCATAACAATTATTACGTTTGTGCCAAATAATGTTTTGTATAGGTCATCCATCTAAATAAATAATCACCGTTAAGCTGGTTTAGGGTTGCAGAGTACATACTTAGCCTCAAGAGCCAGAGCAAAGACACCAGCTGCCTCTGGAGCTGCTGCTGAAGTGCCAGAGTGCCGCAGTGTGCAGTTCCCATACAGGTCTGTGGTGGCCTGAAACAACCAGATCACAAGGAAGAAAGAACACAAATGATTTTTTTCATGTCAGACTCTATGAGGATGATTAGTTTAGGGAGAGCACCAGAACACTATATATTACTTTTTTTTGGAAAAGCAAGTGCCTCCTTGTTGTTATTAATGTTTTCTTTGGGTCCTGCTCTTCACTTAGAGAAAGATTGCAAAACTCCCCACCTGCAATATTTCAAAGTAATATACTACTATTGATTGGTACAATTCATTTTGCAATTCAGAAAAGAGTGCAATGTTGATATGTGAATGGAATAATAATTTCCAGATAACCACTCTTTGCAAATAGAAGCAGGATAATGATTTTCCAAAGTAATAATGAAAAAATAGGCGTGTTGTTTACATAATACTGCAGGCATTCTTTATTTTAGAATACGATTCTGTAGTGCAGAATAAAGTGAAGTCTGGATATTGAGACCAGACTTCACTGGCGTGCACTCTGGAGGGCTTTAGTTCAATCACTACAAACCCTGATGCCTAATAGAGATTTGAAAGGGAATGAGAAGCAATGTCTTCCCTCCCTTTTTGGCAAAATGACCATAATGCAACCCCCTTGTAAATGTGCAATCCCTTTCCTCCAACATTAAGCAGCAGAGAGAGTGCCGAGGCAGAAGGGTTTTTAAGTTGAATGTTAGCCTAGCCTGCCTGAGTCACTGATGATTTATCTGACTGAGGTTTCATGGCCCCCAACCTTGGCTCTGAAATATCATTAGCCAAACTGAGCTGTGCATTGATGAATTCACAGTGCTGTCTGTGGTGCTGAAGAGGCAGACTGATTTGTAAATGCATCACCCTTCTGTCACTTTGGTTTTGAGCGAAATAATAAATTTAAATTTCTGGAAAAAAACATTTAAAGATATGTCCATAATCAATGCAGTTAGTTTGCTTTACATTTGCAAAGAACAAAGATTGAAAAGATTTATAAGAGGACAGTGTACATTGTCTAAACTGTCATATAAACCCATCAGCAGACAAGTTATGTTTATATTCATCGAATAAGCCTTTAATGAGTTAATATGGTGCTTAATTAGAAATGATAACAGATTGACTGACAGAGGGAAAACCCTAGGGAAGATCTGTGGTTCTGTCAACAGCCAAAGGTGATTTGCATAATCACAAACACAAACACTGCTGCTTTTATGCGCTGGGAAAATCTTTGTCTACATAAGCATGGTATAGAATGTAGGTCTTTATTTCCCACATGTGCATGGTGATATAGAAACGCGCTTGCTTTTCTTTTTTTTTTTTTTTTATCAGTCGAGGTCAGGCATTTCTTTCTGGATTAAAGGGAGATAAACATCACATGTCTTGTGTTATTTGTCTGTCTTTTTAAAGATGGTAAATGCTGTCTTGTGTGTTTGATTCTGGTGACTCACAAACTCTTTGTTCACGGATCACCCACTGGTGACACAATTCTCCAGGTAAGCGGCAGAGATACAGTTATTACTTATTTGTGCACACCAAGATTAGTCACTGGATTCCCCTTCACGGGAAAAAATGGAAGAAATCTCAATTGGACCAACAGAGGAGGGATCCCTTTCCCAAGACAGACAGAAACGCAGTAATGAAAATTAACAACTGTCATGGTTGAAAAAACAATAACAAGTCTGAGTCATTGAAAACTTGCCCTTTTCTCTTAATGATACACCCACTAAGGCTTACATGTCACGGCCAACAGAGTATGGCAGCTGCTCTGAGCATCTGAGCAAAGTGATGTGTCTGAATGTTCAGATAGGTAATCAGAAAAGGACTATTCCTTCATCTGAGACCCCATTTTTCAAAACCAGCCATCAATGACAGCATAACAGCCTCTCAGGTTTTATCCCTGGTCTCATCCAATCTGCTGGCTGCTGGGCAAACTGAAAAGAAGCTATGCTACAGTTCAATTTATGATGAAGGTCATATCTTAAACACACTCACAACGCCGGCCTCTGGGTTCCTCTTGCGTCCATTGCTGAATGTGGATGCCAGGGTGGAGGAGCAGCTCTCATCGTACAGCGCGGTGCGTCCGTCATTGATGGCTGAGTTGATGGAGATTGTCCACATGCTCGAGGCGTAACCATCGCAGTTGCAGTCGTCATAGCTACCACCATCTCCTGAAGCCCACACGTAGATGCTGCCCTTTCCACCACGCCCCTAAAATAACAATAATCATGATGAAAGAAAGTGAGAATACTACAGTTCTGCCTATTACTAGTGGGATTAACATTGATGAAAATAAGAACTGGGAATATGGGAAAATCCACTGACTGTTACTGTGCAGTACGTGTCCGTGCATGTCAGTTTTCTGATTATGTACCTAAATTAAATCTAAATATGAAAGAAAAAAATCTGAATTTAACATCCACAGTAAGACAGATAGAAGAAACATGTCAGAATGTTAGAAGAGAATTTAAATGCAGACAGATTGAGGTTTTAAAGACAAATGTTAGGATTCAGCTGATGAATCAATCAAATTCTCACCAATGCATGCAAAGGTGTACGTTTATTTTTAGTGCTTTAATCATTTTATTGACTCGTAAATGAAAGGATTTATGAAATTTTTGACTGACTTCTCGACTTCAATCCACTCAGACCTCTCAGGTCAGCAGGTGCTGTTTGTACAAAGATTATGATTGTGATGGTGAGGGGTTTTTTTGATCAATGTTGTTATATGGATCAAACTATCTACTGAGATCTGTCACGGGGCTGTGACGTTTAAAATTTGGTAGACAAGGAAAAAAAGAAAAATGCTAAAAATACAATAGAAATCACCCTAAACATTTAAGCATAAAAAACAGAGAATATTTGAGTTTTAAACTGGTCTGCAGTTACTGACTCTTTCAATTAGGGCAAATGTATGCTTTGTTATAAATATTAATGCAAAATGCAATGCATTTTGTTTGCCTCCTCAAAAAAAAGCTTTTCCACTTGGTGAATACATCATCATTATAAAGATGTTGACAATACTATGATTGATACAACAACAAACTGCAATATAAAACCATAAATATAAAGCTGCAAAGTCAAAATGAATTTAAAGGAGACCTATGATGACACTGATTGTATTAGCTTGACTTTCCCAGATCATTATGCCTTTAATGGCAAAAACTGCACTGTCTATCATCTTTAACTTGATACAGAAACACAGCAACGTCTTGAAATTTAAACATTTAAATTGAGAAATATGACTTGTTAGGGCTTGTTAGGGTGAAATCTAAAATCTGCAAAGAATGAGCCACAAGTGGAAACACACAAGCATGTTTGGTGCTAACTCTCAAGTTTCCTAAAAGCCTTGCATTTCTTCCACATTTTAGTTACAGTAGGTTAAAGACATTTGAGCAGTGAAGGCAAGAAAAAAATGAAATAATTTCATCTTTTTTATACCTCCTTTGTTGCAACAGATTCTAAAACCTTGTGCAAATTCAAACACACAGTAAATGTCATCTTGGTTAGCGAGAGAGTACCTTGAAACATGAAACTAACTGTGGCTCCACGTAGAGAGCATCCTCTTCACCGAATGCTGCACCTGTTTCTACAAAAGGCCGACCGTGTCCCAATGGAACAAAGGATCGAGTGGAGGAGGAGTGGCATGTCCTTCCCTCTGCAAAGCTTATTTATGTCGCTCTTTATTTGAATTGCAAAGCAGTTTTTCAGCAGTGTTGAGCTCACCTATGAGCTTCAGGCTCGCTGCCTTCAATCTCCTGCACAATCCAAACAAAGTGCTTTAATTTTGCACAGCATTCTGTGTCATTTGTTTCCATTATCGAAGGCAATTTGCAAAACCACACAGACATGTTTAAGATGCTGCCCTAAACCACTCTCCCTGACTCAATTGTTAATATAACATAATAAGCTTCTCAATTTTAAATGTTTTCTTTCTTTGCTCAGTGCACACCATGTTCAGCCTACACAGCAGCAGCTTATATAAGTGATGATTAGAATCTAAGAGACAGATCGCAAAGTGGCCGCTTGATTGGCTGTGTCTACATGATCAGATATTACAGTCAGCTTCGCTCTTACTCAGCCTCCCTGCCTGAGATGAGGTCATTTCAGAGGGACCCACACCTGCCCGCTCATGGGCCATGATGATTAATCAAGCACGTAATTGGTGGTGGCACTGTGAGCATGACAACTCTTATGTGTGTGTCCAAGAATATCTTCAACCAGAGGGTCTACGTTTAAGCCCCTGTTGGAAAGGTTTGGAGAGTTTTTACCTTGCTGAAGTGTCACTGAGCTCGACCCGACTGCCTGATCAGCTCCAAAAGCCCTGAAGCTCCACTTTGACTTTTTAGGTGAACATAGTTAAATATTAGGAACATATTCTTTTGCACATTAGGGATTTTATGATGAACTGACTGCCTGGTGACATTCTTTGCTTCTAAAGTGGCTGTAGAATCAGAACAACCTCAATGTGTGAAGCAAAGATGCATACATTATAGATTTTACATGCACATATTTTTGGCCCACTTATTATCAAATGTCAGGACAGGAGGTGTGATGTCGCCTCACCTTGTTGACACCGTCAGCCATAGCCTGCAGGGTGAGCTCACGAGGTCCATCTACGGTCTTGCCGTCATCAGTCGGTCCCCAGCTCGCGCTGTAGATGTCAATAACCTGAGGCATGTGGCTGATGGATGATGCCTCAATGATGTCAGTCATAAAGGGCTGGTCCAGCATCCTGATGCCTGAAAGAACAACATGAATCTGATATCTGGATACATTTACAGGTTCCTGTGCTGTAAAAGTGTGATTTATAAAACCCTACACAGCTGGTTAGGTCTACAATATCTCAATTGTCAAGAAGGTGCAGCAAAATTTATTCAGACCATCTAAACCCTAAATAACATCAATAAATGGATGTCAGCTTCATAGTAGCACACAAAGCAAGCAGGCAGTCATTTTCTCATATGTATGTGTTACTCCCTGAGTAAACGTTGAGAAAATTCACTAAATGATAAACATGGAGCTATGTGGTTCAAACCAACCTTTGTAGTGAGCCGCGGTAATTTTTGAGTGAAGGTTTTCTGTTCAAACATGCTTTAATATCTAGCTGCGCAACATCGTTCTTCAACAAATACCTATATTTTCTACATAATGCATACAGTGCTCTCCTCAGGGTGAATCAACCTCATCATTTGGTCCTTTCATCAGACCATCATCAGATCTGTAATTTGCAAACATTGCTGTCAGCTCATTGTTTTTTCCACTTCATGTCAAAACTGTGGCTTTATTTATGACACACACCTGCCACCTTGGAGTTGTAGGCGACTCCCACTCCACAGATGTTGTTATTGGCTGCTGCCGACACCTCTCCAGCACATCGTGTGCCGTGACTGGTGACAGCAAAAGGAGCAGAGAATATCTTTTAGGAGGATTTGCATACATTTGCATTTATTGACAAATGATACATTGTGGGTTAAATTTGAGATAATATTTCCCAGATTACATGCAACTGTTGTTTGTTTTGAATTTGTTTCTGATTGAGGATGAGGGAATTATTAGAAAAGGTTCTAATATTTTCAATTAAATTAGCGTAAACTCTGTGATTTGGTGATTTACACAACATTAGCTCATAGAGAGGTAACAGGATTTACACATACATTTATCAATTTTCCATCCTTTCCATCTCTCCATCCATCCTTCCACTCCCCACAGGGACACTGCAGAGAGTCAACCCCTCTTTCCCAGCATGCTTTGCTACAGACAGGCAGCTATTTATAACAACCAGCTGATTAGCCAGCGAGTTGTGCCCGACAGTCAGCAACTGCTACACTGGCAAACCCAAATACCCCGCCATCACACCACCACTCCCACACACACATGCACGCAAGCACACACACTGTGACACATCTGAGGAGATGGAGGCATGGTGGAGGAGGAGGAGGAGACGACGCAGAGAAAGACTATATTTCTCTTTGTTCCTCTCCTCGACATGTGTTGCAGCAGCAGTGGATCACCAAGGGTGATTGCAAGATGAGGAGGCAGATAAGGCGTTATCAGACAGAAGGTCGCCACTGTGAACACTGCGACCCCGAGGGGAGACCAGGCCTGTGCTGGTCCTCTTCTATCCACTCCATCTCCTCCAAGAGAGCAGGTTAAAATAGGCATCATCTTTTCTATTATGCTCAGCTCTGTTTATATGGCACTATTATGTCTTAATGGAACAATGTGGAGAGAAAAATCAATAGAGGCGAGCCGTCAAACTCCAGGGAGAGTACACACACACACACACACACACACGTGCACAAAAAAAACCACACTGAATATGTGTCTAGGTAAACAGGGGTCGGCTGGGTGACCTTTACCTGTTGAACCAGTCATCTGTGTAGCGAGGAAACGGGAACGGGTCATTGCTGCTGAAGTCATAGCTGGCATCGGCATTCTGAAAGGACCAAATGGATGCATTTACAAAAACAACAACACTGGGACAGAAAAACAAAAGGACTGACAGCAGAGAGAACGTTTTATGTTGAAGTGCTCACCCTATTCCTGCCTGCTCTGATATCTGGTAGCACCAGTTTGGAGTCATTTTAAGGTTTTGTCTCTTTTCTTCAGCTTATATTAACTTTAAAGATGGAATGAGTAGGAAACAGCTAATCTGGCTTTGACAAAGGTCATAAAATCTTACTGCCAGTACCTCTAAAGCTTTCAGCAGTCAGCACTAGAGTATTTGCACTGCAGGTATATGGGGTCTGGGTTGGAATCGTCCCACCATCACTGTTCTCTCCAATTTTGACAAAAAAACAAATTTTATGATTGCTGGAAAAGCAGAAAAACAAACAGAGATGATTTTGATGAGTTTAATTTTTGTTTGTTACTGTCGAGTTTGAATAAAATGTGTTTTATGATGCGAAAATTAAGCTTGAGACAGGATGGGACTGGTTAGCATGCTAACGTCTGTATTTTTGCTACAAAACAACAACAAAACTGTAAACGGAGCTTGAAATGTTAAATTTTTGTTGAAAATGCTGCCTACAGATCTCTGTTGTGTTACTATGATGTGTGATCACAGCAGGGATTTCAAGCTGACAAAATAATGACCCAATCACTGCCTTTAAAATCACTGCATTTAATTCCACATGACCAAAAGTAATAGGATCAGAGCACACAGCAGCGGAAAGACAGGAGAGAAAAGATCCAAGCAAAACATCTGCCAGAAAGACATTAACGTCATCAGCATAATTATCAGAATAGCCATGTCCGAAGGAAACACAAAGACACAGACACACACAGGAAGATTTGACCGACATCCTTGGAAAAATCACTTTTTTCCTTTCTCTTCAACACATTTCAAAGCTCATTCAGGCTAATGCTGTCTGCTAAGATCTTTCCTTTACCTGTCACTTATGTCACATTCGACTGTTTTGCTCTGTGTGCTCAGTAACAAGTATTTCTGTGCAATCATGAGTATGGAGAAGCCACTGCAGCGTTCATTAGCCATGGAGTCAAACACATCATCTAAATCTTGGGATTTTTTTCCATGCTATGGCCTGACAGCTCTGCTGGCTGGCATTTAGAGGAGGTGACTCAGTAAGCGACATAGCAAAGGCAAAACGGCTAAAGATGACCCAGTGGAGAAGCACCATAATTATCACTATGTAGAGTGCAGTAACTAAAGCAAAACAGAAATTTTTATACCAGCAGAGGTTGCATTTTAAAGTGGCTGGAGAAAGAGGTTCATACATCTGTAATTGTGATGATATATAAAGGGTTAAATGTCATCTAACTTCTTCTCATTTTCCTTCTTTTTCTCTTTGATTTTTTTTCTCTTTTTGGTGGATATGAGATGTCAAATAAACGATAAAAAACTAAAAACTTTGGATCAGTCTCATAGTATCAGCAGCAAAGCAGGTTCATAACGTGTAAATTGTGTTCATTACTCACTTCAAAACACTTGTTCAGGAAGAACATATCACTTCCAAACAGGTTTTGTGTTCACGTCAGAAGCAGGAGTGTGGGATTTGTTTTTTCCCACTAAATGGGGTGAGAAGTGCTGAGCCTTAGTAACAAATGACACAGGAGCATGTCCATGAATCACTTGCTCTGCTTCTCAAGCTCCTATCTTTTGCCATCAATCAGACTCTGCTTCTCCGCTGATGTCCTGTGAGTAACCAGGGTCAGAATAATGGATTGTGCCCTGTTTCAGCCACAGCACCTTTACCCGGCAACCCTCATCTCTTCACCATCATCTGCGCAGACCAGAGAGCGATGACGCAAGCTGCTAGAGTCCATCATGTCTGTCTAGATTCAGACAAAGTCAAAAATTTTTTTTATTGAGATGACGGAAAGTCACTCATTTTCAAAATACTTTCTTTAAAGTACTGGTAAAGTGCCGCCGTAAATGCTTGTGCTTTATTTGAAAACGTCATTTTTTACTTTTTTAATTTTCTACTTTCTATCTCTCAAATTGCCTCAATCTATGAAACTAGCTTTCTCATATTTATTGATCAATGCATTAATATTAACAGTCTTATTCTTTCATATTCAGTAATATATCAGTAACAGAAGGTACTTCTCCAGTCTACTTGTGATACTACTTTTGATGAAGTACATTTTACTGATGACACTACTGTACTTTTATTTTAGTAGGGAAATAAATTTTCACTTATGCTTGAAATTAAATATTTGACTTGTTGTTTGTTGTTACTTTACTTTTACCTTTATTTACATGTATATTAAGTAACATTTCCATTGTATCTAAAAACAGCTAAATTGTTTTTGTATCCTTTTATGTCTTGTGTACTTACATTTTTACAAATGTTTCCAACTAAGTTCAAACAGAGGAAATTCAATTTTTTCAGGGTAGAAGCGTGTTTCATATTATCACTTATCACCTGTCAGCAAACTTTAGAAAAGGTAAAGTGAAAGTGAATTAAACATTAATGTTCACCTTGTCCTCGAACATGTTTGTCTGAGTCAATCAAATTGATGATCCCAAGTCTGCAATGACCCCACGTCACATCAGTCGTCAAACTACGTCTTTTGCTTTCCTTATTTTATAAGAGAGACATCTAACAGTGTAAATAACATATATTTTTTGTTTCAGTAAAGGATCCAACACATTTTTCCACCAATTTACAGGCATATATTGTAAGTCCAAATTAAACCCTGTCCTTTTTTTTGGTTTGTTTTGGTTTGTCCCTGGCTTAGATGTCAATTATAAGGTTAACAAAGACAGACAAAACATCCCATGTATCTCTCATAGAGTCATTTATCATGTTGTCATGGATGATTTCAGCAGACCATTTGGTGCTGATAACCTCATCTGCACTCCAGGAGAGCTGATGCAGGATTGCTGTATAATGTGACCTTACTTAGAAGTCCTTTGCAAAATGCTTTGAAGAAAAGTAAGACCAGAGAAACACGTCATCTTTAGCCAATTAAATCACAGCATATAATAAGCATTCAAAAATATGAAGCTGTTAGAATCTTCTGCAGGTAATTTTATAGAAACTTGTGCTTCTTCTTGCATTTGCTCCTTCTCTTCAGCTCTCATGCATATTTAAACAAAAGCAATAAATGAGATGCACTTCATGTGACATCACAACATGTTGTCATGGTAACTTCCAAGGATGTACAGAGGGACCATTACGCAAAAATAAAACGCCTCCTCTCGTTTCTCACTAATCTTTTCAAGACACCAACAAAAAAGGTCACCTATTGGTCGATGTTGCAAATATTACAGTAGCCAGCAATACTGATGCGTATTGATATTTGATTTTGGTAGTTACATATTGATTTATTCTCACATTATTTAGTAGCTGGCAAACACAGAGATTGAAGAGTAACTTTACGCTCATTTCATATCTGCGGTGCATTATTTAGGTTAAACTCATCATCACATACCTTTTTTTGGGAAAATGCATTACATTATTTTCTTGATTTTCGCATCAGTAATGTGCAACACTGCAGTCATCTGACATCTAATATGATATATAAAGATAGTACTGTTTATAGTAGGAAATATATAAAGCAGTTTTTCTGCTATTTACTTCACAGGTAATATCAGAATCTGTTTGGGCGCATTTGTTTATGAGAAAATCATTTTGGCATTTGCAGATAAATGTGCCATGAAATTGACCAACCAAGTTGGAAATTTCTCATCTCAGGACACACACAATCTCATGATTAATTCACCATGTCAAAATCTATCTTATGAGCTGTTACAGTTTAATCATCGCACCAAATGGGTAGTCTTAAACAACAATGAGTACACAATCCAAAGCTCTTGCATAAACATTTGGTTATCCAAGGCAAATAAGCACATGCACACAAAGATCCACAACTGCACAGTGAATTTGAATCCAACCAAAGCATGGATGAACCCAGACTGACATTTTATCCTATTTTTTTTATGTTTTTATTCAGCTAATAGTAGGAGGTCTGGGTGGGTGTGCAAAACACCATGACGACGGAAACAAAACAGGATTATACACACAGTGTCTTTCTCTCAAGCACACGCTCACAGACACACACTGTAAATCTATGCACAGCATGATCCATCAATCCAGTGGAGTGTGTTCCTACATCACCTGTGGCTGAGTGTTATTTTTGGGCTGAGGCTCATCTCTGTTCACAGGCAAGAAACATGCAAAGGTGGGCAAACATTGTGGTGAGTGTACAGACACATGCACGCACGGAAAGAAAACAGACACTTATGCAAGCCACATTTAGGAAGATCACAGTGTGCACATGAGCTGAGGCGGAAAAGCAAAACAGAGGAGGGCACAGAACTGGTGTGATCTTTGATATCTCTATGCAACAATATAGGAACATATGACAATTAAGGAAACCGATGGCAGTTCTTTCTGAAATTCTTGTAGGAAAACATGGACGTAACTGTAAAAAGTGGGTGTTTTGAGGCCAACAAAGCAGCATGACTCACTCTTTTACAACACCTCAGTTTTCTCTGGTAGGTTTATACAACATTGAATTCAAGACAACAGCATGCAGCGAGTCAAAAGTGCTAAATTAATGCTTAAATCAAACTCAGCCTTCTGCATTTCCTTGTTCCATTTAGCAGTCCCTCTTGTCCTTTAAGGTTTTATCAGTATTCTGGAGATAGAGCATCACATTATGCAGCGCCAACTACCCTGGCATTATCTCTGCCTCTGACAGATCGGCCTGCCATTGTGCCTGCCACAATGCAGTGTGCATTAACATTAAACAGCTTGGCTGGCCCTCTGCCTGTCTCTGCGTCCTCCAGGAGTACAAGGAGACTCGGCAGCCATGAAGGCAACTTGGAAGGCACCTGTCTCTGCCAATGGCACGCCATGCAAAGCCTGTGAAATCCACCACCTGAACCCCTGCTTCAGCTCATAACAGCACTTCCGAGAAATGAAGGAAAGTATGAAATTCAATAACACTGAGGTACTCACATAATTTGATGCCAGGTCTGGATGCAGATAGTCGATGCCTGAAATGTGATTTTGACATTTATTATAATAAAGCACAAGAGGGAGTGCTTTACAGGGAGTAGCATGACCGAAAATATTACACCATAGTTTCATTTTTATGCAGTTTTGTTCTCAACAAGCACAGTTGTATCAATGAATAATTTAGTTTTGACAAGCACAAGCAAACAACAACAGATGTGGAATTATGTTGAAACAGTTTGGCAATTAATTCAAGCCTCTCAAATGTAACAATTTGCCACTTCCTTCATGATAAAATAATGACTTTTTTGATTTTTATCTGGAAATTCAAGCATGCCACCTTAGGGCAGTTAGTGTATCATAGTCACCCAAGAGTCATTGAAAAGTCGTTCTAAGAAAAAAGGGTGTGCATATGTTTACTTGACATTTGGTGATTTTGATATTCAAAATCCCCAGGGAGAAATAAATGTTTTCTTATAGGAGAAAATGTCACTACATCTTTAATTACATCATTAAAAATGTAAATAGCAAAGCTTTGACATTTTGCGGTGTCATAGTTTTCACTGCCCAAAGAGTAGAGGCTTATGGAAGACTTGATCTTATGTCTTATATGGCTTCATAATTCGATGGAGTGAGTCACCTTAAAAAAAATAACAAATAACTCTAAACCAAAATATGCAACAAAAATACCCAAACATGTCCGGTTTCACAATACATAATTGGGATTTTTGTTGTTGCTGTTGTTTTTTCTTTTACTTTTTCTTTTTATACAGAAAAGAACAAAGTGATTTAATAAATCTGAATGATAAAGATGTGATTTAGTGCTTTCAGACAGGACTAAAGGGTTAAAAAACTAAAAAAACCCAACAAAACAGCACTTAACACTTACCGTCGTCCATAATTGCAATTGTGACTCCTTTGCCTGTGTAGCCCAGTTGCCAAGCTTCAGCCACATTAAGATCGAGCCCAGGGGTCCCATCCGCCTGGCCTGTGTTTATCTAATTACTCAGACAATATGGAAAACATCCATGACTCACGGCACCCAGGTGAGCCAACGTTGGAAATACAGTCAACATGGAGGATGCGTGTGAATGGGAAAATGAGGCTGTGGATAAGGACTGCTTGGGGGCGGGAGAGTGAAGGTGAGAAGAAGGGGAAGTAAATGTCAACGATATGGTATATTTATCTGATGTAACAGATGAATGACGGCAGGCTTGCAGCTGCATAAAAGTCATGGTTGCCAGTTAGGGTGAACAAGAGGGGAGGAAGCTGGGCGGCATGAATGCATTGATGAAATGGCATGGGAAGGCTAATTAAAGAATGAATATCAATGTTGATTCATGAAGTAGTGGGAAATATGCCTGGCTTCTGACTAATTAAGGTGGAAGAATGTGGTTTGGTCCTAAAGGTCAGGCGGCATGCAGACAGCTGCTCGGCTGATTACTCACCAGATACCACTGTTTGGTGAACAGAGGGTCACTCATGTTGACTTCAATATCATTGATATTTCTGTAGCCTCGCTTCTGACGACTAAAACCCTCCTGCTCGAAGACATTCTTCACCTGTGGAGGAAAAGCAAGAGGAATAAAAGGTCATGGTCTTTTTTAAAGGCTGCCATGATCTTACAAAACATTTGATAAAGGGATCATGCAGAGAGAAAAATGAAATCCAGGTGCACAAAACTGGAAATAAGATTTCTTATGACAGAGCAATGTAGGTGTGTGTTTCGCTGTGTGCACGGGAAGTCAGCAAACCGAGCTGTGCTCGACTGTACCATGAAGGCAAGAACATCATGTAAATGAAAAGAGCTATTCTTACCTCCTAATCAGAGGAGTTGCAGCTGGAGCCAAGACTCCTAAACTCACCTTCTGCACAGGAGATGGAGGGGTTTTTTTTCCCAATACACTTTCAATGAAAAAGCTGCAGCAATTACACTCATAAATACACTTGTGTTTCTTTAAGTCCTCACAGACACTCAGGCAGATGAACAGCTGTGTTTTGGATTACGAATGCTTACTGAAAGTTGCAACAATATTGTTCATTAGGCAGTTAACAAAGGGACAGAGCACATAAACGAAGAGGATAAATGTCCCAGATGAAATTCAGTGCTTGATTAGCTGTTGGTTGTCATCAAAGTGATTATTTGTCTCTGACAATAATCTTGTGTTTTAATTTCTATTGCACTGAGGAATTAAACCACATAGCCAGCAATATTTCACTGTGTTTATCAGTCAGCAGTTGTGACGGCAACAGTGAGGTTTTATAGTGTGGTTTCATCAAACAGCCATCTTCATTTGAAAAAACTGACGCGGTCCAGGAGAGGTAAAGGAAGGACAAGGCAGTTAATCTATTTGAGTCTGGCAATATCAAAACCAAGTCTGAACTGAAGCTTTCAGTTTGAAAGGTATTAGCTGCAGTCGTTCTTGTCATCAATGGTCTCAAGGACAATGATTTCATTTGAAAGGTTTCAGTCCTTCTCTGTTTTTCTCTCTCTTAATGTCTGTTTAGATACACTGCAAACACTGGAAATTAGACTCTACCTTATAAAAATGTCAGTGCTACAAATAGATCTAAATCTTTAACATCTCACCGACTTTAATTCTGTTTTTGTTCCCTAATGCGGTGCTGTTATTAATTTAAAAAAAGAGTAATGTTTACAGTTCCAAGACTACCTTTGAAAATGGCTCCCTGCTACTAAATGTTCCTCTTGTGCTTACCCTTAACAAATTCAGTCTAGTGTGACTGAGAGAAACAGGCATTGTCTGGTGTGTTTACAACCACAGATAAGAGAGCAGAGCAGCACTTAAGATGGCCTTTTAAAATGGCCAAAGCCTATTCATCCAGATCTTTCCTTTGTGGCACACTCTAAGCAATCAGGATGCACACACACTGTAAATCAGTGTGTCAGTAAGTCCTTTAAATGACAAATCAGTCCCGAGAAAAAACAAATTGCTATATTTGCAGAGTCGTCTTTTGTCTTGGAGGATTTTAAATAGTCAAAATATATCTAACAGTGTTTGTTTTTTCCACCCTTTGAATTGGCTTCATGCTAAATGTGTTGCCACATTATTTTATTCACATTCACATGGAAACTACTGCATTCCCCCCCGCCCCGTCTCTCCATCCATCATCAATATAGCCCATCACTTGGCAGGAGAGCTAGTATTTCCCTTGAGACAGCATGTCATACTGCCCACTCACAACATCAAACAGTGCCCATGCACCGCCATCACTCTCCGCCTTTGCCCACTGCCTGCTCACAACGCCTCAGTTCACTTCAAATCAAAGATCTGTGCTGCCTCTCTCCTTTCTCCTCGTCCTCATTTCCCTCCTGGCTCTCCCAGGCATGTGTCTTTCAGGGTCACAGGATGCTGCCTCATTCAAAAAGATTTATTAGATTTTCTTTTTCCAACTTTTGTTTATTACACTGCCCTCCTTGCATGACTTATATTTATTTCAGTAAATTTGTTTTAAGTGAAAAAAGACAAATGAGGAAGGAACCACTGATGGGGTGACAGCATTGATTTGATATATTAGATGAAATGTGATTTATTAGATGTTAAAGGACAAAAGAGGACATGGACAAATAGTCACAGGGAGAGTTTCAGAGGAACACAAAGTAAAGGCAGCAGGTGAGTCAGAAACAGGTCAAGATGCTCCACTGATAGAGTCCAACCAAGAACAGGGCTCCTGGGACACTAAGAAACCCATCCAATGCACTCTACAGTACATTCAGTTCTGCGACTCAATTAGATAAATAAATAAGTTAAATACGTGTGTAATGACTCCTTTGAAATATCCTGACTCCTCCTTAAGTTTGAGAAATCATATAACACAATACTACAAAAAAACTAAATTTTTTAATCTTTAGAGTACTCTTAAATATGTTTTTAATGTATTTTCCGTCATTGTCGCACAGATGCAACCACTTCTTTTCTTACTGAGAAAACCACAGACAGAAACTGAGATATATCCACCACACTACCTTGAAGGATGAAAGGAAAACACTTCAGAATGATAAACAGGCTGCGTTAAATCAGACCTGTTGACCTCGTCCATTCCACAGATGCACTGAAATCAATAACTGCAGTGTTCCATATGAGCATGTCAAGCATCTGATTACCGTCCAACATGTGGAATGTCGACCTGCTCGTGTCCTTGCCGTCTCACTTCCATTAGCTGTATTAGCTCAGTGGAGTGGCTCGCATTTATTTTCATTAGCACCTTTCATAACCGCAATTAGAGAGGTGAGTTGATTGTCTGCAGCAGGACCTCCACTTTCACCGCCTCCAACAGTGGAAAGAGATAAACAGCCAAAGCTTAGCACACAGACAACTGTTTGATTTAGATAGGAGCTTGAAGACGCAGCAGATCTTTGTTTTTTATATCATGAAGTGGAGTGGAAGCAATATGTCAGTTGCTTGACAGGTTCAAGCTTCTCAGATGTGTCTGCTGTGTTTTCAGCTTTTTCTTGTCTTACATTACTGTAAACTCAATATGTCTGACTAGACAGATAATAAGTAATTAGAGCACAAAACCTGACTGACCTGTTGGACCAAATGATTCATGGCTAATTGAGAAAATAATCAGGAAATTAGGAGTTAATAAAAACACAGAGATGAAGCCCTTTTATAAAGATAAAGTAACTTATTGCAGGTACTAATTAAAAAATGTTCACTCATCACTACATCTGCATTTCAAACTTTATAATGGCAAACACATTATTCCAACTTAATAGCCAATAAGCTTAAATTACATTATGATGACATTAGTTGTGTTTCAATATGCTAAAATGGGATTCAACGATGGTATTATGTATATATATATATATTCATCATTTATGGAACTATACATTATGTGTGTCTAATCAAAAGACTTTAAAAGAAAGGACAACATACAATTTGTGGTGGGCTACCATCCCACTTGTTAGCAAAATGACTAAAACACCCCCTCCCCCTCATTAACCTGCTACTCTACAGCCTCTGGTAGCAGAGAGAGTGCAGAGGTTTTTTATAGTTCAGTAAGTTGCCTGACTCACTGATCCTTCACCCAACTTACGTTTATTCAAGTTAAAATCAATGTCCTCGACCATGGCTCTGTAGCATCAGCAGTCTAACTGTGCTGTGTATTGATAAATCTATGCCTCTGTCTGTGGTGCTGAAGCAGAAGACAGATTTGTAATTGCATCTCAGTTCCACTTTTCTGTCATTTTCTTCTTGAAACAATACTTGTTGCTAAGCTATACACTACATACTCTACATGCACGATATTGTAGGAGTACTGCAACAGTGACCTTCAGGGGGTCTACATGGTTGTGTGTTTGTGGTGTTGGAGCAGGAGGTCATTCCTTTTGGGCCATGGTCCCTGTTCAATTCAACAGTAGGGATGGCAAGGATCAAAAGGAAAGTCTATGATAGAGAGTTTAATAAGTAATTAAAGCTGGTTATTGAATTTGTGACATAACAGTTGGTTTGAAGTTGCACTGATAAGACAGTCACATCTTTCCTGAGACTAGGGACAAAGCATCAAGTATCTCAGGCTCTGATGCAGCTTTTTAAAAGCATCATATTAGGTCTACAGTGTAGTTAAATAGGTATCACGATCCCATGTTTTAAGCATCCATTATCTAACATTATCTAACACTTGACAAACAGCTTCTGTCCTTGTATTCATACATTAACTATGGCTCATTAAAATTTACTTATTCAGCTTTTAGATTTGTTTTTTCCAATATGAAAATCTAAATATTTGATTGTAATTATTTGGTTGGTGAATAAAAACAGTCATTTGTTATCATTGTGTGGCATGGAGAAATGATTTCCTGTTGATAACTGCTGGTATAATGTCAGTCGGCTTGACAGGTGCTATAATGAATGTGAAAATCATAAGACACTGACGCTGGATCAGCGCTCCTGACATTATGTTTGGAGAGCAGAACATTTTCAAAACATAGGAAATGTTCATTAATATGCAGCAAATCAGCATGAGAAGCCAATAATCATTTTTGCTTTAATATTTTTTTGTAGCCTCTAGCACATGGAGACCACACAATGTTTATTTTATCAATTTATTTTTTATTGTACCATCTTTGGCAAAATTTGAGTAAATGATGAACATGTTTAATCTTTCTGCTATAATCTGTCACATTTTACACATTTTGTACATCTTAAATATTATTCAATAATATTATTGAATAGTATGTCTAATCTTGTGATGTTGTCTGCCCATTACAGTATTTCTGGGATAATATGGTGACGTTTATGTTTTTTCTTGGATGTGATATGTTTATTCTGTGTACCTTTACTGTTTAATACATAATAGATATTATGCATTTAATTAAATCATAAATTATATTATGACATTTGCAACTATGTGTGTCCAACTTCCTTAAAGTAACATTAGGGGCCTAATTTTTAACTTAATTCTACATGGATACTAACCCTTAAAATAGCCATAGAAAGTGAATAGAGAGTCTTGCTACTCTATGCACATGCACTGGAAACACACAGTTCCCTTTTCTTAGCATGAATTTCTGTGTGTACACTTACCCTGCGGTCTTTCTGGAGCCGCTGTCTGCTGTGGGCACTGCGTTTGCTCCGCCTCTTTGAAGTATCCTGAGGATAGAAGTGAAAGAGCCCCTCTCCGAAGGGAAGCTGGGTTTAAGAAAAAAAGATAAGCAAGAGGGGAAAAAAAATGAATCAGGAGCAGAGGCAGACATGAGGACAAAAACAGAGGCAGCCATCAAAAAATGTGTTAATGGCAAATACTAAAATACAATAGATCATAAATTGCAGTGAAGAACAGCGGGTCATCATCCAGGTGAGAACAAGGCCACTGATTACCAGGCTTTCACTGACAGTCTATTTTTAGGCACTGGAGAACACTGCTGGAATCAACCACAGTAAATCACAAGGGCAGGCAAATGAGATGCATCATCCAGAGCTTTCCCTCCAGCGCTGTGCACAGATTTAAGACCCCCTTATGCTTTAGTAACAGCCAGGGTGCAGGTCAATCCTCAAAATAAATGCTTTCAGATGCGCCTGTCAGATCTCATGTGGAAATGAAATTCTCATGGAGGGACGAGGATTATTCTTATCTTCCACTGCTCTTTAATTCTCCCCTTGTTTGCCAAAACAAACAGACAATGGCTCATATATGTGCTGCTAAAAAGCAAATACTAACACTGCATTTTTATCCAGTGCTCTTTTTAGTTGTATCACCTTGTTATTAATTAAGACCTTAAGTCTTTTACCTCACTTAAATATAGACAGATCAGAGATCTCTCTCTCTCTCTTTTATAGGGTTACGTTTGTCCCGGTTCTATGTCCCAGTCTAGTTAATTAAGCAACAATAGGAGATAATTCAAACAACACAGACATTGTTTAATGGTGCATATCCTATTAAGACAAATATAGCGGCCGATTACATAACCTGGGAGGCAGGGAGGCAGAAGACAGGGGGGGATGATCGAGTGCCTACAAGAAAGGGAACTAGCAATCACAGAGCCGGTGCACAACCACCACACGGATATCACATTATGATGACTTATAGATTGAAGAGTGTGGGTTTTTATATTGTGGAGGTAAAAGAAAAAAAAAAATTCCTCATCCAGCTCAGTCAACCCTCTGTTCACTGCTACGCCTCACTAGCTAAGGCTCCAGCCAATTTCACCCACACATTTATTTTGACATGTGACAAGGCACACACACTGACAAGGAATCATTTCCATTGGTCTGCCATAAATGACTTGTTACACCTTTTGACATATTGTGATGCCTGCTGCATTTGTCGAGATATTTAGTAGGACATTTTGGCTCAGGTGAGGGAAATGCCATGCCTGCAGGGAAGGCCATGTAAGTCACAATATGCAATGTGAATACACAATGCCCTCTGTGTGTGTGTGAGGGACAGAGAAAGGGAGTTTGTTTTTTTTTGATACATAAATGTCAGGATTCCCCTTTTAACAAACCAGCTATCAAGGTAAAAGCCAAAATAAATAAGATTCTCCTCATCCGTTATTGCAATTTCATGCTAAATGTACAAGATGAAGTCTATTATATTCTCAGGGGGGAGACAACAACTTCATGCTGTGAGAGAACCCCCTGCTGATGTAATGTTTGTGCTTTTTTTTTTTTTTTTGTAGAAAAAAGCATCTGTCACAAAGAGGCTTCAGGTGTATTTTGCTCTATGGGACACAGAAATTGGATGTCTGGAGAAATCAATTCGGCCTGGGCAGCTTTGCACCTCCAGGGGCCATATTGGCCAATGGGCAACCCACTGACCAGGGCCTTTATTTTAGTAGGGATGACGTCATCAAGTTAAGCAAAAGTATAATTAAGTCAAACCAAAAGAAAACCTTGAGAAATATGTAAGTTTCTTCCCCACCAGGCTGCTGGTGTTAGTAAACACAATACATTTGACTATTTCTGATACTGGGAAAGGACAGAAACGGTGCCAGTTAGGTGCATGTTTGCTTAATTTGAATAATTTCATTTTTTATTGGCAAATCATTTGTTTTCTCAAGAATATCAACAATATATATATTTATAAAAGCCCACTGAGCCAGCAGTGCGTAACCATTTTATCCGAGCATCCCTACCTTTCGGGCACTCTGGAACCCATGTTGTGTTGCAAGTTGGTGCGCCTCGTCCTGTGCTTCCTCACGCAACTGAACCAGGAGATGGTCCGTTAAGACTCCTTCTGCAGCCTGCGTCGCGAGCAGCAGCCCGTTCAGCAGCACTATAAATCCCAAGGCTGTCCCATATCGGGGAGATCCACGCATCGTGTCTGGCTTGTTTCAGTCTGTCTGTCTGCCTGCCCGTCGGAGTGAAAAATCAGTGTGCGGGATGCTCCACGCCAAAGATGGGGAAGAGGAGGAGGAGGAGGAGGAGGAGGAAGAGGAGGAAGAGGAGGAGGAGGATGTAAAGGGGTCGAGTCAAAGCTTTTGCGGACGCATCTCTTCGTCGTCAGCTGATGAGACCACTGGAAGTTGTATTTCACCGAGGTGTAGCCGCTCGCGCTGTGTGGTTGTAGTGGGGAGGTTGTGTGTTGTGCGGAGCCAAACCTGCATCCTCAGCTTTCTATCTGTTCACCACCTCCTCCTCCTCCTCCCTCTCTCATCCGTAATTCATTTACCTTAGCCGCTCGGGTACTTTCTGCGCGTGACGTTGTACCAATGGGCTCCGGCGGGTGTGTCCCGTTGCTTCCTTCCCCGGAGGAGCTCGGGGACACTTTTCAGCACCTTGGAGAATGGCCCTTTGGATTGATAGGATTTTTATTGATTATCTGATGCTGGCCCCATCCGGATGAAAAACACATGCGCATAATATCCCAGTTAGGACTAGTGCGCCATGTTCATGGTGACCTTTTAAAGGAATAAGCCCACCACGTTGATATTTATATAAAATTCCCATAAGTAGATTTGTATAGCAATATTCTACATTATATTATTACATAGTGGTCTCTTTTACAACATTTGACATAATGCATATCTCCATTGCATTGTGTATCCTCGTTATCCTGACCCTGTGTGTGCAGCGGAATGTCAGAACAGTCCCATTGGACTGTAATTGGTCGTTTGGATGTGAACAGCAGGTTGTTAGAAAGAGCCCTGAAAAAAAAAAGGTTGCTCTTACAAAGGTCGCTCATTAAAGGGCTTCAGCTCCCCTGCTTCCCTCCTGTTTCCATGCTGATGAACGGGATACTGGGCTGCTGTGGAATGATGTAACAGTGATGTGAATATGTAAGAAAGAGAAAGAGAGCAAAAGCAAAAAATTAGATGCTGTGAGTATGAAATGACTAATTTCCCTAACAAAGACTGGATCCACTGAAGAGGGATGATATATGTCTTGCTCTACACAGTTGGCAATATTTACAAGTGTGGTCTTTACAGTTTATTGCCCTGATGTACTAAAAGTGATTATTAAGCCACGTTCATGCAATGACACATTATAGCATCTGCATGATATCTGATTAATAGAACTCTATATATGTTCCTGGACAAGAACATTTTTTTTCTGGTTTAGAATATCAATACTGTAGTATTTGTTGTCATCTGTCTGCTTTTATTCTATCAGCCTCTTGAAACCCATATCAGTTGCAATGCTTATATACTATGCTATTTTAACAGAACCTTCTTTAGAGTTAAACAAAAGATTTACAAAATAAGTACCGTGCATCACACCAGCCCCATTTTTTTTCAAGTGTTTGCACAAATTTCATGAAACCAGTTCAAATGATGATGAGAAATGATTAGTTTTTATGTTTTTCATGCACAGTTTTACAGCTCAGTTATTTCACTTGTTCAGTAAAACGTGAGATAAGATGCACATGTTGAAAATATGCAAAGGCTTTTAAAATATGCACATGTATATTTTATGAACAGTGTTTTGTATTGAAAGGGTTCGCCTCCAATACATCAGTATGCACCTGTTTATAATATAATGCAGCAGCGTAATGGCTTGCTGTAACATGCAGTGTTCATTGTTGCGTAATTTGATTTGAAAGGTGTGGTAACAGGGGAGCATAATAGCACATAGATCAGTCAGCCTATCACAGAAGTCCGGAAAAATAATGAAGGTGGTTTTCCTATAAGTGGATCTGCTTTACTAATCACTGTTTCCGTGCTCCCTGCAGACCTCCTCCCACACTCCTGCAATTCTGCAGCTCAGAGATTATTTATTTAACTTTGGCAAGCCTGCATCCTTCCATTCTCCATGAGTAGGCCATTCTTCATTTTTTTGGCCCTCGTGACTGATTCACACTTCTGTTTTGTTTGGTTTCTGACGACTCACTAACGACTCACTAATGATTTATGTTTTGAGAGAAGTAGGCGTTTGTGTGCTTTGAAAGCTGCTCCATCTCCCACTGTGTGAAGTGATACTCAAACACTATGACACCTCTGCTCTCAGCAGGTATGCCTGTATTTTTTATAGATGGAAATGAACTCAGTTTGACATGATAAAATTCATGTCATTTATTCAGTTGTTAATAAAAAAAATCAGCCTTACAAATTTATCTAAAAATAGTGTAATATGAAATATGAGAAATATGATGTGTTGATGTTAACTATGGACCTAAATTCAGAGTATATTGTATTGTAAAAACAAAATTGCTTGTACTGTTTATGACAGAGAAAAGCTTTTATGGATGAATGGAGACTGATATCAAGCACAAGGCATCATGGGAAATGCCTGATGTATTAGTAAAGTGATGATGAATTCTGATGGTACATCATTTGATTTTAAGCAAATGACCCAAAGACATTCATACAACTCTTTTTTAAAATATCTGCATTAGATGCTTGTTCGTCATTTGCTTCTATCT
>JAQMCX010000003.1:15100101-15133470 GCA_029814765.1 Acanthurus leucopareius | reverse complement strand
TTGCTTGTACTGTTTATTACAGAGAAAAGCTTTTATGGATGAATGGAGACTGATATCAAGCACAAGGCATCATGGGAAATGCTTTATGTATTAGTAAAGTGATGATGAATTCTGATGGTACATCATTTGATTTTAAGCAAATGACCCAAAGACATTCAGACAACTCTTTTTTAAAATATCTGCATTAGATGCTTGTTTGTCATTTGCTTCTATCTGAAGATCAAATGTCACTTAATCTGACTAAAATTTGTCATGATTTATAAAGTGTCTGCAGTGATAGTCACAGAGAAAAATCTTCATTGAAACAAAAAGAAAAATAAGTTTAAATCAAATTAAATATTCAAAAAATTAACTACTTAATAGCATTTGTGAGAACATGAGTTGAGATCTCTTGTTTCTTTTTTCACAAAGAAGATATACACCGAGATAAGAGCACACTACTTCTTTAGTAGATAGACTTGTACACCACTGGAATTGTCTAAGTCCTGCTTTTTTTGCCAAGAGGTCTTTTTTATACTTTTTGTTCAGAAGCTTTACAGCAATGCCATTAAAGCCTGAACTGTTATCTTTTTATTTTGCTAAATTTACCAGAAATTGAACAGTTTATATTAATAGAAGCGGTAATACACTCAAATGGCTGCACTTACTGTTATTCGAAATAAACAATATAAAAATGTCTTTGGGTTAACTATTTCTTTTAAGCACTGAAGACTTTGGAAACTGGATATCTTGTTTCATGCTGTTCGATTAGAAAAAGCTATGTCTAAGATCAACTGGGATGACTAACCGTTAATGGAGCTCTTAAAATGCATGGATGTGTATCTGCGGCAGTGTTGGAGGAGGAGCTGAACATGGATCTTTAATTTTTCATACTTGCCCCGAGGCTGGAGTGGATGCAAGCTGTCTGTCAGTGTTTCTGTGTTGAGTTTCAGTAAGAGCAGCAGAGATTAAGACAGGCAGCTGCAAGCGGATACTCAGCAGATAATCAAGCATGCACACACACACACACGCAAAACACAAGGATCACAAAACCAAGACAAAGCCTCTGCAACCTCTGCCACCAACCATTCAATCAAACTGGAATTGTCGGCTTACACACACAGACAAGATAGACAAGATTATTGATCTTTAACTCTGTGTGTTTTTACAGCCAAAATGAGTCAATCCAGAAACACCAAATCCTTTTGCATCAAATCACACAGTTTTTCATGCATTTTGTATGAGAGAGTTGGAGAGTTTCTGATTAAAAAAAACTGTCATTCCTCTGCTTTCAGTTGGATGCTGTTAAACTCTAAAAAGCAAATATTCCTTTATGTCAACTTACTCAGAAAAACCCAAGAAAAGACTCGTTAATGCAACTGTGAGTCAGTGTATAACAGTTTCTCTCTCTATTAGCATCACAGAACTTAGGAGCAGCACAGCGATAGGCAGAGATAGTGGGAGAAGAAAAGGAAAAGGCCTTTCTTATCCCTCCCTGTAGTTAAGCTGTCATTCCAGAAGCAGCTGTACTGCTCCATCAGAGCCAGGCGATGGTATGGGACGGGATGTCTTTGAGTGAGTGTGGGATTGTGGGTACTATACCCCCATTGATTACAGTGCAGATAGTGTCAGGGGCTGCACTTCTAATGGTTTCATTTGCTCTTTCACTCTCACTCTCACTCTTTCTCTCTCCCTCTCTTGTCCTCTCTCTCCGTGGCAGAGGAAGCTACTGCCTGCTTCTGGTTTTGTGAGATAAGATGCCAGCCTTCACAGGTAGACGGATATCAAAACCCAGACAACACCAGTTTTACTAATGGCTGAAGTTTGACAAGTGATGATATATTATTATTCCACTGTCTCTTGCTTTAGATCTTTCAATTTGGCTTCCCCTGAGGGTTTGACAAGCAGGCAGTTAAATGATTCGTGGTTCAGTGAAATGCATTAGTTATTGGAACCAGGATATAATCAGTTAAAAAAAAACCAAAAAAAAAAACCTTTGCATAAATTGACACATATCAAATGTAAGTTTAAGTCTGTGTGCACAGAAGATGCAAAGTCTCCTGGTTCTGATATGCATGAATAATCTGCCTGAGAAGCTGCCAAAATACGTCTCTATAAGTAGGACTTAATTGCAGCTACATTGTGTCGTACACTTCCTTTACTGCCATCCCGCCAGCTGGAGAGGCAGATAGCAGGGAGCAGAGGGACAACACAAGGTTATGTTGGGCTTGATGTGCTGTGAGGCATGGCAGACAGCAAGGCTAACTCAGGTGGAAACACAGGGCTGATTCGTCATGGACCACACAGCTCAGAACAAGAAGATTAAATTGAACTCATCACTCTCCTTCCTCTTTACTCATCCCTAACTCTTACATCACTCTCCTTCCCCTTTCTGCAAATCAGTACATCATTTAACATTTCCTCTCCCCTCCATCCCTTTAAAATGTCCTGTTGCTATGTGAGAGCTGTTTACATCCCCCCTGCAGAACCGAGGCAGCCTCAGTGAAGACCGCCATGTGAAAAACAGGTAATTCAGGTTACCACAACACGCAGCTTTCATTTGTCAGGTCCGGTGCACGGTGATGTTTTGATTTTTCTCTGTAGGGGTGCAAACTAATACAGACACTATTGACATTTCTGCTTGTGCTTGTGCTTCGCCTTGAGCCAGCCTTAAGGATGGTATGAACTCTAAAGATCTATATATCTGCAGAGAGTCTGATATGTTGTCTGTTCTTAACACTAACAGATAAGTTTCGTTATCACAGTGCACAACATTTAACTGCTACCAGACATGAAACTACTACTGAAAAGTGTAAAATGTAACATTCCCACATTAAAATGTATTTAAAAAACAGCATTTATGTTATTTATATTTCATTGAGTTGTGTACTTTGTTTGTTTTCCATTCAAGAAACAGTCTTCTCTCTACCTCACCCACTTTAATAATCTCTGTCCGGATATGAAGTTACTAGGTTTCTTCCAATGTTCAGCATTCAAAGATGTGGAAATTTTCTTCATTATTGATGTTGTCTTAAAAAACAATCTGCCATTTGGGCCTCTAGCAGTGCAGTTCTCATACAGCTTTTCTTTGCAAACATCAGCAAAGGTGCAGTGAGAGTAATGCCACCACCTGCTTTATTATTCAAAGCACATTTCAAGTATAAATTTTATTTAATTGGAAAAGAAAAACAACTGTGCGGGTAAAGATTATCCATAATCACAATAATTATTTCCCTCTGTGTATTACTTATTTCGAGGTGAGTATTCTGTGCCGCCTAATGAATGCACCACCTAGGAGAGAATAAAAGAACATGCAAATTAACATGAGATATGAATCACATCCTTAGAAAGAGAGGATGAAAAAAAAAAAACCCAAGTGATTTGATTAATTAGAGAGCTCCCTCTGATTTGGAAGGAAAGGGCATCTTTTACAGTTTGCCAGAAACTATCAATATCTATACTTTAACATGTGGACCAAGAAGGACATTGGTGAGTTCCTTGACTGTCAATTTACTGACATCTTTAGCTGATCTTATTATGTTACTATGCCTTTCTCCATCCAAACACACTGTGCAGTATCTTTTTTAAAAGGTTTTTTGAGGTTCCTGTTTTGCTGCTAATGAGACACTGTAATATTTAATTTTAAAAGAAGATAAGGCCACCAGGCAGTTTGGAAAATGTGTTTTGATCTTGAGTTTTAGGTAGAATACTGCCATATTGTTTGAGTTGTATTATGTAGCCCATTTATGAGCAGTTACTGCTCCGTGTCGCATAATTGGACGATTTGTCAAAAGCACAACAGTGATCAGCTTAATGATATGAGCTGTTGCCTTAGAGTTTACAGTAAGTTTGTGGATGAGCAATTCTCTTCTCTGTGGCAAGCATTCACATCCAGCCTGTGTTCAGAAATTATGCTGAAGTCATGTGTGCAACGTTTAATTGCCATTACTCGTGTATAATGCCGAGTGCCCCCCAACATGCCAGGAGAAAATACCCTCAAGCACATTTGCAGTGGATGATTTTGATTGGACACTGGAAAACATTACCTCAAAGTTAATTTTTTCTAATAACACCTCCTGAGCTGGACCTGGTCCTTAGCTGTTCACAGCACTGCCAACTTTCCCATTTCCTTTTAAATGCTCATTAAGTCGTCAGCGAAGTCAGCCACCTCCGAACTGATGTCTGAGCAATTATCAGCTTCAGACAGGCTGTGACGTTTGACGATGAGCTGTTTAGCATTGCAAGCATTTCCAGAGTCTGAGTAGGCAGCCTGACCTTTAGACGCAACAGGAAATAATCACCATGTAACTAAGGTCACTGTCCAGGACTCTGTGGAGCTCCAAGTCCTCAGTCTGGACATACATGTGCAAAAAAAAAAAAAAAAACTCACTGGCAAAATGTAGAAATATTGAGGTAGGTAATCCTTTCCATCTGTTTCTGTTACAGTCATATAAAAACTGGATGAACTTGATTCTTATTTTTAAAAGACTAAAGATTAACTGAGTACATTGTATCAATAATGCACAGCTACAACCAGCTAAGTAAACACTTGGAATGTTAAGAATGGAGAGCAAAATGCTCAAAATCACTTCATCAGCTTCCCAAATGTTCCTGCTGAGAGGCTAAAATCTAATGTGTCTGTGCCTACAGGAGGAGGACAGGCCGAGTGACCTTGGCAAGACATGATGGCAATGAGGCTGTAACATCCAAACAGCATAAACGGCATACACAGCCGTCTGTGTGTGGGGGCTCTGATGCTCTTTCCATTTTAAAAGGACATTAGGGCTAATGGTAATGGTATCTCAGAGGTTTCCAAGCCTCTTTCCAGTCCTGCCCTATATACTAGCAGTGAAAGAGCATAGTCCATTAAGAAAGCAAACAATGGATATTTTTCATAGGCCATGGGGCACAGGGTAAACGTGGCTGTGCCACAAACAATTAGTGACGTATCATGTGCTTTAGCTTTTTAGCAATGATCAAAGTTCTGCCATTACCAGTTACTAACGCAAACAAACAGGAAGGAAGGAATGAATGAAATGAGATTTTCTGAGGAAAAGGAAGATAATGAGTAAACGTTTCCATTGACATAGACACAAAGTCATTAACGTGATCACTTGACATTCAAGCATC
This sequence comes from Acanthurus leucopareius, assembly GCA_029814765.1. Lineage (NCBI taxonomy): Eukaryota > Metazoa > Chordata > Actinopteri > Acanthuriformes > Acanthuridae > Acanthurus > Acanthurus leucopareius. The sequence continues at coordinate 15,128,361 of JAQMCX010000003.1, read as the reverse complement.
AGTTAACATGTTCAAAGGTTACAATGGATGCAGAGAAATGCTGTGTGAAAAAGCAATCTATTGTACGTGTGCGTCCGCATTATGCGTGTGGATGAACATGGTTTTTCCACGTGCTTCTTTCTGATTATGTCCTTTGTGTGTTAACAGTGCGCACGCAAGCTCCAGCAGGGACTGTCACGGAAACATGGAGTTTGACACCTTTCATCACAATCTTAACACAGATGTGAGAACCCGCATGGTTTGATCCAGCCTGGGATTAGTGATGGCCACAGTCTCCATACGGCTCAGTAGCTGCACCGAGTTGACGGTAGCTAAGCAATAAGTCTGCCTCTCTGCCTACTGACTGTGAAGTCAGCTCAGCTAATTAGCAGTTCTGTCCTGTGCTGATTAATTTATTCAGTGTAGCCTCATTTATTTAATCAGGTGAAGGCAATTTATTTGCATATAGTTTCATTGTTTTCACTTCACAATTTTACTAACCTCAGCCAACCTGCATTAGACATTATTAAGCTTTTCACCTTAGCGGAACTGGTCAACTGTGCAGTGACATGCAGTACTTTTTTCTTAACCTTCCTCAGTGATCCATCATGCCATTGTAAGAGTAGGCAATGAAGCAAAGTGTGTAAATACACCCTGCACTGGCCGCTCCTAGAGGGTCAATAAAACTACAAGCTGAAATGCATTTAGAGATCCTCAATAAGAATCTCATTGTTCATTCTACCCCTGCGATTTGCGAGGATACCCCAGCCAATCAATACAAGGACCATTAGGCTTAACAAACCTGGCTTGTCTATAAACTGCCCACAGCCTCTTTAAAGCAGCGACATGTACTCCAGGACAGCCTGTCCACCTGTAGCGGCTCAGAGGCAGGTGTTTTTGTGCAAAAGGAGGATGTCATTTAATCCCAACATAATGTATTCTGACACTCATTTGTCATTGTCAGGTTAATGTACAAGTGCTGACGCAGATAACCCCCCCCCCCCCCCGACTACATGCAGTAAAACCTCTCATGTACGTGTGTGCATGGGTTCTGTTTTTACCGCACTGCTTGCTATGATTTGACATTTGGCAAATGGGGGAATACATGAACATTTTTGCAATAATGAGAAGTTCTGTTGCAGCAGTTTTTTTTTTTATTTCCCTGTCAGTCATGTCACTCTCTGGCAACAAGCTTAGGGTGGCTGTGAGACTGAGATATGGAACTTGAAAGAAAAGGGACAAAACCTAATAGATGAACCACACACAACTACAGGCAGTGCGCTCACACAGTAAACCAAGCATTGACATTTAAAATGAGAGCTGCTATGCTTAAAGGACCCTATAAATAATAATTTAGCGATCAAAAGTCACTGCTCTTGCTGCAGCTCAGAAGAACAAATGCGTTGTTTGTTGTTATTTAATTATTTTGAGCTATTTTATCACATCAGAGTGTGTTAACAACCATTATGTAAATGTAATGAGCCAAAAAGGCAATTCTTCCCACTTGTTGTGCATAACAATGCCCATTTACTGTAAAATATTATTACTTTATTTCAATTTTATTGCTTATTTCATAATAAAACTACATTAGTGTTTGATTTCAGCAACAAAACAGGGAATGCATCTTCATAAAGCTCCACACAAGAACATTTTGCTGTGTGTTTGCCCACATATGTATGTGAGCGGACACGCATTGAGAAATCCTGCAACACACAATTTTGTTTCACCACTTAATTGCCTTACTTAGCCTCACTGCTTTTGTAATGGGTAATTGGTTGTCATGACAAACACTCAGTCTATTCATAGCTCAGAGGGTTGTGCAAAAAAAAAAACCCTCTGCAAAAACATTTGAAGACAGGACGGAGAAGATTTCCAGTGGAAGCTTTTCACGACTCCATAAGCGAGAACTACAGGGAATGACGGCCCTTTATTTCTCTCCTCTCCAAATAATCTGTCAGCCTGATGAGACTCGTTGTGACAAAACGAACCCCACTTTTTTATTACATATGAGGGAACAGTCATTTAGTATGGCCAATAGCCCTGACAGCATACTTTTATATTGAGAGAGGACCGCAGCATCATGTCTCTGCTGATAGAAGCTAAATGGCTTTTCTGGAGCTCATATGCTGAAGGCAAATAAACAAAAAGAAATCGTTTTCATCAGTGTCAAGCTGATATAATGCTAACACACTGAAAAACATGTCTCCACTAGAATTTCAAGTGTTTCTTTTTGGTGTAGACAGTGTCATTACATGTAAGCATCAAAGAAAGCAAACAGCATTCTCTGGCATCTCCAGGCATGTGTTACCTAAACACATGCATTATTTATTTTCAGAGAAAGTGAGTAGACAACACAATGAGTCATGATCATGTAACTAAAGGTTGGTTTAATGATAAAAAATATAGGGTTATCTGCAGTTCTTCAGACTATAGTGTTCTGGCATGTTCTGGATGAATGATGAAAAAAACATTCTGTGTTCTGTATTCAGACTTTTTTTTTACACACCTCGAAAATGCTAATTAGGTTTTTTTCTCAGAGGGTAAAACATTTGGGTGGGTATCCAGTTAACTGTTAGAAATACTCAAAGAACATTATTTACAGTATGATTAGAAGTTCTTAAAGCAGTAACAAGGGATTTTTGAACACTATTGGGTAGCAGAACAATCTTCATACACAGCACTAATGTATATTTTTTGGCACTGCATGTTAGCAAACAGTGGACTATTTACATTTTCAGCAAATGACATGCATTCATTTGTTAATTAGTCCTGCTTATCCCAGAGCCATTTCTAGCTAACATTAAGCAAGAGACTGTGTATGCCTTTGAGAGTTCACCAGTCAAACAAAAGGCTTACTTATATACAACCATTTATACCTACAGGCAATTTAGAATTGTCTATTAGCCCAACCTGTGTGTCGCTGGACTGCAGGACAAAACTGCAGGGCCTAGACAAAACCCACAGCTGAATGGGTATTTGCCATAGACACACAATATTAGTATTTATTTAAAGTCAGTTCTGATGAATGTAAGCCCAATATTTACTCAGACCAGTGCATAGAAAAACCATGGCACTTTTAGGGCTTAAAATTGGGCAAATACTTACCAAAATGTGTCATTATTTTTCACTGCATTGTCTCATTAATCAAAATCTGATACAGATGGACAGATTTAATGTCTGGTTTCAGACCTTTGATCTTACAAGGGGACATTATTTTCAAAAAGATACAATTAGCCCAACTCAGTGATATATTTGATGAAAAACACTGAAAAAAAAATCAATAGTGTAAGGAGTCTAACTAATAGGATAAACCTTAATCTACTGATAAGTGGATGATTTCTGCTTAACTTGAGAAAACATATACTTCCATTAAATTATTCCCTACTTGGACTACTATTTAGGTAGCATTCACCACAATGAGAACTGTGATAAAAAATTACAGGCTTAAAAAAGATACAGACTCACTGGCACCTAATTTGCTCATTGTGTCATTCATTTCATGTCATTTTTATTCCAGCTCTGTGACCCTTTGACCTACAAGAACTTCATTAGCCAATTAGATATGGTTAGCTGTTTATCTCTTCAATCATAATCGATGGTCTTCTTTCACACCGCTAACCCCCCAAAAAGACACCTATTAGTCTTTTCACAAAATAGTGGCCCTTCTCTGCATCTTTTTGGTAACCATGGTGATTGTCAAAACAGTGTGAAAAAAGGGTGAGGAGATGTTGGGGAAGGTGAGAGAAGGGTTTTCCTGCAGACAAGAAGTTCATTCAGGTGTGACAGAAATTAAGATGAGGAGTAAAAGCAGAAAGACATAAAAATCATTGATACATCACTTCTTCTCCACTTGGGAAATAATATCACAGTAACTCTCAAGTAGTAGATACAAGTCCTGTGTTGTTTAGAGTGATAAATGAAATCAATGTTTTCTTGGTGCTGTTGTGTGACACAGAAAATGGGCTGAATTACACCAGCTTGTGTGATAATATGAGTCAGAGAAATAACACAGACACACAGAGAGAAAGAGGAAGAACAAAAGGCTGAGAAAGATAAAGAAGAACAATATTATTGCAGCTGCACCCTCCTCAAGATTAAACACTTCTATTGTCACTTCATACTTAAACTATTATAGCTTTACACGTGACTGGTTCAGCTGGCAGTGACGTATTATTGACACAAAACCAGACTGACAGATGTCTTTTCAAATGTAGTGGATATTAATCAAGCAGGAAGAACACTGCTGGTCCTCGGGCATCAAAAGTGATTGATTCCTACTGAATGATTGATTGATTTAGTTCAAACAAGCAGTGAGCTGGCATTTTCTGGCACCACTGAGAAAAATCTGCAGTGACAAACCCTGTCACTCAAGAGGCCTGTTGGTCGACACACTGTGTGTTTTTCCCTTTCCATGCACACATACATAAAGTTCAGAGGCTTCCGTCAGTCAAGGAGAGTAAAAAAGTTTTCTGTCTGCAATTGTACTGAGTAAATAACTTCTATCAGTGGGACAAAGTTCTTTGTTGTTTGTATATAGAAAGAAATGAGCAGTTTCATCAAAAAGCATTCACCCTGAGACAACCCATGTCTGGGGGCTAATATGTTTGTGCCTCAGATGTTCTTCTTAGCTCAATCTTTTATTCATTTTCAACTCAATCTGGCCCAGTCCAAGGTTATGTATTTTTTCAGAGTCATTCAAGTCTCTCTCCCAATCTTCAAGTGCAGTGCTCTGGAGTGTTTTGTTGTGTGTACACAGGAACTCCCATTCAAAATATTTGTGAAATCATCTTATTATATCTGATTATATTTTCCCTCTCTGAATGTTCTGATTAAGAGCCGTCAGACTTCATTTGTTTCACAGTATCACGACCCGTTGCATCACACGGGCGTGCCTGAGCTTTTGGGGATGCAAAATGTCACGCTCAGCTGCTCACCAGACTTGACACCGTTGATTTCTCAGTTCTACATGGCGCTGTGCTGCAGGGCGTAGAGGTGTGGGTGTGACACCAGATGGAAACACGCGCAACTATAGCCTGCGTTTGGCAGCTGCTCCTCTAAGCTCATACACAGGAAGCACACAAGCATGCACACACATCAATCTCGTCTGTCACCGTATCCCATGGTAACGGCTTAAAACTATAGCGTGTGACAGAGGATTGACTTGAGACGGGGGTGAATTCCAGTGATATGTGTATTTTGTGAATTTGTACAGTTCTTCATGTAGACACACACACAACTGCAAATAGCAATCACCTGAAAAGAATATTCACTTTTCCCTTTTTTGCAACACCTGTTTGTAATAACCATTGGATACGGCATCCAGTTCCATGATGCATACTCCCTAATGATGCCAATTTCATTCCAATATGGCCACATATTGAGAAAGAGGCTATTTCTGGAACTGAAATAATTTTCAAAAATGCTTCAGAAAAAAATTTCTGTCTTTTACCCTAAAATTGCCCCTTCTTCAACAGACCCATCCAATCTGCCCAAGGTATTTTGATGCTGACTGACATTTTGTCGTGGATGTCCACACAAGGAGCAGGTTTGTATGATCCGAGCTTGGAAGGGGACATAAGATTGATCGTAATGTGTGCAGACCCTATTCCCTAAACTCCTGAGCCAGTCTTTCTAAGAATGCCTCAGGTTAAACAGAAATAAACTAATGAAAATAACCTGTTTATTGTGGCCTCACAAATCAATGCATGCAGCAGTCAAATAGAAGACATCCTGAGGTGGAAGAGACATTAGCTGGCAGCTCTGAAGAACATTGACTAAATGACTGATGCTTTCTCTATCAAAATGAAACATCTCTAAATCTGATAATGTGCTGTTTTAAATAAAGAACATTTGATTGAAATGTTTTATTCAGCAGTTGGGTGCGATGACGTGTATAGCAAAGATACTGATGATTCTAAACCAATCAAGAAAAGATTCAAATCTGCCTTTGGAAAAGCCTTAACTGTGACAATATGGCATGGCATGTTAAACAAGAGAGGAGGGGTTTGACAGCCTAGCAAACAGACCAAGATTTAGACAAGATTTAGATGAAAAGATGAGAAAAAAAGCAGGAAGCAGGTCAAATGAGGGGCAATTTTTTGTATTTAAAAGACAAGTCTATATAGTCTGAACCCTATACAAGTAATTTGTTTTTGTAGATTGCTGCAGCTTTAGTTTGATGTATTTTTAAGGAGCAGTCGATAAACTGCCAATAACTTTTTCACAGAGAGACAGACAGACAGACAAGCAATGATGGATTTTGGATGAAAAAGCACATCAATGCTTTATGCATTTTTCCATTTTCAGTCTTGTCTCTCAGATAAAAAGAGCAACTGCATCTCCTTTATTTCATCATCTCCTTTACGCTGCTCTGGTTACTTGACGTACTACCTTTATTCATTTATCCGTTTTGATGCACTGTTGCATTGCTGCCACATTGCAATCATAATATGAAAAATATAATTAAAAATCCTTAAAAGGTTAAGTATCACTCTGTAAAGAAAGTTATTGTTTTTTTTAAAAATAATCAGCATTTTGAATTGAAATTAAAACAGTTTTATTGAACAAAGTGTCTTGTTAAGACAAAGCAAGACAGAGAGAACAAGCTGACCCAACAGCAGTGGTGTCAGACTGTGGACTATAGAGGACTAAGAGTGCCCAAGCTTTCATTCCTGCTAATGACAACATTAAAAGATGTAATGACACATGGTCTGACAGGCTTGAGAGAAAAACTATCTACTCTTTTATTATTATTATTATTAAAGTGAGAGTCACTAAAAAGCAAAAAAAACAAAAACACTTGAGATGAGAGGCTTCAGTTTGTCATGCCTTAATCACAGTAGAAGTCCATCTCCTGAAAAAAAGCAAATTAAGAAAAATAAGATAAATGTTGACCACTACTTAATACCCCAGAAAAAAGTACTTATCTTAGATATTTTTATATGAAAGAGATAAATATACTCACAGTTGTGGGAATTGTAACTGTGTCTTTCACAAACTTATGTGATTCCTTAACCACAGTCGCAGGAAAGTATCCAATGATGCCCATTTGATCCACATACCTCTCACTGTAAATCTACAAGGGAAAATAATATGGTCATACAAAACTCTATATATACTGTATGTATCTTATCATTTTCACCAAGCTTGAAGTAATTTAGATGCATGCACATTTTCAATACAATTGAAACTGAATTTGAAACACAGTTTATGTCCAAACAGCTTTTTAAAAAATACCAGAAAGTTCACATTGTCTGTCACAGCACTGGCTTTTCTAACTGATTGGAACGTGTAACAAGTAAACACATACACTGCCAGACCAGAAGACACCAGCGCCCTCCTCTGGTACAAGTTTAGAATACACATAAACCATCTGACCCTTCTTGATGTTGATGAATCTGCAGTCAGGAGCTATGAAGTCATCCAAGGCTGAGGCCATGGAGAGAACATCTAACAAAAACAGGGTAAAAAAAAGAGGAAAATAACATATATACATTAAAAACATAAAAAAGTACATGCAGTCTAATTTGTTTTATATATATATATATTAAATTGTTTTTAGGATACAGTCTACTGTATTCTTGCCTTTGATGCTTTGACTTACGTGAGCATTCTGCATCTCCACAAATCTTGTTGTCTGCTAGTTTATCCATGAGGACAGCCTTTGCAGTCGGTTGTAACAGTCCCACACAGAGCAGAAGCACCAGTGGATAACTCATGCTGGCCAAAAGAGCAGAACCAATGCAATGTTGTCTATGCATGCAAGTGTAAGGGTGGAAATCTGAACAAACTTTGGGCTATAAAACTCCCAAAACACTTCACTAAGCCAGGACAGAATGGGCTGAGCCTCTACATCAGAGGTCGCCTATCCAATCAGTGTTGAGTTTCAGAAATGCCACACTCCCTGGAACTTTTCATTTCCCACAGGGGAGTAGCCTGAATTTCTCAGTCTCTCAACTATGTGCTCTGAGCTCTATAAAATAAAATAAGTTCATGTGTTGAAATGCAGCATGTTGTTCTTCCAACAGATCTATGAGTAAAGTGATCTGGTTATGGAGGGACTAACATGTAAGGAAGTATGATAACTTTTAAGGTAGTTCAAGAAAACAACACTTAAATTCTATAGATAGTCTTGACTAAATTGTTCAACTTATCTAAATTTGTCTGGAAAATGTTGAGCTGAGTTACTCAGTTATATGCCCAACTTAAATTCAGCTCTGATGTTGTACCTTTCCTAAGATTCTGAGTCAAACTTAATTTCTTAAAATGGAGGAAATGCAAAAAGTGTGAAAAATAAAGTAACTCAGATCTTAAGAGCTGAATGTGAATATGTTGTGAAATACTTGAGCCTTCTTGAAACCAATCAGCCTAAGAATTACTTAACCAATTACATATAAAACAACAACTGCAACAAGAGCAGACAAAATGTAATAGATCTTGCTGCAAAAAGCATCCTGATAAAATCAAGCCTGGTCATTTGCAACACAAATTTGATAGATAAATTTCACCAATCTAAGTCCAAGCAGCATATTTAAGTTGTCCACACAATCAATAAATGGTTATACAGACTACTGGCAAGACCAACATTTAAATAGTGTCAAAAACTAAGATAAACATACTTCATTGCCTTTATTCACGTCCTATGATAGAAAACTGTACATGGCATCCCTCTATGTCCTCTCAAGGGCATCCAGAGGTCCATGGAGTTTGACCAGTATTGAAGTAATATTTTCAACCAGACACCTGGTGGCAGTCTTGTCCCCTAGCTATGGCCAAATGGTCATCACCGCACTCCAAGACTTTGTTTATTTGGATGTTTTTCTCAAAGTGAAAAAAAGCCAAATAGCAAAACCGATTTCATAGAAGCTCTCTATTTGACTGTAATGCTGTGGGCGTAAGGAAAACAATATGATAATTGTTGAGAAGTAAGCTTTAACATTTGAGAAAACTCTTTCGTAAAATAAAACAAGTTTTGTATTATTTTGTCTGTATCTGCCCTATGATTTTTATTGTGAATAACGTTGTATGCTTTTCAAAACGACTTTGTGTACAAATGTCAGCACTTAAGAGGTATTCTTCTTTTAAAACCTCGAGATATCAGCTTAAAGGTTAACTTCAATAAATGGAGCCTTGTGTCTGAGTTGATGACATTTTTTAATCTAGCGTCATCATCTTTGGCAAACAAGGTTTAAAATATCTTTGTAAACAAGCGACTGTTTCCATTTTCGTCTGATGCAAAAGCCCGTCAACCAGTGTCTATCTTTGTGTGCGCACTCTGTATTAACCCGTGCAGCTAGGCGGGCGGGGTTATAAGTATGCACAATCTTAAAAAACAGGGAACCGCCCACTCGCGCTTTTCAGTTATTATATCAGGTGCACCCCGGACATTCAGGACTGCGACGTAAGCACAGTGTAAACTCAAAACGATAGTCTCGGACGGCACTGTTATTGTTCGGTTTGAAGAGTTTCGGGTCGGTCGATGCCTTATTTTTTTTTTCCTGTTCGGGGTTTTAAGCTGGATAATTGCACTCACCACAAACATCTGCATGTCTGGGCCGAGGTTAACTGTAATACTTTAAGAGTATATTTATCCAGGTGGCGATAAATTAACAAGTTAGGTACCAAAGTAGCTGATGGATGCGCGGGTAACGGAGTTATTTTGCTCAGGAAATGGACAAAGCTCTGGATCTCAAGGTGTTGCGTCCAGCCTCAAGCCGGGAAATGGCTACGGGGTAGCCCCCAAGAAAGCTTGTGTGAAGAACAGCAAGAAATCAAAGGCTCGATCCGCTCGTTGCTTCAAACCGAGCAATAACACCCCATATCTACCTCCAGAGGTAACTCAACTAATGCCGAAATTACACCTAACTTACTGCTAGCATAAACAATCTAAGCAAATATACTTGCCGAACTATATAAAAGTCTGCTCATATTAATCCAAAATTAAACTAGTAACGTTGCTTGTTAGCATTTTTTGATGTAATACTAATAACCACAATATGATATTTTTAGCATAGCCCTTGTCTTCGGAGTTAGCGATCTTGCCCTGGCTTGTCTCTGAACTCGCAGTGACACGTAGCTGGTCGGCAACGGGAAGGAAAATGAATGAGATGGTTATACACGGCTAACATGATAGTAGCAGCCTTATGATGTGTTATTAATAAAAGTGTAACCGCGTTAAGTCAACTGTGTGTTGAATTAAAAGACAAATTCCTTTAGCAGGCTAGTGTTTTTGCTAGTAAGCAGAAGAGGAACAGCTGTGTTTGTAAATATCTAACAGGGGGCGGGGGTGTTTTCAGTCTCACTGTATCAGCCAATGTTATTATTATAGCCCCTGACATTCACTCAGCCCAGAACTATGTTGATACTCAGTGGCTAAAAATTAAATAGATAATTTGTTTATTGTGTTAGTCACCCAATGTTAGTTGATGTTTATGACCAGTTACCATGGTCATAAACCCCTTTATTTATATGGAGCAAGTCCCAACAAAGTCCTTGATTCAGTCGTCGCTAAAGCTGATCCCTTGCATGTAACCAAGTCCACTGTCCTGCACTGATCATAATGGATGAACTAATTTGTGTATCTTGTTGGGATATTGACGCTGTTATTTGACCTTTACACATGTGTGCTAGGTCTAGTAATATATTAAATAGCTGTGTATAAGAGCTAGATAAGCAGTTGGTTAGTTTGTATAGCTCTCATTGACTATCTATTCACAGCAGCACACAGACTGCTCATTCAGTCCGATTGCCTTTCTTTGTCTTTTACCAAATCAATAGCCTGTTGTCTCACTTCTATATGATCTGACAGCTGTTGTTTCTGTTCTGTCTCTCTCTTTTTCTGCCTCTGTCTCTTAGGCTGAAGAGGGAAATATAGAATACAAGGTAAGCAAATTAGATGTGCGAAAGCTGTGTTGTGGTCCAGAGATGTTTTGGTTTCATCCAAAGCGAGAAAGTTGCATCATATAACACTATATGTAATAGTTTGTGGTTTATGACAGGGGTGTGGTGGTTATTGGTTATAGCTCAATCATCTGGACGATAAGCTGTCAGCAAAATGAAGAGCAATATGTCAGAATATACAATATAGGTGTAGTCTCATTTTCTCTATCATGGAAAACCAACACGACAGGCGATTAGCAAGAGTTATTTCAGTATCTGGACAGCTGCCTCCTCTGCCACAAGACCATTAACTTTTTTCAGATTTATTGCCACATCCCTACAGTCATCCTTTGTATGTAATAGTTATGAGCCTCAGCATTATTTAACCACAGATTAGTCCAATTTAAATTTACATAATCTTTGTTTAAGTTTAGTACTGATTTTGTCTTTCCTTTGTCTAGCTGAAGCTGGTGAACCCTACACAATACCGCTTTGAGCATCTGGCTACACAAATGAAATGGCGGCTGCAGGAGGGTCGAGGCGAAGCCGTCTATCAAATAGGTGTTGAGGATAATGGCATGTTGGTAGGGCTTTCAGAGGAAGATATGAGGGCGTCACTGAAGACACTTCACAGGCTGGCAGAGAAGTAAGTCAAAATATCATCAGATTAACTTTTAATTCGAAGCTTGTTGTATTTTCACTGTTTGACAACATGTAATAATACAACATAAAAGCAAAATAAATGTGCTGTTGCAAAGCCAGCATCAGTTTGTAATTACACAATAAAAACATCACACTTTTTACACGTACATATTAATTGATATTTTTTTTCTCAAAGAATTGGAGCTGACATCACTGTTCTGAGAGAGCGAGAGGTGGACGATGACTCCGATGTGCCTCGTAAGATTGCTGAAGTTCTCATACGCAAGGTTCCTGATGACCAGCAGGTTAGTGTGAAGATATGGTGCTTTTCGGATGTTCTTTTGTTGTCGCTCTTAAAATCTATTTTAATCCCTTATTATTCTTTTTTTATTTATAGTTTAATTCATTTTATTATTATTAATTATTCTTTGGTTTTTTCCACAGTTCTTGGACCTACGAGTAGCTGTACTGGGTAATGTGGACTCTGGCAAGTCCACTCTGTTGGGTGTTTTGACGCAAGGTGAGCTGGACAATGGACGGGGAAGAGCGAGGCTCAACCTTTTCAGACATTTACATGAGATCCAGACTGGACGCACTTCAAGCATCAGCTTTGAGATCCTTGGCTTTAATAGCAAAGGAGAGGTGAGAAAAGATCCAATAGGCTACCAAAAAATGCATACTCCAGTGATATGTAGTATTTTACCAGTAGCAGCACATGTTAAGTATATTGTAGTTATCACAGGGCTCTCTGATCAAATTGCTCAAAAAGTTTAGACAAAGCAGCATAGTTCTGGTAACAATGCTATAAAGAAGAATATATAATATTAATATAGCAATTTTTTTCCATAACACACTACACCCAACTCAGGAACAAAAAGGAATATTTTAACCTTAACTAACATTCTTATTAAGTGACATTAATTTTGGAAGATCTCCTTAAAACTTGTGTGATTTTTTTAAACTTTTAAATTTTTACATTTTATTTTTAGCTTCTATACATCAGCATCCATTTTTAACAAATGAACTTCACTAAAAGCTCACTGATATTGCTGATATTGAGCTTCTGATGAATGCCCTTGTACCATGTAATGTAGCTCCATATAGGTCCTCTGCATCAGCAAAAAGAGTCTCTAAGTGAACACGGCTTGTTTCTCTTTGGAATTTTTACCTGGAATCATACATGACAATAAACAAGATAACTTTAATTTGATCAAAAATACACTTATACACTTTATAAAGTTATTAAAAAGTCTTACACACATCAGTGACACTGGCATGACAGATGTGGTTGTAAACTGCAGCTTGATAGGTTGGCAGAGGCATACAACCACAAGACAGTAATTCTAGTTTCTTTGTGTAATTAAGATCTTGACACTCAGCCTATGATTTTGTCTTTTTCCAGGTAGTGAATTACAGTGAGTCTCGGACTGCAGAGGAGATTTGTGAGAGTGCCTCTAAAATGATAACATTCATTGACCTTGCGGGTCACCACAAGTACCTGAAGACCACCATCTTTGGCCTCACCAGCTACTGTCCGGATTTCGCTATGCTGGTCGTCAGCGCAAATACCGGCATTGGTGAGTTTTGTGTAATTAATACATGTTTATTAAAGTTACTAAAAATTTTAGAAAAATTTTGGCACCATTGTATGTCCAGTAAAATAAACTTGTTTCTCTTGTGCAATTGATTCAGTCACTTCACTATTCAGATAAGCTAAGCTGAAAGTGGATCTACCACAGAGTCACAGGCTAGTAATAGACACTTGTTGGACCAGTCTAACAGAGCTGGTGTTTATCCACACCACACCTCCACACGTAGAGGACTTATGTAGCTTAGCACTTTGCAAACATGTGACTTCTGAGCTTATGTAACAGCACAGCTGTTTTACTCCTCGCCCCTGCTAGCAAATGCCAAAAATATCTCAAAACAGTATTCATTCATGTCAAAGTCCCTTGACCCCTGGAGGTAGCTCTGTGCTTGAGAGTTGGTGATGGGTCAGTAAGCTACTGTGCATGTCAACATTGCTGACAATGAAGAAAGAGCACAAAGTTATGCCCCAATTACTTGTAGGCGTTATCTTTTTGCATAGAGGCAAGGCTTGTCATTTGCCTTGATGAGATATCTAGAATATTTTAAAGAAGCAGATCAGTTTAAACTGAACTCCATCAACATTTTGAGTATCCTGACTTGCAAAAACTGTTGTTTCCTTCTTCAAGAATACACTGTATTCTGCTGTTTACAAGGTAAACAAGGTTCTTCTGTGGCAATCTGCAGCTCATAATATTTACTTTTCTTGTTGTAAAACTAGAACATGATACGTTTTAGTTTGTAGGACTGATCAAAAAATGTTTTTCAGAGGTTGAAAACAAACCCATGCCACCAGGGGAGACAGCAACCTTAACTCAGTGTCTTAGGCATTTCAGTAATCCTGACCTGTATCAAAACAAGTTTTGCCACGAGTGGAAGTGGAGGGGGGGCTCTGACAGGCACAGCATGTGCATATAGATAAGAACACACTGCACACAAGCTCATGATGGTCTGGAAAGAATGTCTGTGCTTTCAAAGCAATAAAATTACACACCAGGTTTTTAAGAAATATTTAGTTATGTTTTATTTTTGCAGAAGTCATGGGTGAATTAATGAAACCTGGGCTCACAGCACTTAAGCTCACAGCCTGCTAAATTATTCAGGTGACTGTATTCAGGTGTTGTTTATTGTGAGGGTGGGAGTTGTCATGTTTTTATGGTTGTTTTGAGTATATGCTTTCTCCTATTTTGAAGTATGCTTTTTACATTATTTTAGTAGTAAAATGCAAACACCAGACTAGGAAAGTAAGTTCAGTCCTTATCTTTTTGAGAAAAAAAAAAAAAAATTTATTATTATTATTATTATTATTACTATACAAAACAATACAAATTGCTGTTCACATTTGAACATTAAAAGGGGGCATGAATATGAAATCAGACAAAACTGAATCATGAGTACATTGCATAGAAAAATTGATATGAACTTAGAATAATTCTCAACCTGTAATACTGCCCCTTTTTAAAGCCTATACATTATTCTCTAATTCATGTGTGTTAATGCTTCAGCCTCGGTCCTTGTGGTGCAGTAGGTATTGCTGTGTTTGTGTGGGTGTCTGTTTTAAAATAGGGCAGGCGGGGAAATGGGGTCAAGAATGAAGACCACCTTAGCTACGCAACAGACAGAAAGGGGACACTGTGTCTGCAACCCAAGAGTGGCAGCTTTAATTATGAAACAGAGTAATGGATCTGTGTAACATGTATGCATCGTCTTGGGTTGTGTCTCAACAAGCCAAAGGACGGGTCATCATCTTGTATCATTCCGTGATGCATTACCAGATATTTTGGCACCTTCGCTTCACTCATTGCCTTTTAATGGAATGAGGAATCTTGCTTTTCCCTATGCGGCTTTACCTTGGATGCACCGAAATAACACGCAGCTTGCAAAACAACCCGCTGCTCAGCTGATGAGGGGTCAGGGTATTTTGAGCCTTGGTCTGTTTCTGCAAGTGTGTGTGTTATTGGTCGGTACCCTTGATCTCCTTGATGATGTAAGCCAAGTACGGACCAATATCCAAACCAAGACATAATCTAATTTGTACATATTGCTTTCCCTCATATAACAGCTTTGAAAACATGTTCCACTATGCATGTCTCCAAAACACCGCGGCCTGTGACAAGTCACTGTGTTAGGAAGAGTTTAGCTTAACCTGTCTGCACAACCAAGAGAGCAATGTTGGCATAATTACCATATGTGGTCAAATCTTTCTGAACTGCCATTATATATATGTACCCCTGTGGCAGAACAATTATACGTCATGGTAATTTTTTTTTTACCTGGTCTTATCAGTTTAAACAAATAGTCTCTTAACCCTCAGTCTCACATAAAGTGCGAGCAGATAAGCAGTGTTATCTACGGTCACAGCAGCCATTTCCCTCAAGGAAGAGAATAGCTTTATGAGCAGGAGCAAGGCGCTTCTGAAAGAGCAGATTCAGTGAGGTGAAAGCCTCCAAGCAGACCTTACTAAAAATTCTTCCTTTCTCTTTCCAAGCTGGAACAACACGGGAGCATCTTGGACTTGCCATGGCCCTGAAGGTGCCCATCTTCATCGTCATCAGCAAGGTGGACCTCTGTACGCGGGCCACAGTGGAGCGCACAGTGCGGCAGTTGGAGCGTGTTCTTAAGCAACCAGGCTGCAACAAGGTGCCCATAGTTGTAGGCAGTACAGATGATGCCGTCACAGCAGCACAGCAGTTTGCCCAGTCACCTAGGTATGAAACAACTACATGTACATAACTGAGTATAAACATAAACCATTTAATGTTTTGCAGTTGGGCACTCTTAAAACAGTAGAAGTAGAGACAAGCCAGTGACATCTGTGTGTTCTCATTGTGTGCTTGTGCTTTCCCTGGCAGCATCACACCCATCTTCACCTTGTCCAGTGTGTCTGGAGAGAGTCTAGACTTGCTCAAGGTCTTCTTCAACATCATCCCTCCTCTTAGCAACAGCAAGGAGCAAGAAGAACTTATGCAACAGCTAACAGAGTTTCAGGTAGTTATGAGATGAGATTTGTGTTTGCAAGTGATCTGTTGGCACATATACACACTGTCAGATGCCATGTGAAAAGATACAGAATCAATACACACTTCTCACATGATTGACAGCAGTGTGCATCATTACAGGTGGATGAGATCTACACAGTGCCAGAGGTGGGGACTGTGGTGGGAGGTACTCTGTACAGGTCAGTGTGTTTAAATGATTACTCTGTTTTTTTTATATTTGAATTAAGGTATGCTGTGCGTTTGTTTAGCATGTCCTCTCACTGAACCGCTGTTCTCTTTGATTATGCAGTGGTATTTGCCGTGAGGGAGATCATCTTGTTGTAGGTCCCACAGACTTGGGCCACTTCCACAAGCTGACCATCGGGAGCATCCAAAGGAATCGCTCGGCTTGTAGGGTACTCAGAGCCGGCCAGGCTGCCACACTCGCTCTGGGCAATTTCGATCGGTCACTACTACGCAAGGTCAGACTCCCAGTGTTGGTGCCAAATTTGTCAGGCTCATTTTCTCTATATTGTAAGCCTGTCTGAGTAGTTAGCAGAAAGCGTGTCCCTTATTTTTCATAAAAATGCATTTACAGGGCATGGTGATGGTGAGTCCGGAGATGGATCCTACCATCTGCTGGATGTTTGAGGCCGAGATTGTGCTGCTTTTCCATGCCAAGACCTTCCACAAGGGCTTTCAGGTTACTGTGCACATTGGCAATGTTAGACAGACTGCCACTGTGGAAGCTGTGTATGGCAAGGTTAGTTAAACCACTGAGCTACTAATGTTCCTCTCTGAAAGTTGTTTTCTGTTTCTAAAAGCTGGGTTTGTTATATCCTGAAGCAGGTTGTTACATGATTTTCTTTCCGTTATATTTTGATATCCTATATCTTTAATCTCAATTATCTTTCTTTTCTTTCTGTTATGATACATCACTATTAAAGGAGGAGCTGAGGACGGGGGAGAAAGCTGTGGTCCTCTTCAAATTCATAAAGCACCCAGAGTATCTAAAGGTGGGAGCCAAGGTACTCTTCAGAGAGGGTGTAACGAAAGGCATAGGCCATGTCACCAAGTTGCAGCCCATCACCCAGTACCGGCCATCCCAAAGTGAGGAGGATGAAGCATAAAGTTCCTCGAAGAAATATGACAGAAATCACCGTCCCACCCAACAACAAGGTGCTTTACATAAAACCTCCTGCTTTATTTGAAGGCAACTCTGCCCTCTATCCTGTGCAATAAATCCTTTTCATGTCATTTTATGTTTTATCACCCATTTCCAAAGCCTTGTTGTCACCATCTTCCTCATTTTTTCTCTTCAGCCTTCTTCTTTTTTTTTTTAAAAAAAAGGAAATACTTATAATATTTTAGTTTGCTTTCTGGTGTCGAGGTGTAAAGAGTGTTGCACTAATAGCCACCTCTCTTAGCACATTAACTTTGCAGTACCAAAGTGATACTGAACTTTTAAAAACACATCTATAAGTGGTAACTACATAACTGTTTTCTGACACCCATGGTGAAGTGCTACTTAAAGTTTACACCTAAATGCACTCCTAACACACTCTTTGTTAAAAAGATGCAGACACACACTTGCACTGAACCATAGATGCCAGTGTTGATATACTTTTGGCAGATAATCGTTTACAAACTTGTCTGCTGCAAGAATAAGATGCTAAAACATTAGGGTGCAACCTGTATCACCAGTGTCATTGTTGTCATTGCCTCACAACAGCTTGTCTGTGTCTCAAGTATAGTGCCTAAGTGATAATGAAAGGTGTGCGATCTCTCTCTATATTTGAATCATCTTCAATCAAACCCTTTTCTTAGTAACCGCTAATATGTAAGATATTATGAAAGCACTGAGATACTTTAGTGGTTTTAAGATGCAGCTTGTAAGTTGTGTATAAGCTAAACCATCTCGAAGCTATATGGCTGAAGAGGCACTTTTAAAGGTAAAGTGGAGTGTTGTGAGGTATGCAAGGTAAGAACAGTTTCTATGTCAGCCTGCCAAGATAAGTCACATTCTCAATCACCTAGTAACTGGTTTTATGACACATGTATCTGTGAAAATTGCTCTGTTTTTTTATTCACAATTATTGCCTCAGTGAGATGGCAATGATCTCGCTGCCTATCTTTAAAGTGCTTTAGTTACTCAGGTCAGTATTAGACAGCATTCCACTCTCACAGAACTACTCCGTTGGAGGTTTCTGTTGCTGACTTTTTTGAGGGAGGGGAGGGAGGTTCGAGGGGAAAAAAGGGTTATTTCTATCAATGAGTTGTGTTTGATAATCAATTCTATGGTGTGTGCAGCTGCCCTTGATGTAGCTTTGTTAGAAAGCAATGAAGTCTGGGGTACTTGATTTCATCTCTCCACCCAAGTTACTGATGTCGCTAACTTTGAAGGGGTTTAACACAGTGCCTGGTGGAACTACTGTTTGAGTAGCTTTCCATTACACCCCAAAGTTTTACAACTTCAAATGTCAAAATGGTGCTACTCATTTAAACAGCTTTTGATATTTAGAAGACATCTTTGAAAATGAATGTTAGTTGCTACTCTCTGAACAAGGCTTCTATTAGCGTTATCTGAAGACTGCATGTTGATGTGACTTATAGATTGTTGTCTCACTGATATTAATACAGGATGACTGAAATGTGTGCCCTGTTAAATTTTCTTGTTATGCAGTTTGTGTGCACTCAGAGAGGAAAAATAAGAAAGCATTTCAACCAAAATATTTAAAAGCCTTTATGAAGAGTTATATCAGGTGTTTGTTTTAATGCATCTGAGGAGTTTTTATAGGTTTCTAGTAGTTCCAGATTTTACAATTATTTCAAACACATTTTTCACTGTTTTCCAGTTTTCTTAATGACACACACACATCCTCACTTTTTGAAATCAAGTTGAAGACCTGTTTTACTTTAATCAAAATTGTAATATCCTCATTATTTGGGTGAAATGCAATACTTATGTACAGATCTAATTTGTGTATGATGATGTACATGAATAAAGCTTTTATTGTCTCTTTGCAAGATGTCTTGTGTGTTATTGTCTCTGAGGTAAAAAACAACATTGCTCAGAGTTATCAACCATGTCATTACACTCTCAGTGTTCTCTCTACTGAATCATTTGCCACAGAGCCATGACTCAGCACAAAATTGAGATTTAAAAAGGTTTGGTTTCATTTTAATGGCAGTGCTCCTTCTTATCAGATCTCAAGCTGATGCGAGACAATGTAAGAGCAACTTCCTCATTCATCTCATTCAAAGGCACTACAGAACAACAGGATCATCATTGGAGACAAGTGTAAACAGAATAGGATTACTAAGTTCACAATGGTGCAGTTTAATTCATTTTACCAGCAATCAGCATTTCTGCTCTTTTGTCATACAAAATTAACTTTTTATGCACCTCTTCAATTCATATTTACAACCAAGTAAGGACTTCTGCTGTGTTTGACTCATCAGTGGCATCTGCTGGCACATCAGAATACAACAACATAACATACACTGTCACAAAGTATGAAAAAAATATCTTTAATTTACTGTGGTTTCAAAATTACTGCTCAAAAGTTTTGCCTTTCCTTTTATAATAAGAGCATG
Organism: Acanthurus leucopareius; assembly: GCA_029814765.1. Lineage (NCBI taxonomy): Eukaryota > Metazoa > Chordata > Actinopteri > Acanthuriformes > Acanthuridae > Acanthurus > Acanthurus leucopareius. Next base: position 15,108,700 of record JAQMCX010000003.1, on the reverse strand, counting down.
TGAAACAAACTACATAAATTAACACTTCCTAAAATTTGTACAAATTCTTATAACATTGCCTTGATCATTAGGACATTAATAAAAATGTGTGTTTTACTGAAATTGAACATACAGTTCATCAGCGCATCTTCAGCTCTTCTTGAAAAAAGAATCCAGAGTGCCTGTGCCTTTTCCTTGAGAGCGAGGCCTTTTTGCTTGAGGTCCTGACTGACCTCTGGACTTTGCCTTTCCCCGTGACAACTGGGCTATGCCAGTTGCCCCTATTCTGAGAGGAGACAGGGAAGAGGAGACAGTGGAGGAAGGGGAAGATGTGGTTGCAGAACTTGTGGATGAAGAGAGTGAATTCTGGAGGTCCAGGGCAAAGTGGTAGTCACTGTGTTCAGGCATCTCCCAGACCAAAACCTCCTGACCACAGCGTTCACACTTCAACAGGTCTTCTTTTGCCACACTGGGAGAATGTTGATTTGACTCTGGATCAATGCCCAGTTCATCCTTTGTCTCTTCACATGGCGACTGGTGAGATGTCAGCTCTGAGCTTTGCTTTGCCTGTGATCCAGACACAGCTGCCACAGTGTTTTTAGAGTCTTCTCTATCAACATACTCCAGCTTGCGTCCTTCATCCGGCTTGTTCAGTGTAGAGGCTGAGGCTTGCGAGCTTCTTTCAAGAGTCTTCTTGTGGAAGAAAGAGGAAATGCCAGAATGGGGGCTCGCTGAAGCATTTTTAGACTGAGAGAAAGGTGTAAAAGAAGAAACAGGGCAGTTGGTAGCTGTCTCAACCTGAGCATCAGCAGCAGAGGATTTGTGAGAGGAGGAAGATGTAAGAGCTTCTGTGGAACTTATATCAACGTCTTCCTCCTCTTTTGTAACCTTCTGTATCTGTTTCTCTGCTGCCTTTTGAAAGAAAGATTGGAGGGTGCCAGGTTGTTTGCATGTTGAGTCATTTTTCAATCCAGAGGGTGGCTGGGTGGAGGACTGAGTGGTGGAGGACACACTCTGAGTTGAAGTGACATCACTGGAAAGAAAGCCAGCAATCCCTCCTGCTGATGGGGCATCACTGAATTTGCTAGCTGAGAGGTGTAGCAGGGTGAGGGGTGGAGTCCTGCAGGAGTGATAAAAGAGTCTAATAAATCACACAGGATTCCTTCAACCACTGACTATAAATATTTCAGTGTGTTATTATATTCTAATTACCATGCTGCCTGGTGGTTTCCTGCTGTGTTGAGACTTTTTATGATGGCAAAGCTGTCAGCGGATAGTTTTGTGGCCTCGTATCGCACTAACGCACAACAGCGAGAGAAGCTGCTCGCCCTCTTATCCCCAAGCTGACGTACACCAACTGTCAACAACTTGGCCACTCGACCATTCTGTCAGATGGCAAGAAAATGACAGAAACTGTTGTGAAACCAGGTTATATTTACATTATATGGAACCAATATGAAACTTAGTTGAGGAAATAAGCGTACTATTGTAAAAAAGGAGAATAAAAATGTTACAAAACCACACAGGTTTTTCTCACCACTTCTCTGTCTTTGGTCAGCCTCTCCTCCAGCTCAAGAGCCAGCTGATGAAGCCAAAATTGAACCTATACAGAGGTTATTAATTTTTTATTATTACTGTAAATGTAAAAATTCTTGCAAATCATAAAAGAAAAAAATGATATAAAAGATTGAAAACTCCCTAATATTACAAGGATGGATCTAAAGCCATTTTCCTTGCACATTTAGATGGATCAACTACATTCTCTCAAAGTTTCATCACTTTCAGTTTCAGTAAATATAAGACTAAAAATAAAAAAGATAGAGAAACACGGTTTGTAGTCTGGTATAACACAGGGAAAACAGAAACTGAGGAGCTGCACCTGCTCTTTTGTACCCAGCGATGTCTTCCCAGGAAAGTTTTTACTGCAGCCGATGGATTTAGGAAGCTGTCTGGGTTTCACTGCTTCAAACTCAATCCCCCGACACAAGTCATACAGCCACTGGCTGCAAAGCAGAGAGATTCACTGATATATATGGTTGGTAATCAAGTAATTACATAAAAAGCTCACAGATAAAGTCTTGTTTTTTTCTGAATCACCCTTATCAAACACGCTTGTCCTTGTGGGAGAAAACTTTTGCCCTGAGCTGTTTTAAAGCTAACTTTGATCACAAAGATGGTCTTTTTGTAATCACAAAGTCTATTCTGCTAAAAATAATGATGATGTCTGTCTGACATCATAGACACTAAACTAAACAAGATTCATCTTACCCTGTCTTTTCTCCTAAGTGCTGTCCCAGCTGGGCCTGAGAGAAGCGAGTCAGATCTCCCATTTTCTCTACTCCTAGAGTTTCTGTAATGGAGGCACCAAGCTTACCTCCCAGGTTACGGCTGAGGAATAGGTAACACAACAGTACAGTGTGTGGTTAGTCAGCTTCCGTAGTTACAATTCTATGTCAGAACATAAGTGTAGTTTGGATGAATAAATCTTTATGTTGTAGAAAGAGAACATTAAACTCACATCTTGCCGATGGGCAGAGAGTTAAAAAGTTCTGTCACAGAGTCAAAAGGCAGAACGGTTTGTCGGTTAGGTTTGTTCAGACCACAGGCTAGTTTGGCCAGTACCTGGAAAAACAGACAATAAATGACAACCACAGCAATGACAGTAAGTGCTTTTTAAAGTATTACACCAACATAATATTCATAATCAGGGTTAGACATTGACATCTTTGCTCTCTGAATAGTTTTTTTTTTTTTTTTCCCAAAGTTGCAAGCCACTTATTAAAGAAATACATGCATTTCCTCATTTCTTTATCATGTCTAGTGAAAATACATAACATTTACACACAGTCAGAAAGAGTAAAAGTGTTTTCCTGCTCAGTTATAAAATTGCAGTACATCATGAGACATTTCTCCTGTCGGGCTGCTGAAAGTGATGTAAGGCCAAATGTCAAGTGTCACGTATTTGGTGGGTTGGCAGGTGCTAATATCAAGCCCTGTTTGTAAGTGTTAAACAGTGAGAAGTTTTCCTACCTTATTGTGAGATATTCCTGCTGAACAGCGGAAACCTGTGTGTTTCTCCACGGCTGCCCTCATCTCCTCAACAATGAGTGCCCCCACAGTTAGCTGCAGTTCTGCAGAGCTCTGCTTCCCTAACGGAGCGGCGGGTAAGGATGCTAGCCACTGCTGGAGACCTCTGGACCTCTGTTCCTCTGGAGTTAAACATGGCACTTTTAGAAATATACATCCTATTGAAAATGTCACAGATTTCCTAAGTGTCACTTTTCAGCACTAGCATCTTGTGTCCACCACTAGAAAAATTAGTGAAGTAATTTGTTCATCACAAGTTTGATTCAGCCTACCTTTGTCGAGAGTACCATCCTCTGCAGGTGCTTCCTGTTCAGGTGAACTTTGTGGGTACCCTTGGATGAAGGTGGTCCTCAGCTGGAGAAGCTCAGTTTGTATATCGGTCATGTTTTTAAGCCGTTGTTGGACTGCAGCAGTCAGATCCATGTATGCCTCATCAATGCTTGCTCTCTCAATCACTGCAAAGCGAGACATCACCTCAATCACCTCCACACTTGCCTCCCTGTAACTGCAACAAAGGCGGTTATGTTATTCTCTTTACAGTTTGTCACAGGGGTGAGAGGTGGGGGGAATTTAAAATAACATACACTTAATATTCAACTTAACAAAAAACAAATATTTACTGGCACAATCTCAGGAACTGCGAATAGCTGTGGAAGTTGAGTGGTAATTGCCAGCACTTACAGTGTAAGGTCTGCCTTGCCGTGAGACTCACGCACTCGTGCCACCTGGAGATCTGAGCACAGTTTCTTTGCATCATCCACCCACATGTTCCTGGAGACGCCATGGGCTCTGGCCTCGTAGCTCACAGCTATGATACTAACAGAGGACCATATTCAGTTAAAGACAGTGTTTTCAAGTCATGTTTACAAACCCTGAGAGCATGTTAATGGTAAAGTCAACCAGAAATGAAGGCGGGTGAGTTGCTAACACAGAGACAGCAATTTAAATGGTCCATGCAACTGAGCAGACACAAGCTGAGTGCTGTCTTCTCTGTGTCAATACACACTGTATGCTGGAGACAGACAATTTACAGTCACTGTCTCCTCTCATGCATTCAGGTCAATGACTTTGACTCCAGGGAAAGAGTCGTAGCCATTAACCAAATGTCAGTGACGAGAAAGATCAAGGAGGCCGTTCATAGCAAAGACCATCCTTGAACAGAGCCAGACAGCTGTCACCATCCCCTCAAAGTCCCGCCACTGGGTCACGTGACGACGATTTCCGTGACAGGTGCAGAGGAAGACTTAGATATTTGAATACATAGTTGGTGAGTGAAAACTGAGTTTTTTTGTTAAACAACTGAATTTTAACAAAATCTAGTCATTCTCGTCAATATTTCCTGTCCTGTCCTGTCATTTCTCTCATCCTGCAGCTGTTTTTTTTCTCTTTTTTTTGTATTTTTTTTTTCCCAATATCATTCACACTTTGGTTAGTTGCATATAAAATCTATTATGTATGCTCAAACCTGTCAGTACAGTCGGGGTCCTTTGACAATGTGGAGTTGCTGTGATTATTACAGTGAGGCTTCGTTAAACAGAGTATTAAAAGTGTGTCGTTCGACTCAAATAGCTGTTGGCATATTTAAATGACTCGAGAGACTTGAGGAGTTTTGCTAAATGCTGTAATTCAGTGTTGGAGCTGGGGATAACAACCCTGCTTTATGAGACAGTTTCTTCGCTGGCTGTTTCAGTAGCGTCGATCAAATAAATAACGTCTCTGTGTCAGAAACTCACCTGCCCCCTTTCCACGTCTTGTACTGGGCCACCACACAGGGAGTGTTCCTTAAAGCTGGATTGAGCCTCTGTTCCACCTGGACGTAAAAACAGTCCATGTCTACCAACGCCACCACTCTCTCCTTTCCGTACTCCATCGGCAGAAAGGAGAATTGGTCAGAAAAGACGAAAAAATACTTGTTGTTGGAGCTGTCAGTTGACGGCTCCGACCACTCTGAGACATGAACTAAAATCAAACCGAGCGCCGAAATATGATCATGTTCCTGTCGCTTTGTATTTGCATAGCCATTCGAAGTTGTCACGAAAAGACGTCATCAAAAGTCGACGGGAGAAAAACACTTCATATCTGTGGGCCCATAGACATGTGTGGGCTTATAACATTGACGGTATAGAGAACACGGCGGTGGGTCTATGTTTGATATAGAGCGATACATATATCGTGTCCTGTATCTATGTATTTATTTGGAGTTTATCAAAAAAATGACTGCTTTTTTTCTCTTTTTAAATGTAAACTTTATTGAAAACTGTAATAATTACAAAACAATGTATTAAGACATACAAAATAAACAACACGAGGCCCAGTGGTACAGACACACAAAACAAGAATATCATACACAACAAGGTCAAAATTAAGCACATAATTTAGATTAGACTGCTCCAACATCAGTCAATCAGGTTGAAAATAGATCCATAAAAAGTACTGTATTCATTGCTTTACAGTTAATTTAATGTTTGATGACATCCATATATTCATTTAGTTCATTTTTAAAAAAGGTGGGAAATGGCTTGGGCCACTGACTTTGCTCTTGAGGGTGAAGCCTAATGCTATGTAAGTAAAATAACACATTTTGCATCAAGTTGTGTACACTTCCGTGTGAAGAAAACTCTAATCTCTATGATTTTGTCATACTGAAGCTGTCGCAGACGCGTCTATTTGTGCCTTGAAGAGTACAACACGAGCTGTAAAGAATACTGTTTAGGTAGATTGATGATTACTTTCTATTTTGTGTCTGCTGCATAGACATATATCATGGATACGCTACTTCTCAGACCATAAGAAAAGAAAGAAAAGAAAAGAAAGCAAAGCAAAGCAAAGTAAAGTAAATAAAGAAAAGAAAAGAACAAGATATAGACCCTTGTGGACTAAATTTAAATTTGAGCCTTAAACTTTCTATCTATCTATCTGTCTATCTATCCAGATAGACTGATAGATAGATAGATCTGTACACACATAGACACACACACATGTACACATGTATATGTACATGTATATTTTTTACATAATTTTTTAATGGTAATTTGTGGAAATCTTGAACATATTAACTCTTTAAAATTGATTGACAGCTTATCTACTTTTTTACTTGTTCTTTTGGGTTGTTATGTAGCCTAAACTACAGTTTGAATTTGACTACCTGAAAAAGAATATGTCAGAATTCAGGATAATGTAGTAGTTCTGTCCTGCTATTTGATTAGATTTTGGTAAGTTTGTACTCCAGCAACCACGGGCAATATTTTTACCTGAGCTATCATTAAAACATTTTGAACTCATCAGAGACTTTTAGTCAGAGGTGTTATTTTGTGCAAACCTGCAAACCTACAGATTATCAAGTAAAATTAAAATGTGTGAATTTTTTTTTTTTTTTTTTTTATCACAAGCACATGTTTAAACGGAACTAAGTGAGGAGGGCAAGAGTTCACAGTGATGGGTTGACACTCTAAAATTAAAGGTGTTTTGTGGGATAGATATAGCTTTAACTCTCTGACACATGATATAAGAACACAACAGTTTAAAATATAAACCAAAAGCTATAAAGTGACTTTTTGACTAAAATGGTTCAAATAATTCCACACTCCCTTGGTAAAGCTACCCCAACCATCAAGTTAGAACCCCGCCATTAAAGAAATATCATGATCTTAGTTAATCTCGAGCAGATCTAGTGACTGATTCAGTAGGATTACCACTGGTTTTACTTGGAGCATGGTATCATACTTGACATTATTACTAATGGACTAAATTGCTTCTTATCAAAGTGACAAATATACATCTTCAGCTATTTTATCATGTTTTTTAATTCCTAATTCTCTTTTCCATTAATGTAAAGAATTATGTAACTCAACGTCAAACAAAGTTTGTATTGTTAACTGAGTACAATACTTTGATATTTAAAACATAGTTTAAAACACAATTTAAAAAACCTAATAAAAAACAGAGATCCAAAAGTTAAATGAACCAATTTAATGAACCTGCCTTAAATAGGGGAGGAGAGATTTTAGCCGTTACTTTTGCATCTTCAGGAAAGAAGGAAGTGCAGTTAGTCAATGTAGTGGTGTAGCATATTGCTCTGTGTGACTCTGCTCTCTAAGTGACATGGCTCTTCATCTCAGGATTCTTCTCATCGTCACTTCTCTTACAGGTCAGTCACAGGGATCATTGTATTAGTATTGGGAAGCTTAATGATAAATGTAATAGTTCACAGATTACAAGTACTCTTTTACAATTGCAATGAGTAATGTGACTATGTTGATGACTTCCTTAAAATACCTTTTTTTTGATGACCTTTTACTGACTTTTCTAACAAATATTTTAAAATGAGCACTAAAAAGCTGATTGTGGTTACATTAACTTTGTGTCGATGTTTCCTTGAGTTTGTCACCTAGTTGTTCGATGTTTACTGCATATTCACTTAAAAAGCTTTACACTGTACAGTCAGTTTGGGCTTTTTACTGATGTAACAAAGAAAAATATTGCTGAATTTCCAGCACATGGTTCCTGGCCTTGTCATAGTCAGCTTGTTTCAGACATTGCAGACTCAGGTTGCTTAATCTACAGCAATGATTACTGATTTCATTAGCGGATGGACAGTGATGCAAATTCCAACAAGAGAACAAACCAAAACAACTTTCAAGATTTTAGAGCATACTACACAGTGGCGTCTGTCAAAAAATAGAGAGAGCTCCATGTATGCCATTCTACCCTTAATGGTTTTGCAGTCAAATTAGTCCAGAAATATGTCAAAAGAAGGCATTCTTGCAAAAACATAAAGGACATAAAGCAATAATATATGTAATAGACTACAAAATAAGGCATTTTATTTTGTAACACCTTTGTAATCACCAACATTTTGATGATAAGCTGGAATCAATGACTGGAACAAATCTAATAGTTATTGTAACAATTATTTGTATTTTGTTTATTTATTTACACATTCACATTGCATGTAACTAGTTGCTCCCCCACAGCTATTGATTAAGTCAGATGAACCAGGCATAATTAAGGAAATACATAATTTTGTTATTCTTGTATTGTTAATCAGACTAATAGGATGAGTAATAACAGTTTGTCCTCAAAATATAAATGTGATTTTAAGAGAAAATATAACAGAAAAAAACAACAGTAAAGTTAAGTATTTTTAAGTGTGTAGGTAATATGACAGATAAATATGATCATCTACATATACAGCAAAGTGCTGCTTTGTTTCTTGTTGCAGGATTTAATAGCTTAATTACTTTTAGTATCATGGTAGTATTATGTATCTATATCACAAGTGTCATGTTACAATCTGTATATTTGCCCTTTTAATGTTCATGGTAAATGATGTAATTGATGAAGAATTAATTTATATTCTCTTTGAAATGTAAATTACATTAGCATTACCCTTTTTGTATAAGGGGGCTTAATGAGCTAATATGTGAAAAACAGCTAATATAAACGACTGCATTTGATCTTGTTGCAGGAATTCACAGCATAAGCACAATCAGTAAAGTGTCAGTGAAGGCTGGAGCTTCAATCTCTATCCCCT
>JAQMCX010000003.1:15028219-15100001 GCA_029814765.1 Acanthurus leucopareius | reverse complement strand
GAATCTTCACTGTGACTGTGAAAGATGTGACATATCAGGACACTGACTACTGGTGTATTGTGGAGATTAATGGAGGCCCAGATGTTGGAGCATATTTTCATCTGTCTGTTGTCAGAGGTAAGAAAGTCATTAAAGCTCATTTATGCACATCATAAATTCTTTGTGAAATGTTTTTAACTCACTGGAAACATTAAGGAAGGTCTCATTGTTTGCTGTGGAGACTGATTTTTATCAGGCTACTAAACAACTTCCTCTAACTTTATTCTCCTTTAAGATGAGCCCAGTCTGAATGTGGAAAATCAGCAGATTAAAGCAATTAAAGGAGGTAATGTGACCATCAGTTGTTACCATCAAAACTCTGGAGAAATGAAATGGTGCAAGCTGGGCCGAAACTGTGTGACTAGGTCGTCTGGATCAATAGATGGAACAAGAGTTTCCATCAATCTAAAGTCTTCCGGTGTTTTCACTGTGACTATGAGTGGACTGAAGAGAGAGAGCAGTGGATGGTATATGTGTGTCAAAGGAGACTTACAGATGCCAGTGCATGTAACTGTTGATGATGTAACTGTTGATGAGCAACCAACCATCAGTAAGTAACTGCAATTATATATTTTTTTTTCATATAAATTTGTTAAATATAGCCATTTGGTCATTGTTTGTTTAATAGCACTTTTAACAACTGTGTCACCCACTCAAGTGACCCTCCTCACTGGATTTGCAGACAAAGAAAATGACACATTTCAGGATGAACAGCACAGGTCAGATGGCCTTGCATTAACTTGCAGTACATTTTGTGGTCAAATTAAACAAAATTAAAAAAAACAAAACAAAAAAACATATTTTTTGTTTATTTTATCATGTAATATTAGAATATATCATATCAATCTTCAAATAACACTGTTCTGCTTATTGTTTTTTGTTAAGTTTTGTTTGAATAATTAGTATTGTGTGCTTCAACTTTTATTCTGCAGTTCCTCCAGTATCTCAACAAGTTTCATATGCCGTTTGAGCTTGTTGGTCTTCTTTCTTATCATGAGCTCATTCATCTTGTTTATGGTCAACAGACACAGTATGTATTAAGTGTTAATTTAATGTAATTTATGATGAATATTTCTGCATTATTGTCATTTGGCAAGGAAAGTCAAAAATGGCGTTCAACTGTCTCTTTCAGAGCAGATCAAAGGATCATCGGCCACGACAAAGGTAAAATATGCTAATTTAAAATTTGCTAATTCCCATTCTAATGTTTCATAGAAAGACTCTATTAAAGGTAGACAAGCTATGTCTTTCGTTTACAGGACAAAATGTCCCTTATAGTATCCACAAACAGAGTTCAACCCAGTATTTTGTTGATCACAAATCTTTAATATTTATTGTAAAAGTGGTCATGTTGATTGGATGTGATAAAATTGTGTAGTCTTTCTGTACAAGACTAATTTTTTACTTTCATCACAGCATCAAGAGGAAGTGAGATACGTGAGAAAAACTTCAGATGAGGGACTGGAAGCCTGAACACCACAATATGTGACACACCAAAAAGGCTTACTGAGACACACATAATTACTTATTTGTGCTTTTGTTATTATTTTAACAATCTACTATAATTAAATGAAAAAAAATGTAAATTGATAAAATGGTACCTTTCATATCTGTTTATCCATCTTAATCTACCAGTCCCAAATAGTGATGTGGAGAAAATATAAATTCTGTGTTAAAAAAAAAAAAGTACAGACAGAAAGTATTGTAAATATTAAGATACCCAATCCTAGTCTGAAACTGTCCATGTACTCTAGCTCAGGAGTTTTCTGCAGACTATTTTCTTGGTTTTCACCATGTCAGAAGGTTGCGCATTAATTGAAACACTCACAAATTTGCGTCATTCTTGATTTGCATCACATCGGTTCTTTGCCCTTCCTTCCTTCCTCGTTTTTGTTTGAATTAATAAATATTATTACTTATTTTTCAGTTAATTCTACTTTTTGTTCGTTTTAATGTTAAAATTTAAGATGAATAAAATATTTTGAAATGCCAAAAATAAATACATAAAATCGAACTCATACACACACAAAGTAATACAAAAACAAAATTCAACTAAGTATTTTGTCATTTACAAAGCTGTAATACTTTCTTGTAAAGGCAGTTATTTTGATTGGATGTGATACAATTGTGCAGTCTTTCTGTCAAAGATTTGGTTTTTATCTTCACCGCAGCAACAAGAGGCTTACCAAGACACAAATAATTACTTATATGTATTTTTGTTATTATTATTTTGACAGTCCAGTCACACAAAATGGCACAAATTGTAAATTGATAAAAAAAATTCTATTTATTTCTCCTTTTTAATTCACAGGTCCCAAGTGGAGAGCAATGTGGGGGGACTTAAAAAAAAAACACATGTGGTTAAAACAAGAGAAGAAGAGTTTTGTGGATATTAGATTACCCAACCAAGTCTGAAACTGCCATGTACGATAGTTTAGGACTTTTCTGATGATCTTTTTTTTTGTTTTGTCACCATGTCAGAAAGGTGCACGTAGAGTGAGACACCTCACACTTTTTAACATCCCTCCACGTTAAAAAGCTGCCTTTCAGTTGAGACACTTACAATTTGCACCATTTCTGCTCTGCATTGCATAGGTTCTTTGGCCCTCCTTCCTCATTTTTGTTTGTTCTCAAACACATTGAAACATTTAATTTCAGCATCAAGTTTGTTTTAAGTATATACAGTTGTATCCACCTCTGCATATACAGTACAGCTGTAGAACATTACAAGAAAATATGACCTGTTGGATTTGGCAAGTTTTTAGGTTTATCTGCACTTGAATTATTCTTATTAATTAGTTTTAAGCACAAAATAGTATAATCCTGGTATATATTTTCATGATATACACCCATGATAAAAACTGTGTGAACTTATTTTAAATCCTATGTGCTGTTGAATGTGATTGAATAAAGATAACAAAAAATTATTGTGTACCTTAAAGGATAGCCTTTTTTTTCACCCGCTTTGTGAAGCAGCAAACATACAGCACACATTGAAAGAGTAATGTTTAACTTAACTTGGTTTTTCAACTGAGAGAAAGGTAGGCTGATATTGATATTATGTTATTATCATCACCATTGTGAGAGATGGACCACATTTTTCTCATCTATTGTGTTTGGAGTATTTTTGATTTCAAATTTGGAGTCAATTGACTTTTCTCCTTGTGTACACTACATGTATATTATTTGCAGTGCTAGGGAAGCTACTTTGAAACTGTAGCTGTTGAAGCTGAAACCTCTTCTTTGGATGTAATGTGAATGTGACAACATGAAAACTAAACTACTTTTGGTTCAAACGCAGCAAGATGCAAGCTCCCGGCATATAGTGGCATTTAGTGGCATCTAGCGGTCATTGTTTTATACTGCAACCAACTGCATATCCCTTTTGCTCATCTTCCTTCTCCAAGTGTGTAAAGAAGCAGTGGCTGCAAAACTTATGATAATGGCAAGGCACTGTAAAAAGCATGGATTTATGAGGAGAACTGGACACAAATTTCATCACCTGTTTATTTCAATATTAAAATCGCTCAGTGGTGCATAAGGCTTAATCAGTCTGACTTCTGCAAAACAAATTTTTCACACTGAAGTACTTATATATCAAAAGTTTTCTTACATAGCTAGTTTAAAAACGAGAGGTTATGAAGTGCTTTGACAGACAATTAGGCAAGGTGAAAGTCAAGATCTCAGGAAGAAAATGCAACACAATGCTCACTCAGCAGTGAGGTAAAACACAAAACACAGGGCAAAACAAAAAGGAATAAAGAAAAGGAATAAAAATGATCAAAGAGATCTTTTTAAATAAAAGCTATAAATAAGAAGATAAACAAAAGGATAAAAAGCAATACGGGATCAAAAATGATAAGAGGACGATAAGAGGATGACATGAAATTAGGAATTAAAAACAGATAAACAGATTAAAGTGCTAAAAATTTAAAAAAATCAAGTGCTCACAGATATATTTTCCTATTTTTGAAGAAGAAATAATTTGACAAAATGGCAAAATGGCTGCAGTAGAGTCAGACCTACCATTCTCTAACTGGTCAGCGAAGACAGAAAAAAAGATTTGGTATCTTGACATGTGAAGATTTTGATTGTTTAATTGTTCTATATTATCACACTATTGTGATTCAAGTGGGTAAATTTAATACATAATGGTAACAACTGCCTGCGAATGCAAGAGGGCCTTTTCTAGGCTCCAGAATGCTGCCCCTACTGGATTTGTAATGAACTGCAGTTAACTTGAGCTTTGGTTTTAGATTATTTTCCAAGAGAGAGCATTATGGATCTCCATTTTTAATATCTCAATATACTTTTACACTTTCACAGTTACTTTCGTACTTTCAAGTAATGCACAAGTAATGTGATCTGCAACATTTTACTTCTCACAGATAGTATTAATTATTACATTCAAATGTTAGTAACTAGTAATAGCTAATAAATTGCATGCTGGAAGAAACGTGTCCAATGCTGGATACAATCACATTGATGCATTTTTCACAGTTTTTTAGTCTTGTTGGCAAAGTAGCTATCTGAATGGCAATGTCAGTCTGTCTGTCACTTGTTTGACCCATAAACTGAAATATCACATCAGCTATTGAATGAATCTCTACAACAAATTATGTAAAGAGTAAAACTCTGGTAATTCCTCAACTTTTCATCTTATCTGTCACCAGGTCTAAATGATCATTTATTGTTTATGGTTTAAAATTTTCAAAGTAAAAGCCTTTGCCAAAAGCCTCAGCTTTGCTTTGTCTCAAGTGCTAACTTGCAAATATTGTGCTAAATTAAGATGATGAACATTTTGAGCATAACTGGTAAACACAGTAATGTTAGCATTGTCACTTTATACATGTTAGCATGCTAAAGTTAGCATTTACTTTACAGCACCTCTGTGCCTAAGCAAGGCTTCACACAGCTGCTAGCATGGCTCCTTTATCCAACTATATTCCCTATTGTAATTTTCCCCTCTGTTTTCCAGCAGGTTGAACCAGATGCTGATGATGTAACATACAGAGTAGTAGCTCAGCATATGCAAAACCAGTAGATGTTACTCTTTGATTTTTGCAGTCACATCTACTTTTTTTTTTCATTTTAAGGTTTGACACCCTTTGTTTCTTTGATTTGTTTTTTGTCTTCACTACAGCAACAAGAGGACGTGAGATATGTTAAAAAAAAAAAAACTTCAGGGATGGTACTATAGACGTTAATTGCCGACTAAGACACACATAAATACATTATATGTGCTTTTGTTTTCATTTTGACCATCCATCCCAACTTATTGAAGAAGATTGTAAATTAATAAAAATGGAGACTTGTTATACTATTTACTGTACTACCTTCATTTGTCTTTCTTAATTCACAGGTCCCAAGTGGAGAGTGATGTGGGAGAAATTTAAAAAAAAAAACATATGTGGTTAAAACAACAGAAGAAGGGTTTTGTAAATATGAGGTTACCCAAACCCAGTCTGATGCTGCCATGTACTCTAGTTCAGGAGTTTTCTGCAGATCATTTATTTTGTTTTCTCACCATGTCAGAAAGTTGCACTTAAATTGAGACACTTGCACATTTTTGTTGCTTTTGCTTTGCATGGATTCTTTGCTCATCCTTCCCTCTTTTTTGTAAACAGATTTAATTTCAGCAACAAGTTAATGTTAGTTTTAAGGTGATGTATCTACCTCTGCAAATACAGTATAGTTGCAGAAAATTGCAGGGAGGCACTAACCTGTTGGCTTTGTCAAATCTTTCGGTTCATCTGTAGTATATGCAGTTCTAATTATTCATATTAAATAGACATAAACTTACAGCTGTATAATCCTAATTTATATTTTTTATGATATAATCCAAAATTAAAACTACTAACACATAAACACATTTAGATGACACATTTTGTTTGTGCTGCTGAATGAACTGAATAAAGATAACCAGACAGGTTGCAGTTATCAGTGAAGTACAAACTTTTTTTTTTTTTTTTTTTTTTTACAAGCTTGATTAAGCAGCAAAATTTGAAAGAGTAACATGTGACTTAATTTCATATTTAGATTTATGGAGGATAGGCTGATGTTGATAAGATCTTGTTTTTATCACTATCAGTGAGAGATGAACACATTTTCTCATTTTGTTTGCAGAGATTTTAATTTGAAATTTTGGGTCCACAGACTTTTTCTTCTAATGTAGACTTTTTGCAGTGCTTGGGAGGCAACTTTGAAACTATAGATGTTGAAGCTCAAAGCACTTAATCTTTGGAAGTGACAGCAAAACTACACATGTTTCAAAAGAAGCAAGCTGCAAGCTACTAAGATAAAGAAGCTTAAAGGTTCAGTGAGAAGGATTTAGTGGCATCTTGCTGTCAGTTTTTGTTGTTGCAACCAACTGAATATATACCTCCCATTTCCTAGTGTGTAAAATAAATTACTGTGGCTGAGAAACTCATGATAGTGCCTATCCTGTAAAGCATGGATGTGTCAGGAACAATAAGCCAAATAAGTTTAAAAGTTTTCCAAAAAAAAAAAGGTGTACAGTTTACAATGAAAGCTCTTTTTGTTTTGATCCCATTATTCGAGACTAAATCTTAACTTTGAGGTGTTTTGTCTGTTCTCTTGGACATAAGCTACAAGAGATAGATAGATAGATAGATAGATAGATAGATAGATAGATAGATAGATATTACATAAAACAATAACATTTAGATTTAAATGTACCGAATATATAGAACGCAACAAAAAACAGAGTAGTTTCATAAAAAGATAAACACTTAGCCTCACGATTAGCACAGTGACGCAACCCTGTCGTGACGTCAAAGCGTTTTTACTCAGGCAGATACGTGGCCGTCCCGGGTCCTGAGGCAGGATGTGATAGGTCTGGATTTCGTTGCAGTGCAGTCTCCTTCAGCTCGCCCTCCAACCGGTGACGCCTGCCTCGGCCGTGCGGTGTGAGGAACATCTCTACAAAAGTCACTTTAGTTTACTGCTAGCCCCATCCTGTGCCGGTAAGTGAACCACTTATTCAGTCTGATACAGGTAACGCACTCCGTAACTTGTCAGAAGTTGTTTTAAGGCCGCTTTATACTCACCGGTACTCTGCAGCGTAGCAAAGTTGGCTAGGCTAGCTGCACTCGGCATGCTTCGTCTGACACATGTCAAGTGATAGCAGGAGAGTTCAGCTTTATGTTGTGCGTTTCGTGCTTTTAAGAAAGCGGCATGTGTTTTACAGAGATATTTCATGAAACTACTCACAACCTACAAAAATAAACTCGGTGATATTTTCGTTAACCTCACTATGGCCTAGTTAGCAGCAGTGGGGTAACTGGCTGATAGTACGAGTGAAATGGTTAATTAACACATCTCGCTAATTGGCGCTGGCATGTGCCTTACCACGCCTAGCTGTGCCTGCCAACTCCCGTGGAGGAGTTGTCTAATATCGTCCAGGCCTGGACTTGGCACTTCAGTGCGGCAAAATGGCTCCTCTCTCACTCAGTAACCTTGTTCATCGGCTGTCAGACTTGTACCGCTGTCACTACCTGCAGCACTGTAATGTTGTTACTGGGCCAGAGGTGTTGTAATCAAACTGAAACTAATATTGCGATGTCATTAGTGGTTACGCCCTGAAAATAGCAGCATGAAACTTATCAGGGAGAAGGTTTGATAATGGGCAGCAAAAGCTTGATGAACAAAGATGTTGAACAAAAAGTGTATAATTACTGGTGAGTGTATGCGTCTAGAAAGATCTGTGCATCTGGTGATCAGAAAGATGGTAGTGAGATATTAGTTACAAATACCCCTTAATAACACATCTAGATTCATTCAACAGGTGTGGTAACCAAAGGGAGAGCAGACAACATGTAATTAACAATCTCATGTGAACCAGACTTGTTTTCTTTTTCTTTGAGAATAAATGCACAGTCCATACTAAGTATTATTTTGCAAAAATCCTAAAAGTTAAAAGTGTTTGGCCTATCCTTTTACCAACAATACTCACATGATCTTGGCCTCGTGGCATTTGTGAACTGTAACTTCACAATAAAATTAATTCATGTAAACATAAGTGGTACATTTGAGAAAGACAACTTCCCTGCACAAACCCCCCCTATATCTGTGCCCCTCTAGTCATACAAAGACTCTTGTCTGACATATTCCTGCTTAAGCATTTAAATGACAGGACTTGCATTTGTTGCCATTAAGTTTTAGTATGTAAGCTGTTTGAAATATATCGAAAATCAGAAAAATAATTTGAGCATTCTGTTTTGCTTCTGTCTACAGATACAATGGCTGTTCCTCCCTGCTATGCTGACCTGGGCAAGTCTGCCAAGGACATCTTCAACAAAGGCTATGGTATGTTTTTACAGATTTACAGAGTTGCACTGTGATGTAATATCCCTGCACTGCTAAGCTGAGTTGGTGTTACAGACAAGCTTTGAAATGATTTGAACAAAACACTTGTGTTCTTCAGGTTTTG
This sequence comes from Acanthurus leucopareius, assembly GCA_029814765.1. Classification (NCBI taxonomy): domain Eukaryota; kingdom Metazoa; phylum Chordata; class Actinopteri; order Acanthuriformes; family Acanthuridae; genus Acanthurus; species Acanthurus leucopareius. The sequence continues at coordinate 15,091,510 of JAQMCX010000003.1, read as the reverse complement.
GCCTGGTGAAGCTTGATGTCAAGACAAAGTCAGCCAGTGGAGTGGTAAGGTCATTTCTTTGTGGATTACAGATAGAGAACAGGAGTTAACTGCATAGTAACCTGAAGTAGTTGAACTGCACATTAAGTTTGCATAGGATAATGTAGAGTTTGCATCGTTTAAGTTAGGTACACAGCTACTTGACAATTCCTAGCTGTTCTTAAAAAGTCTGTTGGCATTGTAAGCCTTATATGGAGCAAGCTGCTTCCTATAAAAGTGACGTAAAACCATAGTAAATGTGTGCAAGTCTTCGTTTTACAAATGTTAAGCTGTGTAAAATACAATCACCATAAGTTATTAATTTACAAATTCAGAAATTGAAGTGAAAAGGCCCCACTTTAAGTGTTTGTTTTGTTTTTTTTAGTTAAAAGTGGAAAGATTTGGCTTTGTGGCTTGATGAATTCCTTAATTGAACATAAAAATTGCAAACAGATTGCAGTGAAAATAACACATTTTCCCTGCACTCTGATTACACACAATTATTCATATTTTTAATAAGATTTGGGATTTATTTTGTTTTAAGCAACCAAAAAATGAGAAAGTGAAAGCCTGACTGAGCTTCATTTTATTTGCTTTCATTTCAACTAGAGTAACTTGTCTTGGATCTTTTCTCGTGATTGTTATTTTTCTAAAATTGTCCCATGCAGGAATTCAAAACATCTGGTTCCTCCAACACTGACACCAGCAAAGTTGCGGGCACCCTGGAAACTAAATACAAGAGGTCAGAATATGGCCTGACCTTCACTGAGAAGTGGAACACTGACAACACCTTGGGAACAGAGATCACTGTTGAAGATCAGGTCAGGAAATTTATTCAAACATTTTTTTGACAGAAGACACAACTAATGTCAAAAGTGCTTGGCCAACATTCATTTCTTTTAATGCTTTTTGTTATTGGTTTTTCAGATTGCCAAGGGGCTCAAGTTGACTTTTGACACAACTTTCTCACCAAACACTGGGTAAGATGATGGTTATAATAAATAATCAATTTCTGGAAGAGTTACTTTCATGCAAATTTATCTTGAAGTTATTGGTCAACACACTCAAACTAAGTCTGCTCTGCATGTTGTTTCACCGCTGATGTAATTTGGCAACCTGATCTGCGCCTGAGACAAGTGTAGTTGCCAGCCATGTGACCCCAGTCCCGATATGGAAATAGTATTGTAACACAAAACTGTGATTGGCTGTCAGGTTACACATTTGCTTAATTTATATTCAGTAGCTGTGTTTCTCTGGGAAGTATAAAAGTTTGTCCAGATGCTCTGGCAATCCTTGCTTTGTTTGCCTTTTATGAGGTGTTTAATTACATGAGGAATATGGCCCATGTCCCAGCGGAAGTGAGTTACATATCGAGTGTGGGAGCGTGGGGGGTTAGTGAGGGTGGAGTAATGTGGCTGCAGGCTTAGAAATAAACACCAGCACTGATTTTAAAAGCTGTATATAAAAAAAGAAAAGAATTTTGTCTCTCATGGCAATAATTTAATAATTTGAAAAGATTTCTAGTGCTTCCATGCTGTCAGACAGCCCTTTCTTATGACATTTTCTCATTCTTTCTCATTTTAAACTTCTGTATTCCTGTGCATGCTGCACACTGTATTACACTGCAGATCACCTGTTTGGAATCAACCTTCCAGTAGTTTATGGAGATGACAACAAAAACAAGAAAAGTTCAGTATGTGCAACCCCATTGTTGCAGGTTAATGGACCCATACAATGTGGGCAAGATAGATTCAGGTTCTGGCCATGCTGAAAGGTCATTTAAATTGTCTGCTGAGAGTTAAATCAATGAGATTGCACAACTTCCAGTTGCAAGCAAGTCATAAAGTTTTATGTCATTGTTTGATTCTTTTATGTAATTTGTGTGTTTTTTTATTGTGTTGTGGTTAAAAATTAGGCAAGCTGAGTTAACATATGAACTTCTACCAATAAACTTGTCAAAATGTGTAAGTTCAAAGATCTTGTCGCATCTTTTTAAATGAGCTAAAAGTCTACTGCAGAAATAGTATCCAGCCCCCCTTACAGATCCTTTTTTAAATGCCTAATCTGACTTGATTGGGATTTAAGTTAAAAGTTAACTCAAGCTGTTTTTCTCATCAACAGCAAGAAGAGTGGCAAAGTCAAGACTGCCTACAAGCGTGAGTACGTCAACTTGGGCTGCGATGTCGACTTCGACTTCGCCGGCCCCACCATCCACGGAGCTGCTGTCGTCGGCTACGAGGGATGGCTCGCTGGTTACCAGATGAGCTTTGACACTGCCAAATCCAAGATGACCCAGAACAACTTTGCCATTGGCTACAAGACAGGAGACTTCCAGCTGCACACCAACGTGTAAGTAGAGGACCTTTTACTTGAAGTTTGGATTTTATAGTCTGTTTGCTCCTCAGTCAGTTCACTCGATCAAGCCCTAGAAATGATACACAGGTCAAGTCTATATCTCTACACACAATGTGAGAAAAGATTTTATCGGCTGTGTTCTCCAAATAGATGAATCATCGCAACTCTGTCAATGGGTGTATACATGGAAACAGTCTGTTGTTTTTATGTGTCTAATTAAACTGCAGAGTAGATGATAGGCACATAAATTTAACAATGCCAACAAGGTAATGTTCTAGCCAGAGCTGTAGTCAGAGTAGTAAAATGTGGGGTGGTTCAATTTAATGTCATATGCTATCACTGCCAGTTTACAGGTCATGTGGAAAAAGTGTTGCCAGGCTCAGTAAAATGCCAGCAGTGGATCCATTTCGTCCTCCACTAAAGCTTGTTCACCAGTCCTAGTTGGTCTCTTGGCTAACGATTCCTGATTTAAATATGCTTTATAAAATATGTATTTTGGTTAATTAATTCATCTGATAATCACAAATAGAAGGTTGTTTCCAGGAAAAGAAGTGTTCTATTTTTGGAAGCTTTTCCTTATCAGTGACTGGTCCAAAATTTGACTAAATTAAAGCAAATAAAGTAAAAGAATTAGCTTCTACAAGCTAATGGCAAGACCATCAACACACTGAACACCTTGTTAGCTGCGGTTGCACATTTTGTTTCCTCTATTATGAGATCTCTCCTTCGTTTTATGATCTTTAAAGCAATGACGGAGCTGAGTTTGGAGGCTCCATCTACCAGAAGGTGAGCGACAAGCTGGAGACGGCAGTCAACCTGGCCTGGACTGCTGGCAGCAACAGCACACGCTTCGGTATTGCAGCCAAATACCAGCTGGACAAGGATGCCTCCGTCAGTGTAAGTAGCACAGCAGATGTTTTCAGAATGGGACGGATGAGACAAAAAATTAAACTATTGATCTTCACCAACTGATTAGATTTTCCCAATTATTTTTTCTCCTTTATAGGCTAAAGTGAACAACAACAGCCTTGTTGGTGTTGGGTACACCCAGACACTTAGACCAGGTAAGTTGATTTTCTACAGGTACAATACATCTGAAAGGTGTTTACATGAATAAAGTTGATAGAAACTCTATACCTCTATTCTTAGGACACATTCCTAGACTCCAGACTTGAGTCCTTGTGCACAGTCCCTCACTTTAGAGCAGCTGCTCTAGAAAAGACTCGACCTAGAATGAAGGCATTTATAGCAACACTTCAATAGCCTCCGTTTACCTGTCAATGCTCCTTCTCAGAAGTCTCAAAACACAAATTTGAAAGAAGCAATTTTACATGGGTTCCTCTTGCTTTTGTAGGTGTCAAACTCACCCTGTCTGGCCTGGTCGATGGCAAGAACATCAACGCAGGAGGCCACAAGCTGGGTCTGGGCTTGGAACTGGAAGCCTAAGCTTCCTTCATGCTGCAAGGGACTAGGGAATATCAGAAGAATCTGGCCTTAAATTTATGTCCAACCCAAACCAGCAACGGGATTTCTTTGGAGAGATTTGTTCAAAGGCTACGACAACAAACTCTTAACTTGTTGAATACCACTTCCCAGGTGGTGCTTCTACCATTGGTATATTTTACCTTTGTTGCTTTTTACTTTGTAGTTGCATCTGTTCAAGAGACAGTTGTTGGCATTATTTATACATCATGTCATTATTTCTGTCCAGTACTGCCAAATCAATGAAAATTCAATATAATCCCTGCCTGTTCATGACTGAGTGACTTTGTTGTGATAATCCCAGACACTCCGTTTGATTTTTTTTTTTTAAATCACAATCACAACCATCTGATATTCCTTTGTCATCCACGGTTTTGTCAGCAAACCATGTCAAGTACACTAGGCTTTTTTTGCTCTTATTTAAATACTGCTGCACACTTTCTACTCATGCACACAAGGACATACTGAAGCTCTAATGATTTGTTTTGTGTCAGCCATTAGGGTTTTCATTTGTTCTGCTACAGCCCCCTTTAAACTGGGCAGTTTTTGGGGTAGCTTAAAGTCTGTATGTTTAAGGGAAGCCTCTACACTTGGCCGACTACGCAGAATTAGTTTTTATTCATTCTGTACTAACAGACAACTGGTGGGTACATAAATAATGTTCACAGTAATGCCAAACTATCATTGTCCAGAGGAGGTGTAACTTTTGGGAAGTTCTTTCCTGTACTGGGCAGAGACAGAGCCCACAGGAAGTCTTGGAGGTCCTTATGTGTATGTATGAATTTTCAATAAAGTCTTTGAACTCCATAAACTGGCAGTTTTTTATTATATTGAAGTCCCACTAACAACAACTGTTTGACCAGCTTGTTTGATCAATATTAACCTTTTATTTATTAATAGGTAGTAGTGGTTAGTTACACTTAGTGGCCAGTATGACATGTTGAAGTATGTTTTATCATAAAGGAAAACAAACCTGTAAGAACTTGAGGCAGCTTCTGAGATGTCCAGTCCTCTATGCTCTCAGTTTCTGTCATTCTTGCAAATGAGTCAAAGCTCTATCAAATATAAAGACCATCAAAGCTGCCTTCTTAAAAGTCTCTGACATGTCCAGGCTTGTGTACCGCTCAGGTATTCTCTGAAACGCAAATGTGAATTTGGGAAGGAGGATGCAATGTTTCACTGCAAACTGCTTCATCTTGAAATAGTTTTTTTTATACTTTTAATGGCTGCACGCTATTAATGTCTCAGCTGTGTAAACTCAAACTATTGCAAGAGGAAAACACTAACAGGAAATGGAAACAGTAAAGGAAACAAAGCTAAATGGGACCAAGGGAGACATTTTCCTATGAATCAGAAAAAGTGCAGCAAAACACAAAGAGATTGTTCGTGTGAACGCAAGCATTACTCCATAATAAACAAATTAAGAATGAGGAGATTTTAGCCAATGTGAGCAAACCATCCTTCATTTGGAATAACAGTACTGAACAACTGTCCGAGGAGATGAAGAATGATACAAAGAGATAAATTAAAGCCGACTGACAAAAAGATCTAAATTTGATATGAAATGCACATTTAACCACTTCACCTCCTTTTCTATATTTATATATCTGAATGACAAAAATTATATGATGTATATTTATATATATATATATATATATAAAATAAGATGAGCTGTTTTTGAATGCCTGGATGTGTAAGATGGTGTGTGGTGTAAATAATTTGGTTATGTGATGTACACCTTCCAAATTTCTAAACCAACCTGTTGCAGGTTTTCAGTTGGTGTTAACATTTGATTAATGGGGGTTATTTGCACATGCAGATACATTTAGACATTTAGATATTGAGTTCTTTTTATAGCAGAAGATTTTATCCACAAAAGCACCAAGTCGATATTCTGAGGCCCCTTTGATGTTGCATTTATTTTTCAGCACATACAAAAGCAAACAAAGAGAGGCACAAATTCAAATGTGACTTTGCATCTTTTACATTCATGATTACATTAGCTAAATCGGAAGGTTTTAATACATCACAAACTGACAAAGTTTAAATGTAAGGCTGCTGCAAACAGAAGAATCATGCTCTCTTTTTAAAACAATCGTTCTGAAGAGAAATTACAGCTTTAAGCTTTCTTTGCTTTGCTCAGTTTTTGCTTTAGATTTTTGCATCAGCAGTAGCTACACCATTCGTTGTTTTTAGCTTCACTTCCCCTGATACTTGAGTGTCAGTTGCTCTCATTAAACTCGGGGTAACTTCCCCTCATCATCTCTTGTTGGCAGATATCCCCCTCTGGCTTTAATTGCATTTCTCCTTTATTAATCTGACTTTCTGCTTTCCAACCTCTCAGTTTTACCTTGAGGATCATTTGTTTTCTCAGAAACTTCTGACTGCTTTAATTTCTGAACCTGGCTGCTTTCCTGTGTTTCCTCGCGTGACTCTTTGATTTCTCCAGTGGCGGTTGTCTTCTTTGGCATCTCACTTTGGACCGTTTGGGTTTCTTCACCGCTGCTTGGCTTCTCATCCTCCGCTTCAGGAAAACTTTTTGCATTAGATTCAAGAGATGAATCTTTAACTTGGCCCTTATTGCTGTCACGTTTAGCATCTTGAATACTTTTTGCTACTTTTTCCTCACCTTGTGCAGCTTTAGATTTACTGATTTCCTTTGACTCTGCAACACTGTTTCCTGTTTCCTGACCCCTGTCTGCAGCGCTTGATGTTGCTCGAGCCTTTCCTGAAAGCTCCTCTCTCTCTACGGGCACACTGCTAAAATCACTGCTTTTCTCTGCTGTTTCTGAAGCGTGAACCTCATCTTGAACAGCATTGCTCAGCCCTTGAGATTCGTCTGATTCTTTAGACACTTGGGCCGAGGTCTCGTCAACTGATTTCTTTGCTTGGACGGACACATGGGTTTCTTTCTCAGCATCTCCTTTCTTGCTATCATCAGGATTTTTCAGCAGTTCAGTCTCCCCAAGGACATCTGGCTTTAAATCAGCTGCTTTTGCAGAGACATCTCTCTGAACTGTTTCCACTGTAATCACAGCTTCTTTCTCTACTTTTGTATTTCCAGCTACTTTGCTTTTCAAAACTTTGCTTTGACTGTCATTATCCACCCCATCGTCCCCTTCATTGTTAACTGCTTTGATCTCATCTGACTCCTCTTCACTTTTCTGACTTTTTTCACCATCATCTGCCTCACCTCCATTCACTGAACGTCCTAGAGATGCTACTTGATTCTGCTCACCATCAGACATCTGCTCACCGTCTTCCTCTCGACCATCTTTATTATCCTTCTCTTCCTCACTTCCCCCTCCATCTCTTTTGGTATGCTCTTGTTCATCTTTTTCCACCTCCACCTCCTCAAATCCTGCCTCCTCAAACTCTGACATCTCAATTTCCCTGGTGGTCTCCGTAATGATCTCCTCAACAAACTTGTACTGGGGCTCAACTCGTCTGTGTGAGCCTCCTGGCCGGCTGACGCAAGGCAGGGTGTAAGTGGGGGACTGGTGGTAGATGTAGGGCAAGGAGATGGGGGTGTCTGAAATCGTGGAGAGCCGAGCCTCCTCACCACAGAGAAGTTTCCTGCAACATGGAGAACAGAGTTTACCTGCAGTGACTGATGAGTACTTTTATTTTACTCCCCACAAGAAAAACTTGTTACAAATACAAAAAAAAAATCTTATAATATAAACAAGTTAAAGATATTTTGTGTCTTTAAATAGTCTTATTTTATTTCCTTCCCTCTCTCATAATCATTTATCACAAACACCTTTGAGAGTTTCATAATACAGCATTGACTGTTGGCATAAGTCACTGAATTTTGTTTTTAATACCATTTTACTTAGAAAAAGCATCCATAAAAGATGGTAAAAGCTGGACAATAAGAATAAAAAAAGAAAAACTGTCATGAAAATGAGGGCTGTCTCTTGTACTATTCTACCTTTAAGTCACATGAATGCAGCACTTACCTGTAAGAGAGTATCTCCACATCCAAAGCCATCTTCACATTTAACAGGTCCTGGTATTCTCGCAGGTAACCAGACATGTCAAATTTGCAGTTTATGAGCTCATTTTCAAGTTCTTTGATTGTGTTCTGGAGCAAGAGAGGAGACAACACGTATTACAGGACACCACGTGCACTTAAACTTTGAAAATAACTGGATATTTTTAAGTTTTACCTGATAATGAATCATTTCTTCCTTGTGGCGATCCTCGACGTCATGAAGATGCCTCTCCAGCGCTTCCCTGGTGCCTTTAGCGCAGTCCAGCTCGATGTTCTTGGCCTGCAGGCACCTCCTGTACTCCTGAATCTCTTGCTGGGTCGCTTTTAAAGCCTCCCTCTTGGTCTCAGCTGCCTCCGTTAATCTTGCAAACTGAGATCGGAAAGTTTCTCCGACCTGCTGGAAGTCGGACACGGTATGACCTTCCAGTTGCGCCCGAATGTCTCGGAGTGCCGCAGTGACGCCAGGGTTGCCAAATTCATGCACCTTGACAGTCTCTTGCGCATCTTGGATTTTCTCAAACATCTCCGACACTTCGGCTTCATGGTCGCTCTTCAGGAGGTCGATTTCGTCCACGAGAGCCTGCGCTTTCTTTTCCAGCTGTAGTTTAGCCCGATACGCGTCACTGATGTCCTTCTTGAGGATCACAATGTTGCTCTCGGCTTCCGATTTGCTCCGCGCCTCCCGCTCATGCAGTCCTCTCAGATTGGAGAGTTCGTCCTCCAAATTCTGATGCTCAAGTTCGATCTGATGCTTCTGATGAGTGATATCCTGAACCAGCTGTCTCAGTTTCCTGAGCTCGGGTCCGTACTGCTCCTCCAAACGAGACGCGGGTTTCACTTTCCCTCTGATCTCCTCGATCTCTCTCTCCAGCAGATGGTTCTGGTACTCCAGATGGTGCACTTTCTCTATGAATCCAGCGAGACGATCGTTCAGGCCATGCATCACTTCCGTCTCATTAAACTTTCCAGATAACGGGTTGGTCGAATTCATGCTCTTGCACGTTCCTCTAACGAGGACATTTGTATCTAATATTGAACGTCTCGGTTTGCATTCCAAACGCTCATCAGAAGAGATTCTGTGCGGAGAGCTGAATCTGTGATCCATGCTGTGACTCATGCTGTCGTGGTGAATCCACGCTGCAGAGGTGCTCCATGCGGGTATATATAGCCGACGCCATCTGCACGGTGTGCAGACCAGAGCTCTCCGCGGTGCTGAAAAGGTACCGCGTCAGCTGACGGTTTCATCAGAGCTTGCATTACAGTTTTGTCGCAAGAAGCACTGACGAGTGTGAACAGTAGATGTCAGTGTCAGAACAATCAAGCCTCTGTGCAAAATAACAACAACAACAACAGCAACAATAATAATAATAATAATAATAGGTAATAATATTAGGTGTTTCACGACCAGTTTGCTGTGCTGCATTTAAGTGATGTCGCCATTAAAACAGCGCGTGCTCGTCCTTTGCAGGTACTTTTAAACTCAAATTTAAACTCACACCTTGAAGATGTAGCCTAAAACTGGTCATTATTTACTGCATTACACTTATTGCTGCTACATCTTTTTTACTACATCTACTTAAAGTACACTTTGAGCAGAAAACACAAGTACTTACAGGAATTAACACTTGTAATGGAGTATTTCTACTTCTTGCATTGTCCAGAGGATCTGAATGCATCACAGCAGTATATTCTCAGACGTTCAAATCTGCATTTCCTTGTGACAAAGTACCTCCACACTGTGGTATTTCTACTTTATCCAACAAATGCGAGTACTTCGTTCATAGCTGTTTTATGTTTAATTTAATGGGAACATGTGGACTTTGATTTTCCTGTCAAACTCATGAAATAATTTTATTGAGCCCATTAAAGAAAAAATTAAAATTCAGGTCTATCACATAAAGTATGATAGTTATTGACATGTCTGTTTAAATCTCATCACATGCTTTTGAGAGCAAAATATATATATATTTTTCACTTTGTTAATCTGCTATGGTAAATCTTATAAAAGCCTAATTTTGTACAACACCCATGTTTTATGGGGCTTCTACATGTTTCTCCATGTGTCTATAATAATATACAGTAACACCTCCGGTTTATGTAGACTTCAACAATGCCCTTCCTGTCTGCTTTCTGCAGCCATCTTCACTTATTTTTGAAGAAATGAAGCCCTGTTTGACTTCAGTTATTGGAGCATTCAGGCATTTCAAATTCACACTACGTTATACCTCTATTTAGATAATGCTGTAAAAAAAAATAAAACAATAGTTGACAATCGAAGACACTTAGCAATATAATAACACAAACGAATAAATAATAAAACCTCTTTAAACATCTTTAGTTCCCTTGGCTTTGTTCCACTGAGATCATTTTGTTATTTGATGTGTTAGTTGTTGGGGTCACAGTGTAATGAAGCTGCAAAGAACTGACTGTTATATCAGCCTGTAAACCAATGACATGTTTCATGTTCTGTTACAAAGAAAAGCAGCTTTTTTATGTTTTTATGTTTAATTGTATTTTTCCTCTTTAATAAATTTCGCATTTGTAAAGACAGTAAACATAGAGAAGAAAAGGTTTTCTTTCGTGTAACAACTGTTAAAGGCCAGTGTCAATTTTACTGATGAATATTTTTTGTCATAGTTTTCATCAAGAACATTTTTTACCAATGATGACAAAAACTATGGTAATGACTATTGACACTTAGTCAACTGATTAAAAAAACACAAAAACACAAAAATGTCATTGACAAAAGTGTTAAGTTTTGTCATCATAAACTAGTTTCTTATTTAGTTGTCATCTCCTATTTATCAGTGAAAAATGTCTTTGACAGAAACCATGATGAAAACTACTCATCAAATACTTATAGATGGCAAAAAAGTACAGACAGCTCTCAATGTTCCTCTTTAATATCAAAACCTGAAATCTCCATTAAAATATAATATGTACAACTTACCAACTGTGATAGTTTTAGAGTTTAAATGCAAGGGTCAGCCTGTCGATCACAATGGCCTGGATCCTCTGGTCCTTGCATGGCCTCTTAATGAGAGCATCCAGAGCCTGGGAGGTGGTGTCAGTGGGAGATGGACTTACAACCTTTTCTTTCCACAACACCTTAAAGTACATTAACAGAGCTGTTTCATGCTGTTCACAGTCAGAACGTACTGTTCACCTCTCATTATGTTCCCAAACTGATGCTTCACGTTCTTGTGCAACATGTACTAATGTTATATTTTGCAACTATACCTCCTTTTCATGTAAGCTAAAGGGACTTCTAATATTTGTCATAGTTTAATTCATTAGCACTGATCACAAAGTCATAAGTACCAGCTTCCCCGGCTGCTATCAGTGCATCTAATTTAAATGGAGGTGAAAATTAACATGCTGAATCGATTTGTATCAGAACTTATGACTGAGAATAAAAACACCTACCAAGTGTCTGCAGGGCTTTCTAAAGCTGCACATCTATCTTATTTTCAACCCCAGCCTGCAGGAAAGCTGGCAATATATGAACTGAGAGTTGTGCAGTTGTGCATTGAAAGTGCTTATTTATCTCCTCCTTTAATTGTTTTCTAAGGAGAGGCTTAAACAGGGATTGAATGTACTGCTTGGCTCTGCATCTTTGCGTGACACAGTTTCCTCAGCAGACACCTTTTTACTCCCCAGCTGGCAGAATTTGTTGAAGACACACTGACAGAGGATGTACAGTATGCTGTCTGCTGCACAATCTCACTCTGACAGAGGCAACAATCAATCTTGCTTAACTTCCAAAATGCCAAACTTAAAATATCGCACAAGTGCCACATTGTGTATAGCAGCCAGTACTAATGTGGATTGACATTTAGGGTGAACAAATTCTAATTTTAGTCTTTTCTTTCATCATGAGTTGACAATGTCTTTATGGATGCTGTTCAGAAAGAAATTCTTTCACCTCTTTAAAAATGGTTTGGCAGTGTTTACATGGGTTCCATCATCTTCACAAGCAACCACTTTTAAAGTCTCTGGCACTTACCAAAGTCATGCTCAGTGCTCATTGTAACCTGTTTGTATCCCGGTGGAATAAATGAATTTATACTTGACACAGTTCAGTGTTAGATTTTTATCCGTTCAAGATCATTAAAAATTAGAGAGTCCAAAGTTAAAGCAAATAAAAAGGCCTTATATGGATTTGAATCTCATGTGCAACCACATACCTAGTTCTAAAATTTAATCAGTACTTAATGTTGAATTTGAATCACTCTTAAAGCAGTGAAACTCCATCATTCACAGTTAATGTGGTACAAATTACAGTAGGCAATTTAAGGTTGTCCAATTCCAAAAGCTTTTGGTGTAATGTACTGTAATTGGTAATTTTAATAAAGTTTAAAAAATCCCATTGCTCATATTATATCACTTAAATTCAGATACCAAAACTTGAGATACAAATTAAACATCAATGAGCATTTGAGTCTAGAAAAAATCAATCACAAATTGTTTGTGTCAGGTTATGTTTAGTCTTATAAGTTAACTGTTTAATTTTTAACATCAAGTTATCAGCAGTGGTTTAATTTTAAACTTGGTATTCATTTGCTTTTTATTATTATTATTATATGCTAATTATTATGGCTTTTTTGGCTTCTTATATTGAATCCTACTAATATCAATAGCTTTAGTTGCTTTTATCAGAATAATGATGTTTGCTATGAACTGGACTTGTTCAGTGGCAATTGTCATTCTGCTCTGTGGCTCTTCAAGGGTTTTCTAAAATAGGAAATAATTTGATATGATCACATAATTTTACAGTCTAACTAAATGGGTAAACCACATTTCCTGGTAAACCTCACTGGGTTGCAGTCAGTTCTGTAGTGTTCTCTGGCATGACATTGCCCTCTAGTGGTCAAAAATTATACTGCCAGCACTGTGAGGTTATTTACAGTGGCGATACTTGAGTCATTTTCTTTGTTATTTGTTATCTTTGTTCAAGTTGCATATAAGGGAAAATAAAATCAATTTCAAATGTTGCACAATAGCAAAACTGAACAACTCGAGTTCTATGCAGATGTGTCTTCAGCTGCTTTTTTAAAAAGTTTCACAGAGGTTAAATCCGGCTGCAGTGAGGTCCAAACTTTGTGGAGGGACCACTTCAAAGCCACAAGTCCAAGTCCTCTTTAGCCCAGGGCATTGGATGACCAACCAGCTTTCGTTTGACCTAAATAACCTGCTGCTGTTGGCTTCAGCATGTAAAAAATGTTGGCCGATGCCCGCCCATGCTAAGCTAAAGGTGATCAAAAGAATATCATAGAGAAGAAATTTCAACTTGGGGGGTTACATAAGATCTTTTGGTTGACGTGAGCAGAGACTAGTCTCCTCAATAAATGCTGACTTTCCCACAGCTGACCGATATGAAACAGAGCGGCAGCTAACATGACCACAAATCCAAGAAATGTCTGTCACCTGCCACATTATCCCAAACCTCTCACCTCATACCTGTAAATACAACAGCAAGTCCTATGCAAAACAGCATCTTGATATCTGCAGCCATTGTGTCCTTGGTTCTGGCTTTGCTAAAGAAAGGTTGAACAGCTAAAATCCACTGAAGCTTCCCATCAGTCCTTTTTGTACAGTGCAGTGTTTGAAAAGAAGGCTTCATATTGATTGAGATAGAAGTAAATTGCAAAAGTCCAGGGTAGTTTTAGAATGACCCTTTTTTAAAAACAGGATAATTAATATTTGTGTTACTTTTAAAAAGTTGTAATAACATGAATATAAAATCCACACATTTTTAAACAATCACTCCATCATATTTATTTGAGTTTGTTCTCTTTATTTGCTGAATATGTAAATCTGAAAATACCACAGCAAGTCGTCCAGCTGTTTTGCAATCCAGACAAACACCCTGAACAGTTTTTTTTGTTTGTTATTCTCATTTGTTGTCTTCTCAAACTTTATCCATTATTCAGAAATATGCATCTATGCAGTTCATATATGAAATGTAAACATTTGTGTATTTCACAAATCAATACTTTCCTAAGTGTGTAAATTCTTATTAGAGATGATTGAAAATGAAAAAAACCATGAAAGAAAGTTGCTAAATTTCAATGATAACATAAAAGCATTTAAAAAAAAAAAATTCAGAGTTTAAATGCCACTGGGGTTCAAGTGGTGGAATTTTGCCTGCTTCTTCTCAACATTTTATGGCCTCCTAGTGGCAGAAGAGGGAACGAGGGTTTGTTTTTTGTTTTTTGTTTTTTTTCATTTCTTTATTTCCAGGTGTAGCCCTCTGTGGTTTTCTTTAGAGTGAACTCAGTGTGCTTGATTATAGACTTGCTTGCTATCAAAGGGATATGGACATGGGAAGTTTTATGGCAAAGCACAAACAAGTTTGCAGTGGTTTGAGAACAAGTGAAGAACTCCAGTAATTCCTGTGCTCCTGGAGATCACAGTGATTTTTTGAGTGCATACAAACAACCAAAACTTTTTCTTGCTCAGAGGTAAAAATTCAGGGCTGCTTCATAAACAGTAAAAAAGGCACTGATGCAATCTAGAGTCAAGTTTCTCACTGAGATGTACTTAATATTCCATCATTGTTGACAGGAAGGTTGAACTTCATCTGAGTGCTGCACTTTGGACACATTAACCTAACTGTCTTTAAAAACAAAAAGGCAGATTAAGGTTTTGTAACTATAGAACACATTTACTTGAGTATTTGCATTTTATAAAAATCTATACTTTTACTGCACCAAATTTTGGAAGAAAATATTGTTCCTTTTACTCTGTTAGATTTATTTGATATAAACTAATTTGGAAATTATAAATGATCAGAGGTTACCCAGTAGTAACTAAAATTATTCAAATCAACTCCACTTTTATCAGCTGCAACATTATAGTAATGAGCACATTGCTACATCAGTAATTAAATTACAATAATTTAATATGATATTCTCAAATGGGCCATTGTGCAAGATGGGCACTTTTATTTTTTATACCAATAGCACATAGTGAAATGAAATTTTGATTCAGATAACTTTGTAATTTACTTAGAGTTAGAGACTTGGAGTGGAGAGTAGTAATAGTTTGAATGCTAAACTTTTACTTATGAAAGGATATTTTTACACTGAGGCATTACTTCTACTCTTCTTCCCACTGGCAATTTGGCCCAGCAGCAGTATTACCCAGGAGCAGAAGGGCAACAACTCAAACCAGTATGTGCAGCCTGAGGACTCACACTGGGTTAGGGGTTAAGAGTGTGTTCAATTGCCAAAGGAGGCCTCAAAGAGAGACTATCTCATGGCTAGTAGCATAATGTGGCTAATGTTTACTACAGTCAGCAGACAGATGTGTGTAAGTGACATTAGATAATCACTGTAGCATTTACATTGCCGCCTGTGGTCAACAGCAATACTCTGTTAGATATAGAGACAGGACATAGACACAGGTCCGGCCTGTCAAGCTGCAGAAATGTGGTTAATTCTGCAGGATATCAAACAACCTGAGAAATATGTTAAGTAGTGATGCTGACATCAGAGCAGAACTGGGTGGCTCCAGTATAAATGTGTGGAATATGAGTGTTGCAGTGAGGCAAATTTAAAAAATAAATCCTCTTTAATATTTAAAACCAGGGTATTGGGTTCTTTTCACGAGTTATGAGTCCAGGTCTCTCTGTCAAAACACATTGTTTCTCTACATTTAACATGTTCTTTGAGCTCATCTGTGAGGTAAGCAGAGTCTAATGAGCAGAGTGCTTTCATGAGCTCGGATCATTTCGTCTTGCAACTTCAAAAACAGCAACGGGGAAGACCGTAGGAATGTTCAAAAAGGAATTTTGGGGATGTGTGTGAGATGCGAGGTCTCTCCAAGGACTTCGTCTGCTTCCTCTGTCTATTCCCAAATTAAGGATGCACAGATACAAACAAAAACACACCTCCGACAAGAACACATCAATTAAATGAGTCGTGACATGAACTGTCTCTAAAAAACTTGCTTGGGTTGTGACGAGGAAAGGAAGGGGATGTCTCAGAGTGTGCGCACAGCTCTTCTAAGGTCCTCTCGGTGAAAATGAGATGCCATGTTTTTCCACCATCCTTTCCCTCTCCCTCTCCCTCTCTCCAGCTGCTTCAGGCCTCTGCTTATGTGACGCTAATTGTTTCTGCTACTTGTGCCAAGTACCTACTCTTCCCCAGCACATTCTACAGACAGGCCCTGGTCCCTCGGCTGCTTTTTGTGTCTGTTTAAGGAATGAAAAAATGTGTGCTGCCATCTGCAGCGAGCGCACCACTGTTCCTCCTCCCGGCCGTGACTGTCAGAGTGCCACAATGATACACATTCACACACTCTCTCAGAGGTAGAAAAAAAAACTATGTGGTGGAGAAACAAGAAAACAAAACTGACACATACAACTGCTAATATGAAACAAAATAATTCAAGAGGTTCCTGTTTTGATGCATTTAGCGCGTGGGAGGGGAGACACATGTACTTCTGAAAAGGAGTTTTAAATTTTGCAAAGCATGCAGGGGAGAAATGGAGGTATGGAGTAGATTTAAAACAAGTTTCATCGATAGGTATGTGCTGCTTTGTGTTTCATTTCAAAGCATTAATTTCTAGAGAAAAAACAACTCCAAAAATAAGCCTAGAAAATGATTAACTTTTAGTTTTTCGGTCTTTCAGTGCAAGTTAGTTCATTCTAGTTGCACTTTCCCTTTATTGTGTTGTTTAGTACCTAAATATGGACAGCAAGTGGCAGTGTTGTTTAGCTAATCCACAGTCTTCTCTGTGCAAACACAGGCTCATGACTCACAGAGAGCCAGCCGGGCCTTCGCTCCCCCTGTCTGGGAACTAATATCACTTTCCTCTTGTTGAATGACCTGTGACACCATCACAAAGTACACAGCGCGCCACTTATTGACATGCTTGTAATACCACACGGCTGTTACATCATCCGTGTTTCTATCACAGGGAGACCGCTTTTCGATGCACTCTAATAGCAGCAGTCAGCTTGGCATCGTCTCAGCAGGCAGATAAGCACGCATGAATATTAAGTGATGCTAATCACAATGGAGAGACCAGCGTCAAAACGACTGACAGACATTCCTCGGCATTCAATTGACATCCTAAGATTTGTCCTCCGTTTGACAGCAGCGTCTCCCGACATGACAAGTCTGTTTAAAGCTTCCGGAAGAGGCTTGCACACACGTGCGCACGCACCAACACACACGATCTGAGATGCACTGACACTGATTTTATCCAAAGTGGGCCACTGTGCTGCTGTGCAAGACCCCAACCACTGTTTTTTTCTCGACACACAACAAGCAGCAGTTTATATAGGCCACTTGGAGGAGTTGCAGAATGTAGATGAGGATTTAACAAAAATTTTCCCTCACAAACTGCTTTTCAATCATGAAAAATCTGTATTTATCTCTACTGTATTAAACTACGGTGTATTTTGGAGCGTGAATGTCGAGGATAAGCCATTCTTTTCATTATCATCCTCTCTTTGTGTATTCAAGCCATAGAGAACAAAACAGAGGATCTACTTCAGGTAAGGCGAAAACAGAAATGAATGGCAGACGCGGTTGTTTGACTTTCAAATCACCTAGGCATCTGTGCTATTAACCTGGTGTGTAAATAAATACAGAATTCAATTTCCATGGAGTCACGCAATCAGGTGACAGTCCTCAAAAAGATCAAACAGGCTGCTTCAGGGCACGTGAGCCACAGTGAAAAAAAAAAAGAAAAAGAAAAAAGCCTTGGGTATATGAAAGGTGTTGACACTTTGAGCAAGCCACAAAAAGAGACAAATGTCATCCTGAGAAACAATTACAGGGTGAACCACTGGTTTTTAAGCCACCAGCTACAGTATATAACTCTGTATACAGTGGAGCCGCTCCCACAACTCTGAGCAGTGGTTGTCAGTCAGTGCCAAAGGAAAGATGCCCTGTCTTTGCTGTATTACCAAAACGTACATTTTAACCATCTTGTTCCCTTTTTACACAATGTACATCCTCTAGTTTTTTATGTGTAGAAAGTCATATTTTTTATTTGCTCATCCCCACAAAGACAAACTCGATCCCTGCCTCAGTTCCTGCCCCTACATCCTCCCTTCCTATTAGTCTCACACTCATCTGACTGCCTCGTCCCATTGTGACCGTACTTGAGGCGCTGATGATAATGTTTTAACCCAGACCAATTTGCAACGGCAATCAGACTCACTTAATTGAGTTGATTATGAGCCCTCTGTCTGAGATGACCCCTCTGGTCTCAGGAAAAAAAGGGAACAGAGAGCGATGGAGGGTGTGGACGCAGGGATGAATTTCTTCAGGCGTTCCATCACCACGCAGGATTCGCATGAGATGTGACTGTTCGAAGGCGTGAGTAGAGGCATATGTGTGCGTGTGTGTGTGCATCTGTGACAATGCTCCGTGTGTGGCGTGTTGGGAGATGGCGTGTTGGGAGAGCAGACCTTCAGGGAGGTGTAAAAGGGAGGAGTGGAACAGTGGCTGGAGGAAGACGAGGAGGCTCCGTGGGGGCCGGGCTCGGGGTTCGAAATCACAACACACCCTCTGTAATAGACTGGGACACACACCACATCTGAAGTTAATCCAATCAAGACAACACAGACAAACATAAGGTCAAGAGCAGCTTGTGTTAGCGTGATGATGTCAGGGAGAAGGGGTGTAGTTAATTGACTTTCAGCCTGTTTAAGAGAGAAAGAGAGTTAAAGGCGTGCAGCCGGCACAGGCGAGCAGATGTAACGTGAAGGCCAGATGAGTCAGTGTTTTATTGGCAGGTTGATATCAACATTTCAGACTAACTTGAACCCTCTTAACTGTTATTTTACTCATTTGTAGAGCAGTTGTTTGCTCTCTTGCTTGTGATTCCTTAATACGTACCATTTTCTACTTACAGCCCCTCACGACCAGGATTAGACAATTCAACACCCTTTGGTTCCCATTTTGCCTGATGCAGAAACTGAAAAACTGAAAACTGAAAAATGTGAAATATCCAAAGTGTCATATGTTTGGTCAGATTTGTCATCATATTTACTTATTTTTTGAATAATGTAATCCCAGATTTAAATAAAGCATCTGGCTTGGAAAAAAATTATTTAAATTCTCCTGCAGCTGCTTGTGTTTGGACAAAATTTAACATTTAATAAGTTTTGCTCTTTTTGTTAAACAAAAAAGTGCTTTGAAAAAGATTTTTTTTTTTTAATTCCTCCAAATATAGTGACATGTACATTTTAGAGAAATAATATCCAATATCCACAATATCCATCCCCACTCATCAAAAATGCACATCTATAAATTTAGAATTTTTTAATTCAGTTTCAGTTTCAGTGTTTTAAAGACATAAACTTTATAGATTTAAATATAATAATCAAATATTCTTCAAAGAAATAATGCAATTTTGTGCAAATTTTTTTTTTTTATGTGCAGATCCTTAGAATCAACTTGTGTGTGTTAACTCATGGAAGTTTTGAATCAGTGACACAAAAGAAATTACAGGAAGACATTTAATAATTTTGCATAAAGTTTCTTTATATATTTAAAAATGAACAATTCCTAATAATTCAGGTTTTAACTCAGAGCTACATTTATGCTTACAGTGTCATTTAAAAGATGCTTTGGTTCATTCAGCTCTACATAATCCTCAAACATGCTACGCTCTCAGTCTTCCACATGACACTTTGCTTTAGCGCTTGAACCAAAAGTACATAAACAGAGTTCTGCATTTAAATGTGTGGAAACGCTTGTTTAAAATATAACAACGGGGGGACAACCGTGGCTGCCCTGAGAATTGTACTGTTTCATTTACAGTAAAACAGGACACACTAATAATGGACACAGAACACTGTGCCGTAATATCTGGGGATGGAAAGCAAATGTGCTTTGGAGAGCCAAGTATACTGGTCCCTTTCATAGGCGACTTGGTTCCACCCATGATCGAATGCAACATTCTAAAAGGACTATTTACTCTTTTCATTTCCTCTTGTGTATTACAGACGAAGGAGCGTGTGGCTTGCTGTATGAAAACAGGGCCTGGCCTAATGTTGCATGAAGACCATGGTGAATTCATATTGATGGGAAAGCAGCCTCTGAAGCCCAGCAGCCATGATTTTTTCATAAGCCACCGGGAACAAGAAGTCAGTCAGCTGACAGGTGCTAACGCCGCCAATTGTGCCGTGGATAAGAGATGGGACGCGGAGAAAAGAGGGAGAGGGAGAGAAAAAAGAAAAAAAGGCAACAACTGGCTCCTCTTTTCTAAGCACTTCTGTGTGCAGAATGTGTGCGTGCTGCGTTGTGTGTGCTCCCTGCACCCTGTTCCCTTCTATAGCTGGAGAGGATTTTACGGAGGAGACTGTGTAAACACCAGAATGCATGTCAAATATGATGAGTCTTGATAGCTGTAAAACATACCCAAGGACTACTCCTCACTTATTATCTACAACCAGAGCCCTGGAGCTATGTCTGCATCCTTCTGCCTTCCCTCCACACATGTCGCGCCACAAGTCCCTCTCTGTAAAGCATTGATTATTTTGGCATGAGCCAGGGAGAAAGAGAGGTGTGATTTCTTTTGTGTTTCTTCAAGAAAAAAAAAAAAATCAGCAAAAATAAATATTTTTGTGAGCATGGTGCAGCCACAAGAAAAAATATGAGCACATTGGGGAAGAAATAAAGATGATGGATTTGCTAGCTGACGTGTGCTTGTGTGCCTTGTGTAAGAATCTATGTGTGTGTGTTTGGGCTCTGCAGAGTTTTTTTGGCTGCTACAATTGGTGCATTGTTTTTGTTCTTGTGCATGTCATTTCCTGAACTGTACATGCGTAGAATAGTATTATCTGTACATAATTGTGCGCCTCTTTTTTTTGCTGTGTCTGTTAGTGTGTTGCGTATGTAAAAAAGAAGCAGAGAGAGCGCGTGCTGGGGAGAGCGACCGAACCTGCAGGCAGTGTGAGGCTCCAGGGAACCACTTGAGATTGCAGGCAGAGGGACTGATAAGGCAGCTAGCCATTCATCAGGCCAAATGAAGGCAGTAAAGTTGACTGGAGGAACCCAGGCATCGCCCCAGGACAGCAGTCGGCGTCTCGGTGGAGACCTGTGACTAACACATGTGGGCAGGCACGCATGCATGTACATTCACAGACAACTAGCTGAAGAATAGGGTGAGAAGGCAGGATGAATGGACTGGGAGGAGGTGTAGGATTCAGGACTCGGGCTCTGGAGAACAGGGGGATAGAAGTATAATGGACCTCCAGGAGCAGAGGCCCCATCTCCTCAGAGCTACACCCAGCGACTAAGGCTCCTGTCTGGGGCACACGTGGCCTGTTCCACTCAAAAAACATCCATCAGACAGATATTACTGTAATCCAGAGGTGATACATTAGCTTGGGTGCCAGGGGGACAGTGTGTGTCGGTGATGGAGCTCCCTGTTGTTGTCGCAGGGGCCTCTCAAAGAGAGAATGGCTGCTGCTCGGCACAGCACGGCTAACGCCTTCCTGCTTTATGTCACTGTTTGAATTTATTCCATAGTAATGCTCTTTGTATTTTATTCTTAATCACACTACCCAAAGGATGGAGACATATTTCCAGTGAAGAAAGTGCTACGAAGTTGCACACTTATGAAAGCAATACATTACTTAAGCACTTAGGCCAGCCAAAGAGGAGAGATGAAGCTACTTTAGAGTGTTGCTTGTGTGTTTATAAGACTATATTAGTGTCTCACTGGCGCTTTGATAGAGCTTGTACCATCAATTTGCACAAAGACTCTATCTTTGCTTACATAAATCCCACCTCTGGGTTATTATGAATCTGATTTATTTGCTCCGCTTATGTTTATTATTGCGTTTTATGGTTTATATTCTCTGTTAAACGCCATCAATAGGACTGCAGAGCATGTGTGTCTCATCCTGCAAGGGATGAAAATGGTTTATGGAGCTGTGAGTGCCAATAAACAGGCAGCCTCAGCCTTTTGGATGTACATCTTTAATGTTTTATGCATGATGAACTCAATAGTTTAGCACAGGTTCAAGGCCAAATGGTAAGCGTTGACAGGACTTCCTGAAGGCAGCTACACATCGCAGGCACAGGACGGAGATTGAGCTGCGTGCTTGAGCAGGGATCCTGTCATATTTCGTTGCTCTGTCTGTATGTGTACCTGCCAAATGGACGGAGTGAAGCAAAAGCACAAGCCAAACAAAACGTAAATTTCTGGCAAGGGGCGGTTAACAGCTCCTCCTTCGTCTTCAGAGTCCAGCTGTGACATAGTCATCTGGACACAGTCATCCTGATGTTGTCTGAGGTGTGGGAACTCCAGGCCGTGTAAGCGATCCGTCTCGAACATGATGAAAAGCAGACAGTTCACCAAGGACAGCAGGACAGATTGATGTTATCACTGAAGTGGCGTAAGGTGACACACTCTCTTCAAAATGTTCTGTTGCAGGCAAAAATGAGTAAATAAAAGCAACCAGTGCTGGACTCCCTTTAAAAAGATCACTGCTCAATTGATCATGATATCGACCATCGGAAATAAAACACTGTGCTGCTCCCTATTGAAACCTCTCCCCGGCTGAAGTGCTTTGGATGCATGACTAACCGACCACACGTGCACAGTGGAATGATTTGGCACATGGAGCTGCTAAAAATTGACCAAAGAAAAGCAAACAAAGCAGATCACTAGAACCATTGTTTGTCCTGGGAACGGTCATATTGTATTCAATGGATCTGTGGGTTTTTTCCCCCCACTGGTTTCACAACAACCCAGGCCAGAGCTGCAGAAAGGAGGCAGGGACTTTTAATGGGGAATCCAAAACACTCATCTATGGTCAGGTTTAGGCAACAACAGCACTATGGTTCAAATTAGTGAAAGATTGTTGAGCTGTCAAGAAAAACCACGTGTTTCTGAAAGAGTCACAACATTTTATCCACATTATCCAAACAAATATTACACATTTAATGCCCATATCCACTTATCATATTGACTGCATTACTAGGCTATTTCACAACCTGTCATAATACTGTATTACCTGAGAGGATGTTTTCAGAAGGAAATGGGGAAAAAAAACATTTTGATGCCAAACATAAGCAGTCTACAAAAGTTTGATTATTCAGAATATTTTATAATAATATAATATATAATATATCGATTATTCTTAAATACACAAGTGACTATACTGGGAAGATAAAGAAGTTAATAAAAATATTCAAAGAACAACAAAAAACTAATGTACCTGGCTCTTTCAAAGTTCACTGTGTAAGATTTAGGGGATCTTTCTGCAGAATATTCCAAAAATGGTGTGTAATTCTGTTTTAATTAATTTAGTGTCATGTGAAGATCATTATATTTTCATTACTTTATAATGAGTAATCAGGTCCTTTTCTACAGAGTTCATCATGTTGAGCCACCGTGCTTCTACAGTAGCCCAGAACAGACAAACTAAACACACTGGCTGCAGAGAAGGTCTTTTATGTTACCGGTTGCAATCTGAAAACTCACCTCTAGATGTCACTAAATCTCACACACTAAGCATGCATGCATTAAAAGAATGTAGCACCAAAAAAAAAAGAAAAAAAGAAAAAGAAAACAGAATTAAATTGGATGCGGTCTCTTCAAAATCAGTCAAAATCATTCTCCAAACATCTACCAATAATCATGAGCAATGCACCAACGGGACTGCCATATCACATCCACATTTTTTACCCCTTTTTTTTTATGCTTCAAGGCCAGGTGAGAATGATCGGCTTCATCATAATTCATAGACCCAGATTTCACAAAGTTTATATGCCAGGTGTAAATGAGAGAATGTGTGGATTTCCTCGTGTTTCCACCCCAGCGCCTGTCTCTGCTGTGAGTGAGTCTTTGATAGCTGTTACACTGCGAGACAGACAGGCCTGTGCCAAGACGATGGCATCAAAAAGCTGACGATTGACAGCTACTGACAGCCATCTTCCTCCTAAACACACTTCAGGTCCCCTGCGCCCCCACCCCCCGCCTTTTCTCTCTCTGTCAGGGGAAATTGAGGAGACTCAGAGATAAAGAGAGGGATGTCGTAAACTGGCACCTGTCATCGTGTTTTGTTTTGGTCAGGGCACAGAGAACATTCGTAAAGTTTTAAAAGACATTTTGAAGGATTTTGTACTTTCACAGTTACAATTTGAATCTCCAGGTGATGCACTCAGCCCCTCGCCCAGATTCATGTTGTTTTTGGCCACGAGGCGACGGTTAAACAGAATCATTTCTGTGAGAGAATTCATGATCACAAAGCCCGACAATTTTCCATGAGAAAAAAAAATCAAACTGTAATTAATTCTTGACACTAATTTGGCTAAATATGCTAAGACAAAGTATTTACTGGAGATATTTAGCCCTCTCAGTTTTGTTTTCCAAGACATGCCACTTCTATCTGAAATGCTGTCACCGAGACTGAGATGCTTGACATGAAACACAAAGAGAGTGAGATCTTTGGCAGGCAGATAAGCACATGCATGCAGAGACTTTTCACACACCGAAAAACAAGCGCCGCATTCATGCTGGTACGTGCACAAAACGCTCATTCACAACTCACACAGACCGCACGCTCGCATGCGTGCACACACACAGATTAACGCGCACGCACCTGGATTTCTCAGGTTGTTGCTGTGTTTCATCAGCTTCAGTCGGAGCCAGTGTTTCTTCACCATATTCAACCTGTGGAGCCATTATCTCCTGACACACTTATCCTCCTCTAAATGATTTCTCTTCATCTTCTGCAAGTCACCTAATCAAAGTTGAAAGCTTAATGCCATTCAGGGATCCCACTGCTTTCAACTGCATTCACTGTCATTATGAAAATGAATGGCGGCAGCTGAGAACTCAGATGTTCTTTCACATCATGACGGAGAGTCTCTTAATGTGTCTTGTGATCTTTAGCGTTGCTGCCTTTGACTGAAGGCCTTGGTCGGGGACTCGACTAATCATGTTACACATCATACACATTACATTTAGGTTCTATATCTGATCCGTGGCTCCCGCTCTCTGACTCACTGGCATGTGTGTTGCTCATTGAGATCATTAGAGCGTGTTGAAAAGAGCACAGACAGAGGGGAAATATAAAGTTACACTCCACTTGAAGCCGGTGGTCTCTTCGTCTTATAATGGAACTTTGGCTATGAGGAGTCTAACAAGGAAGGAATAGTTGAGAACCTCATTGGACAGAGAGGGAAGAATTACAGGCCTTTCTACACTGGAAAACTGGCATGGATGTTCACAAATGCAGCAGGATTGTTGGTATTGTCGTCTGCATTAGAATAAAAACAGCCCATACTTGCAGACTGACTGACTTATTTCAAGTCATTTATGAGCGTTAACCTCAAGGTATTTTCCTGTTTCTAGAGAGTTCCACAAATAAGATCACAATGTACCGAAGCAAGTAAAATCATCTCAATATAAGCTCACTGTGACACCTAATTAGTTTTTTCTCATCATCGTCATGCCTTTGTTGAGTGGAGGTGTTGATGTTTCTCGGCACAACTCTGTGAGTGTCTCTTTGGGTTGTCACTGCTGTAGCAGCTACTGCACGGTGGATATTTATTTAGAGAGAGAGGGAGGGTTTTTTTTATTGAAAGAACCTTTCACCGGCTGTATTTTTTCAAAGTTATCTTCCAGATGTGCCATCGTGAGGATGGGATGACATCTCCATCTCACCCCTAATCCGCAGCCGTCTGCTGGGTGTGTTTGCTTAGGTTTTATATGTGTTTACAAAGAATATAATTACCTCTTTTTAGACATGCAGCTGTTAGAAAAACTGATTTTATGGATCATGGCTGTTGCCAAAAAAATGTAAGCACCCTGGGCTTAATTTGTCAATTATTAAATCATAATCACATTTTCTCTGGAGCCATTAGCTACAGGGGGTTTAAAAATCATTTTGTGTGCAGCCTCTAACTTTTTCTGTGCGTTTTCACAAAGGAAAAAAAAAATATCTCAGTGATGTGTCTGGATTCTTCTCCCCAATTTAGCTAACAAAGTGCAGAAATGATTCATGGCAGATAAAGGCATACTTCATAATTAGATTACAGCTTGATGGAGTAGAATTTATTAATTATGAACATACACACACACACACACACACACACACACTGAGCCTTTGATGCAGTTTTTTTCCTCCACACTTTCTCCTTTCCCTCAGACTTCTTGGGCACATTGCTCACTCATCTGTAGTCGGCTGCTGGGTCGAGTTACCAAGTTGGGGTAACGCATTGTTACAGCAAATTATGCACGAGCACGGACAAACCAGCCTCTAAGTGATGGCCACAATATGCATTTGCCTTTAAAACTTAAAGGGGGAGTTTAATTTATCGAGGGTGTCACATGGCAGCAGTGAGTAATTCTTCCCAACGCCCCTGTGGACCGCAGTGGTTAATGTATTCCAGGGCCCTAGGGGGAGCTGTCAGGAAGAGGACACCCTCACTGCTGCTCTGCTTACTGACCATGTTGGATAGTTAAGGATCCAAGATTCTCAATACACAACCGCAAATCACTCTCTGAGGGTATGTAATTGTTCTTTTCTTCCCTCCAAACCTCCCTCCTGGTTCTCAATTTCTGCAGCTCTGTCACCACTAAAATGTGTAGATTTTATGCTGCTTGAAGTTTATGTTGGATGAAGTTTCTTAGTGATGCACACTCCTGCTTGAGAGACACAACCAACAAATGTTAGATGATCCTTTACTCCTTACTCTAAACTATTTGGTTTGTTTTCATACGCTTGCTTTTTCATGGAGGGAAGTGATTATACATTTGCTTTTGATTTAAAAGTCTGGGCCATCAAACATTTGCGTTAATCACTCAAGGTGACCATTGTTTTGTCTACTTCCTGTCTGCTGTTCAGTCTGAGGTTCAGGTAAATAGTTGTTTCTTGTCTGAGCAGCTGTTGACAATAAGTTATCAAGCAGGACAATACAAACTCTCCCTTTGATGTCAGTGCTGTTTGGAGGAGAGGGTCAGTTACTGGGTCGGACTGCATGTTACAGATAGGTCTGCTTCTTTATAACACACTTATCTGTGCTGGATAGGCATAGTTCAGTGCTCAGTATGGAGGTGCATGTTCATCAGCTTTGCCATGGTTGGCCACAGCGTACTGCATGCATTTTGTGATGTAACTATAGTTTTGCAAGGTTAAATTTGCTGTAATCAATATGATATGAAATCTGTTGTTTATAGAGATGGTTTTCATAGATTTTGCTCTGGTTCAGGGTTCCACTGCGTCACTGTTTTGGTCCTTGTTCAATACAGACAGACAGAGTTACAGACTAGCTGGTGAGCAGTGAGATGCTTCACAGTCTGATATTTCTCTCAGAAGCTTGTGCAACAACACCGAGCTGAAAATGGAGACTGAAAATCAAACTTAAATTCATTATGTAACCAGTAATACAATTTGAGTGACTGGTAATATTATTCTGTATGAGCTGGATTTGTAAATGGGCATCTGTTTACATGCTGTATCAACATAAGAGATGATAATATGTCAGCATGGTGTTAACAAATAGTGTTTGACTACCTGAAAAACAGCCAAAAACTAAACAAATCACACGTCTACATTTATATCTTAAATTCAGTAAAAGTAACATTTTTTAGAAATTTTTTTATCTGCCCCTGGAAAAAAAGTGTATTATCACAGAGTGTTGACAATCATTGCAACAGTTACAAGTACCACCATTTTTCAGTCTGTTAATAAGGAAAAAGTCCAGATATTTCCTATTTCACAACATTAACAAACCTTTTAAAAAGTCCTCCATCTGCACCGAAAGCTAATCACTGTGCAGCAGTGGTTTAATCCATTTTTAATTGAAATTCCTTGAAAAGGTTTAAGATATCTTGCTAACACAAACACAAAACTTGAACCAAAAACATTGACTCCTTTGTGAAGGTGATGACTAATTCCAATAAAAGCAGGGCTGCAGAGAAACCCCTCATAAATCAAGATTCATCATGAGCTACGGTCCAATTGCATCAGACCTTTTTTTTTTTTGCTGTTTTACCCAGAATTAACAATAACTCATTTTTAGTACCTGAGCGTCAGTCAGTCATGAGTTGACACAGTTTAGATCATGCTGTCTGGAGCGTTTGTCTGAAAAAACACTTGGAACCGCTTTCACAGGGTTCAGACAAAGTGTAAGTTTTATTTCCAGCCGTCACACACGCCATAAGTGTAGCTCGAAGACAAATAAGAGGCCTTGCTCTTTTTAAACACCGCTTATAATGAACATGCCTTTTGCATCCATGAGAAATCTTCCATTATCTATTGACTCAGTCTCACCCTGCGTCTCGGTGACTTACGCCTCCCTCTAATTCCCATTACCGGGAACACTGTACCCTTATCAAGGGAAACAATAAGCCACTTGTCAGCGCAGCTAGAAAATATGAGGAAGCATCTGCCCGGTCCAGAGGAACTCATGACTCTGTGGTGAAAAAAGCGCTCCACCCCCCTCCTTTTCTGTCTGCCCTCCCTCGCCTCAGCCCTCCCCCCCTCCTCTGTCAGTCCTCCCTGTGACCTCCAGGAAGGCGTGGTGGCAGGGTGGCAGTGGTGCTGTGAAGGCAACTGCAACAGTGGAGCAAATCTGATCATCAGGGAGATAAGTCAGAAATTGAATTCTGCTACCTCCACAGGGGGGCAGATGCTGCAGTTTGGAGCCCCTCTGTGTGCAATGCACAGGTGGGGTGGCTGAGCAGAGTGGGACACCCACGCTTTCTCATCTGCCACCCCCCAAATAGAAACCCTGCTCCTGGGCTGTAAACCTGTCACAGAGATACGTCTCTGTCGATGATGGCATCCGACTCTTTTTTTTTTTTTTTTCTCCCAACCGCCCCTGTGCTGGGCTGTTATCTCCTTCCTCCCTGCTATGTCTCCCTGCTCTTTAAGACAAAGGGTAATAAAGCTATAAATTGTGTGGTCTGCGGAAGGTATGGACATTCTGTCTGGGAGACGCTGTAAGAACTGCCATAAAGCCCCCTCAAAGTCATAGCTGAAGATTTACAGTTATTTAACATCCTCCTCTTCCCCTAAATCACAGTGATAAGAGAATTAAGTGATGGCTATAGGTTCTTTGTCCTTAGTCTATTGATTTTCTTCGCCCCTCAGAAGGATCCTGAACATTATAATTATTGAGCCCTGCAGTTTGATGCAGGTTTACAGAGTAGGAGAGGCGCCCTCAGTTCGATTCTAACACAGTTAAAACAAAAGGCCCCCGTTTTTCAATTTGGTAATGGGCTTCCAATTATGCTTCATTTACCTTGTTTGGCCAGAAAATGTTTTTTCAGAGGCCTGTGTGCTATAAACAGCTTCTTTGTGCGGTGATAAAACTTCAGTAAAGGCTCTATTTATCCTGAAACCAGGGCTCTGCTTCCTCAGCAATTATCCAGCAGTGTGGATTGAAGGATTTCTTCCAACACTGTTTTTTCATTAAGAATACATCTCCCGTTGTTAGTGATTTCCTTGTTACAGTGATCTGTAACACCACAAAAGCATCTCTGTTAGATAAAATCCAGATCAACTGATGTGTGTCACAGTGCATTCCCACATTATGAAAGTTTTATCCTCGCTATAAACTGCTGGCCTAAGGACAGATCATAATCTTGTGCTTCTGTCTGCGTGTGTGTTTTCAGATGCTTTGTCACTGAACACATGGCCTGATACTAAGTGCTATTTGTTCTGCCTGGAGAAAAGCTCTCTTCTCACACAAACTAAATATCAGAAACAGTGGGTCATCAATATGTATCATCCTCTGCAGAGTTCTGGATTGATTGGAAAAAGGGGAATTCAGCTGCTGTATTATTTCTCTCATTGTGATATATAAACAAAAAAACTTGTACATTCAGGACAGGTATGAGTCTGTTTATAGGTTTATGTATTTGTGTGTGTGTGTGTGTGTGTGTGTGAGCGTGGACTATCTGTGCATATGCATATTTGAACATGCAAAGCATTTAGAAGGCACATATGTAATTTTTTGGAACCTGGATCTGCTAACAATATACTCATAGTTTACTTGTAACATTTACTCAGTTTTGCAAAATATTATGTCAAACCAAGACTGAAAGTACCTGCAGCTCAGGCTAACAAAGACTAACCAATTAAGAAACCATGTCAACTTTGGCTTTGTAGGAAAACAAAGCAGAGAAACAGAAAAGGTTGTTTTGTTTACTGTGATGGACTATCTAGCCTGAGCAATTTTTCAGAGAGAGAGAAATGCAACAAATGGCTCCTTCCAAAGAAAATGTCATGTTTGCTGAGTGTGTGCAAACACCTCGGAAAATGTATAAAAAGGCAAATCCAGTAACTGTTTCTCATGTCTCTCCAATGCGCTAGAATATAAAACAATATAATATAAAAATTGTGGTATAAAATGAAATCCATATTTCACTTAAACTGATAACTCCAATGCAAATTTTAACCTCGTGTTAAATCAGTTAAGCTTAGCATAACAAGCCAATGGGTCCTTATACTTTCAGGATTGAATACACTGGTTGTCACTGTAGTCCGAAACATCCATATTTTCCTTACAAAAATTATTTATATGACTGTTTTCTGATCCACCACCTCTGTGATTAAAGCACCACCAATCAGTGTTTCTCTATCAAAATGTCAGCCATAAAGATTTCAGTCCAAGTTTTATATGGCGACACCCTCCTGGTGGAAGCAGGAAATGCGGTTTAGGACACATAATTCTTTGGGCATCAAAACAAACTATTGTCTTATTGATAAAGAAGTCAGGTAATTGGTCTCACTGAGAAGTTGGAGGTTGCAGCCTGTCGCCTGCAGCTCACTATTGTTGCTCTCATTGTTCCACTTCTCCCTGTAATATTACAAACTGAACTGTTGTCTGTTATGCCAAAAATAACAGTTGTCTTGTTGTCGTGTTGTTTACAGGCATTTTTGATAAACAATCGCACTTAATGCAACATTCATACAAAAAAAACCCATTGAATTTTAAATTTCCTGTGGGTATTTACAGTAAAAGTCAACTTGTGTTTCACTCGTTTAATGCTTATGTGAGTTATGTGCATGTGAAGCTGCAGCAGTATGCTTGGTTTGCATTAGCAGTCACTTGATATGACAAGTTGCCCAGTTTCAAATCATAGACAGACAGGGATTATTGACCAGCTTGTGAACAGGAGCATTAAACAACCGGATATTTTGCCATTGGGAGTTGATTGAGACCAAAACTGGGACCAAAAAGAGAGTAAATATTAGATTTAGTATGAATGAATGCTAGTGTTTCTCTGTATCTGCCAAATATGTAAACGGCATCTTCACCTAATAACTTAGAAAAACATGATAAGTATTGTTTTAAAACTTTTCAGCTACTCCCAAGTTACTGAAAATAGTGTTTAAAGTGACTTAGGGATTTGTTAAGTTCAGGCAACTAAACTTAAG
Source organism: Acanthurus leucopareius (assembly GCA_029814765.1). Classification (NCBI taxonomy): domain Eukaryota; kingdom Metazoa; phylum Chordata; class Actinopteri; order Acanthuriformes; family Acanthuridae; genus Acanthurus; species Acanthurus leucopareius. Next base: position 15,060,284 of record JAQMCX010000003.1, on the reverse strand, counting down.
CTAATTGGGAAGGACTGTGTTTATGGTTTTCGGAAAATAATATTTAAGGTTCTTAAAAGACGTCACAGCCAGCCTCTGGTCTTACAGACCCTTTGTGCACCCGAACTTGAATTAAGAGGTTTTTATTCCTGCAACAATGACGTGTATTTGTAAGAACACAAGAGGTCATTCGTCAGGAAAACAAGGCTGTGCTTAGTGTTTGATACAAGTGACGAATTCTGAAGATTTTCTAGGAAGGACACACTCCAAGTAGCAAAACACAACCACTCTTCCTCTGTTTTCTGGCTTTATTTTCTTGGTTTCTATGTAAAAAGAACACACAAAGACATTCAAACACACCCACACATCTACGCACACACACTTCAGGCGCCACAGAGGGCCACAGCCCCACTTACCACTGCCTGACAGTTGGCTCCTTAACTGAGACGCAGGGAATATAATTAAATCATTTACCTTTGATACGAAGCCAGCTTTGTAATTAATTAATTCACCCAGGGTGCGCAGGAATTGCATTCAGTGAGAGATGAGGGAGGTAGAAAAAAAGTCGCCCTGCATACTTTGGGGACAAAAGCCAACATCCTGCGCTCCCTTTTTTTTTTTTTTTTTTTTTTTTTTTTTACCTCAGCCACCTTGTTGCAGCAGGGTCCTCAGAGACGGGGGAGTTCAGAAATGAAGTGCCTCTCTCGTGGAAATAATGACCCTGTGCTGATGTTAAGGCCTCATCAGCCGGAGTGCCTGAGGCCAGATCAGGACAGGCCGGGCTTACACATCCCTTTCATTCTGTCTGACCTTTGCGGTGGCTGTGATGTGGGAAGGCGATTGCTGTCAACATCATCAATGTCACATGGCACCAGGAATAGCCTCTGTGCAGATCAGTGGTACCTTCAGAGGAATCAGGACGTAACGAGCCCTCATATAGAAACATGCCATGATGACAAACCTATTCATAATGTCAAACCTGCAAAAGCCTGAGGTAACAGACACAAATATTAGTTAAACTATGTCTGTCTGTCTGTCTGGCAGTGCAATCAGTAAAACAAATTATGGTTAATACTGTCATTAAGCTGTTTTTGTGTGCAAAGTCTTCTTGTGTGTTTTATTTGCAGGTAGATTACGCAAATAGAGCTTTGATGGTATGAATAGGTAAGGTTCCTTTTTTTTTTCAATGCTCTTTGTGCTGTCTGTGACTTGTTTGCCTTGGGTGTGTTTTTGCTGAAATGATTATCCCGTTTTTGCATCGGATCTGAGTCAGAGCGCCTCTGTAGCACTCCGGCTGTTAGACGCTCAAAAGGCAGCCCGGAGCGAATTCTTCAGTGTCATCATTTTGCCTTTCCAAGAACATCAAGCATTTGAATCAATGAGCCTTCATGAGCTATCTAATTTTTTACCCTCTCCATATCGCTTAGCTACAGCACTGCCAGTCAAATAGAAAAAAAATACAGCAGTGTTGTTTTCATTAATTTTTTTTTTTTTTTCCCTCTCGGTTTGTAAATTACTTCTGCGGCAAAGTTAAAAGCATCGGAAAACCACTTCTGTAAATGATTGTCGATAAATTGTAATGAATCATATGGACCTGCGAGAAGTTTGATTTATAATTTGAAGCTGACGGCGCGAGGATCTATCGCCCTGAGAGCCGCTGGGAGGATTCGGTGGGCTCCATACGCACATCCATCATTCTATACTGAAGTCATTTTTTAGTGTGTACCACTATTAGGTCTTGTACTGTTCTACCTATAATGAACCATATACGGCCTCCAGACTGTCAGCCTCTCTGTCACCTATAGTTTCTATAGTTTTTACGATGTAGTTTCTTTTGGAATCTGTCCAAAATCAAATCAGCTTTTGCAGCATTTATATTTTTTCGGATACACAGTGTATCTAAACTTATCTATACTTTGCATTTTCCCTTCCATTATTGTTTCTCATCATCTTAAGATAAACATTCATGTATATGTGACAAAATAAGCAAAAGTTTATTCAAAGATAAAGACGGTGAGATATGACAGGAACTTAGGTGTTTGTAGATACTTTTGAAATGTGTATGTGCTGGATACAGTGCTGCATTCAGATGTCCATTAGTAAAAGTATGTGTCTTTTACAAGTAAAATGTAGTTCAAGTATCAAAAAGTAGCCCACTCCGTGTTTATGTTCATTTATTTTATAGCCAATGTATTTTAGTCTCATTGTCATGGGATGATTAGTGGAAAAGAAAAGAAGTAACAACACAGAGTTTTTGTTGCATGAATTGGTTCTCATATGTTTGACCTTTACTCATCAATCTTTTTTTTGGTAAAATAAAGGATTATGTAACCACTTTAAAAAAAAAAAACATTAACTTTAGAGGGTAAATGTCTCTTTGTTCAAGCTGACTTACAACTCATAGACATCTAAAAACTGACAGAGGGCCCAGCCACACACTGCGGAGAGCCGCCTAATCTTTTTACAATAAACTGTATTTTCTAAGCTTATCTTAATCCTAAAATTAACTACCTGCATCTGTGGTATAAACGTAGCAGGAAAAAACCTTGAAACATTTCCCTCTGAAACATTATGGAGTGGAAGTATAAGTTACTCTGAAATGAAAATGTAAAAATATCTAAAAATTGTACTTGTGGTACTTTACTCTCTACAGCACTGAGCTTAGTAGGTGTACTTAGTCGTTTTCCAATCACATATAAGAATATATTTCAAGTAATTAACAATCTAATGACCACTTTAAACCAACCCACCAATGAATAGATAATAGCAGGGCTGTAAAATCAAACCATGCTTACATGACAACCAACAACTTCAAAAACTCCACACAAAATGCTGTTTTAAAAATCTTTTTACGTAAGCTTTTTTGTCTTCTATTTGATTCCAGTTTGATTCCAGTTGAACTGTAAGAGCTCCAAGCGTGTGTCTCTTAGGAAAGTCCACACTCCTCCAGCTAAGCTTCCAGGTCATGATATTACGAGTATCAGATGGTTGAGAACAAGGGCTTTTATGTCCTGCGGCCATGAGCAGACCGAGGACGGTCATGTGGTGACAGTGTTTACATCCCTCTGAGATCTAAAGAGCATTTACCCAAACCATATGCTGCCTTCATAATGGTTAGTGATATTTGTGTGAACGCGCCCAACAATTAACAAGGGAGAAATGAGGCTGACGTTAACCTTGGGGTATTTCTTGGATGTTAACACTCCTCTCCCTGAACCTCAGTCCCTCCCTCTGCCCTTCTCCCTGCTCCTCCTCCAATCGAACTTGTTGTCCTCTCAACCCCCCCTCCATCTCCATCCCTCTCCTTCCCCATGCTTTGGGTCCAGTGGAAGTGATTTATCTTAGCGTGAAAAGACTTGTGATGATGCCGAGACAGCGGGCCCCGGGCCCTTGGCATTGAATGCTTCGATGGCGTTTGCATGAAGTTCACGGCCCCGGAGCCACGATAAATGTCAAGTGCAACAAACGTCCTGTAAATAAGATAGAGCACTGCCAAAGCCACAGTCTGCTTATTGACTGCTCGAGCAGAAGTTGGTGTGTGTGTGTGTGTGCGTGCATGTGTGCATCAGTGTATAAACCAAACCTTATTCTCTCTCAGAATAAAAAGCAACAAATCTTGGGTTTCATAGACAGAGGCTATACTCTCAGAGCGGTTATGAGCTCTCCTCTGCAGAGGTTTTATTCGACAGCTATGAAAAAGTGAGGAAATGTTGAAGGTGAAAACCATTACAAGGATGTCATTAAAACTGTGTGTTCTGCATATTTTTCAACACAAAAAAAATGCACATCCCCGGACTGACATTTTATTTTTAATGTGCATGTGACAAAAATGACTTCTTTTCAGCTCCTCTCTCTTAGCTAGTGGCTATTTAGAATTAAATTTTCACTCTTTACACTTGATTTGTGAATCTGGGGTCTTTTGGGGTCTTTTGTCAATATTTTTACAGAAACATCTTCAATGTAAGGCCATAATCAGTGCTGCTCAGGGGTGGGTATTAATGCAAAATAATGAAAAAAACACACATTAGAAAACAAGACAAGTATTTGTTAATTTACTTTTTATATTTTTGAGCAAGTAATCCACTTTTCACTCCACTGCATTTGTCATTTATACATTCATTATAGCTAGTCTGCTTGAGATCATTGCGTACATGCAGTTTCAGCTGCACCTTCCTCTCTGTAGTGAAGGACACACATACTTCCACCATGTGCTCACCTTTTCTACACAAGCACTTATGGCCCGAGGCCAGCAGACACATGTTGGCCATGGCTATAACACGCACAATTGCTGTTCTTTCACAAAGCAACACTCACAGATACTCTCAGATAATGTCAGTCCACACTTCCTCAGCCTCTGTATGTGTGTGTAGGTGTGTGCGCATGTGTGTGTGTGTGTAGTACTCCTTCAAATATACTACAGCATGAAAAAACATCTAAAAGCGTTCTTCAAAAGGAGACACCTACCACAGATAAGACTGCACTCCATTTTTTTTATTTTTTATTTATTTTTTTTGTTTTTACTGAGATGACAAGGTGCCTTTATTTAATTCTGAGATGTCATTTTAGGACTTGGCGAAGTCATCGTGAGACTCAAGCGTATACTATAAAGCCTCGTTTCATTTGATCAACCTCTCCTACCTCAGGATTCTCCCTGTTGGTTGAAACCTAAAGAACAGAGCAGGAACAGAGCTTCACACTATTAGAGTTATCTGGGGAAGTACAGTCCTGCATATATCACCTCCGCCGGTGTCATCCCCAGTTGATAAACTGCATTTCCTGTCAGTGGAGGACACTGAAGGTTACAGCTGAGATTAAAAAGAACAAAACAACCTCCCAACTGGAGCGGTGACACATTCTGGCTGCTCATTTTGATAATTCAGATGAGCAGGAATGTATGAACCCGTGATGAATCCTCCAGTGGTCCCTAAACAACGATGTAATGACAGCTTTTAACATATTTGAGACTTTACACATGAGTGAGAACATCCAAGCACGGGGACACAAGCTCACGCACTTACATCTGACATAAAACATGCAGCAATATGCAAACATTTGCCTACATGCACTCAGCTGATTAAACAGGCATATAAATTATTGTTCCTTGTCATTTTTTTGATATAAATACTCTGTGGTGTTCCTCCCTCTTTAAATGGACTCACAAATGTCACCAGCGGCACTCAGAGTTCATTCTGCCAAGGAAAGCGTGGCCTGCTGTGCATCCACCCCCTTAGCAGTGACCATAAGCTACATTTGTTCCCAAACTCCAGACACAATGAGGCAATTAATGAGTCTCTAGCTGCAGACTGATTAGCGCCGTGCTTGTAAAATGTACTTTGGCATGTATGTGCTGTATTACTGGATCTCCCCCTGTCACACATCAGCCATACTTCTACACTGACAGAAAGAGGTGAAACAAGAGCAGACAGGCGACTGTGGTGATGTCAGTGGCAAGGGAGGCCATTGTTTAATTCCCCAAAGCCTCCATTTTGGAAATGTTCAACCTTAAACTGTCGACACCTCATATGTTTTTGGTTCAGACACCATATGAGATTTCACAATTATCTTTTACCATTAGTGTCCTTAATGATCAGATATGAGTGCCGTAATGTTCTTTGTTAGCATGAGTTCAGAGGTACAATCACAAAGTTTTGGGACTGTTCCTTTTGTGCACAAGTGCTGCACAGTAACGCGCATGAAGCAGGTGCAAGTTATGTCACTTGATCATCATTAGCAACTATGTTACACAAGTTTTTGTGAGCACTGGTACATACATGATGGGAATTTCTTGACTCCTGCTAGTTGACAAGCAGGGGGGTTGTGCACTTTTTTTTAAGCCAAGTACTAGTGTGCCATTCTGAGGTGTCTTAGGAGGAACATTCAGCACAAAGATCTGAGCCGTGGCACAATGGCAACTGCGTTTTTCAATATGACATTGTGCCCACTCCCATCCCCCACTCGCTGGACTTGATGACTTGGTTCTCTGCGACATTTTTCTGCTCCCCAAAATGGAGTTGAAACTGAGAGGTTGTTGGAGCAGATTCAGTGTGGGTCACAAACGGTGCTCAACTCGACTTCCAGGAAGTGTGGCAGGAGTGCTGGGAGCAGTGTATCACTCACAGGAGGATTGAAATGGGTGACGACCAGATTTTAATCAGGTATTTTGTTTTTGTTTTTTATATAAGCAGTCTCTGAAGTTTTTGATCTCACTTTGCATAGATCAGAGGATTCTGAAATATATCCCCTAAAACATCCCAGATTATCTTGGAGACCTCCACAAAATCAATGTTTCCTATTCGCGATTAAATCCACCCTTTGATCACATTTCTTCGTCTTCTTCAACAAATACTCTGCAGCTCTTCATTTTCAACACAGCAGCATGTGCAGCCATTCCTTGGCCTCCATCCAAAACTCGTCTGAGCTTCTCAGGAAGTATCCATGAGCTCTGCTACCTGTCACCCAACTTTCAGCATGATTTGTGACAACACCGTCTGACCAGAACAATTGCATTAACAAGCGCCGGAAGGCCCTGGCTGTCAGACTCTGTTCATACCATGTGAGATCTTTATTAAATTACAATTATGAGACGACAAATCCTCTTATTGTTCCACCTTATGGACCATGCTTGGACACGTGCCACTGTCACATGAACACAGGGTGAGTCATTTCTCAATAACTGGACCCCCCCTCCTTGTGTCCTGTCTTCTGTAGTAACAAAGATGCTGGAATGTAAATACATGCCACGCTGATGAAAATTTAATTTGTAAGAAAAGCAAATTCTCTCTTTTTTTCCTTTTTTTTCAGATTTTTGTGATATTGTTGTCTTCTAGGCTGCTTTTTTTCCATCACTAATAGTTTCTCCTCTGGCCGACTTCAGAGGCTGGTTAAGTAAATGTGATTGCCACAAGACAGTTAACAGTAGACCTTTTTTTAGAGAAGAACTTTTGACTTATTAGAGTGGAAAAATTTCCTCTCAGGACGGCAACATTCCATTTAGATGAAGTAACTCCACAGTCGTGGTATCATACAAGATGATTCACTGTCTCAGTGAGACACTTGATAGTAGCAAGGTATCATTAATTTTATTAGAGACATGTATTCTTTTCCTGCCGACGGGTCAAAATGTCAATGTGAAAAGAGTTTGTTTCACTTAGCAAAAAGCATGTTTTGTTTTACCTGGTCTTTCCAAAAAAGGGCACAAATGTGAACAAGTATTATGGTGAGAACTAATCTAATGTGGGGAAACTACAGCCTTTAAGATGTCCGAGTGGACATGAGTAAAGTTTGAATTTATCTTAAGGTTGCTTGTGAGGTTCAAAGCTAGCTAGCTGACTACCTTCCTTTAAACAAACATTATCCCCTGATGCAACACACCTGTGAGACATGAGGAAGACACTAGTTAACTGTTTGACAGGCTGTTTTGTTGGTCCACACCAGGTTGGACTGCAGCTCCTTAAAGACCACTTGACTCAAAAAAAATAGTTAATCACATTAAAATGACCAACTTCACAGTCCAAATAAACATGTTCAGAACTTGGTCCAAAATACGGTTTTGCTCTACATGTGAATTTTACCCGTTCATGATAACTGTAAAAAAAACCTGCTAAACAAAAGTGTAAAACTCAAATATATCTCACATTCATTTAAGAACTGACATGTAGTTCTCACACTTTCTTTATGTTGCAGAGTTACTCATGAAACTCTGAGCTAGACATTGAAGTGTTCATTAGCAATATTGTCAAGCAAATCCACATGCTAGAAGCAAATAAACAATTACTCTGACCAAACCGTCTGGGTGCATTAGTGTTATTTATGACCCTCATGTAAATATAAATTGAGGTGAATAGGAAATGAAGTCCTCTCTAGGGTGTCATTCAAGTCATGCTGGCAAGCAGTAATTCTCAGATGCAGAAAACAATACAGTCTGCATATGATAATGCTTCTGGTGGATGAAATATGTCTGATACTTGGCATGTGTGTGGGCTGCAGCAATTGCATATGCAGAGAAGAAGCAAGCGCTCCGGCAGGATCAATAAAGTGCATAGGATTTAGGATTTATGATGACGTCCTATCGATCAATTAGGTGCTGACTGTTTGAGGCACTCAGAGGTGCCAATGGATATTATAACTAAATCAGAGCTCAGACAGAATTAGTGTATAACAGAAGATAAACTGCAGCTTTTTACTCTGACAATTACTGTTGCACCTTTTCACAGGCTTATGGGTGTAGACAAGACAAAGTGACTGTGATCCAGGACTGTCTGCTGATGAGCAAAGCCAAATTGTTTGGTCTTCACAATTCAAAAAGTGTTAGATTAGTAAAATTGGTTTAAATGTCCTGATTTAAAGCTGGATCTAGAAGCATAAACTATCAAAGCCCAAAAGAGAATTCTGGTAATCTCTTAAACATCATTCATGCAAGCCAAAAATGTAATAATAAGCCTGTGTTGCATAATGTGCATACCTTGATTTCTGTTCTTTGGTGCTTTTTAGAGTTTTTTGTCACGACATTTCCAGTCATCTTTTAAGAGCAGACCTACAAATGTCTGAGAGAAGGCCAGAATGAGATAGACAGAGATAAAAACCCTCCTTGTGTGACTTCTCACAGGGAATGGAGTCATTTAGTAGATTTTTCTCATCGTGCCTATCACTCAAACCGAGCTGCTTTCACCACACAGCTGATAATCATACATATTCTATGCGCCAGAGCGCAATAAATCTCTGTCCCCGTTTCATTCCTCCGTCATTCATCAATCACGCAGGGAGCAGGATGAAACACCGCCTGCTTGAAAATATATCATATTAGTACCAGGGATGTTTACCAGGATAATGTGAGACAACAGCAGAGGGTGAAATATAGCACCACTGCATTCCTTAAATTAAAACCACTCCTCCTTCCCTGCAGACCACCCTCTGCTGTGGAAGTCTGAGTCTCAAGTCTACAAGTAGTCCTAGAGACTCTGCCAATGTGTCTTTACCCTTGTCTCACCTTGATACATGACTAACTTCTGAGGGGAGATGAGAAGCCCTGAAGCATTTACTGTAGTGCTCCGTTTAACACAGGTGCACGGTATGCAAACTGTTTGTTGTGCTGAAAGATGAGTTATAGGTGAGTAAAACCTGACATGTACTCGCATCAAGATGAGATCAAATCAGATCAAACAAAAAATAGAAAATATTATATTTAAATTTTAAAAACCCACTCCAAAGTGTGACTGATTCCAAGAAACAAAAAATCTGAAATACTGACCAATAACAGAAAGTCTTAATTTATTTAAAATATAATGATAGCGACCATCTTAACATGGCACCTAGTCATCTGCAAATGATGCCATGTCTTTATTTAACCATTTCTTTCTTCCATTAAATTTCTAAATATACCTAAACTAAAAACTGGCCAGTGTTCAGATGAGGTAATGTAATGTTGTAGCAAGTCAGAGTTTAGCATCTCCACTAAGTTTGTCATCAAAAGCCATTCAAATAATTGTATTCTGGTACATACAGGCAAAGTGATTTGTCAATATGATGTTTAACATATTAATTTTAAGTAATGGTTTTTTTAGTGGACTTCAAAGACTCTCACAGACATTATCCTGACTAAGAATTTCTCTTTGTAAATTGCCCTGTGTGAGCAATTTTCTATCCTCTTTAGGTAACAAATAAGTCAATGAAACTAACATTATACTGTATCTTCTCTTACATTACCTGCACTTATGCTATTGAACTTCCATTGGCATGAGCTGATGAAATGTATCATTCTGAAAAATCATTAGCAGTTATCTCGTGCTATTATCTCATATATATTATTCACTAATGGAAAAAAAGATGGAATCTCAATGTATCAGCACTACACATTTAATTGAAAATTTACTAATAATTCAATGTGTGTGTAGACATTTTTACATCATTTCTGTATTTAAATTTGAAATAGATTACACAGTGCCTTGTTTTATCGGTCCTTTGGATTTTGGAAGATATTGATATTTGGACTCTAGCATGGGTTTGTCTGCACTTAAGCTTACCCAGGACAGTAAGCTGCAGGCGGTGTGCAGAGCTCCACTCACCCTGAAGGCTCTTTCCCTCTCTTGTATATCCCCCTTTTGGATTAGAAATGTAATTTGGGGAGATGAATGCATTCTATTCCAGTTTGCTGTGATCAGGAGTACTGCCGCGCGGAAAACAGCATTGCTTCCTGATTATTGAATTTTTATGGCCAGGTAATTAATTGCAGATTCCCTGTTTTGTTCTATTTCTTCCTCTCTGACATTTTAATTTCGACAAAAAGCCACGGTCTCCACACGGCCCTTCTCTGGAGATCCTAATGGTCTATAAAACATGATGACTTATAGATATGGCAGAGACTTCACTTCGCCAATGATTGTTTGAAACCTTGCTGATCACACAGAATTTAGTCCCCCCCCCCTTGCTTCCCCCTCCCCCCGCCATCTCATCCCTGCCTTTCCTTCCCAACCTCCTGAATTCATTTCTTGTCAATTAAACCGCAGCTACAGTGTCCCATTTGAAGAATAGGAATCTATCAATGTGTCATCAACCGGGAGTTCATTATTGGATGCGGCCTGGTAACTTTTCAAAAGCGGCGTTCGGGCCATTATTCCTTAAAGACGATTGTCATTACTTGACCAGGCAGGCGAGTGTCCTTGGCTTGCATTGCAAGCACTGCATATAAGGGCAAGGGGGAATCAATCGTAGCGGAGGGTGACAGACGCCATATCTCAAGGCAGACAGGTTTGAATGCTTATATCAAATCAGAATCCTTTGCTGGCACAGGGAACATTAGTTACCCCGATGTCAGTAGCACATGTAGGCCACAGCCAGCCATCCAGAGAGAAAAAGGTGGAGGGCGGTTTGTTATTTTATGCAGGTCTGCTAAACGTCCTGAGATATTGATGAGCTACTGAAAAACATCATTCTCCTCTTTGTAATAAAAAGCATATGTAATGCCCCTGCTTTTGTAATTTTGTGTTATTTTACCTTTAAATAACAAAGATGTGTCTTTATTTTTTTATACAGTGGGTAGAACTGACTTGCAAATTAAAAAAATCTTTTATAATAAACTGGTAAAATATTGCATGTTATAATGCAAATTCAGCAAGATTATGCTAAGGCTATGACTCATTACATTAGGCCGTGAGCAGACCGCATTAGCATTTAACAATGGACTCCCTGTTACAGTAAGATGTAGAAGAAAGGTTGGTATGAATAAGTCTCCTCCTTGGCCAAATCACTAATTTTTCTTGTGGTCCCTGTTACTTTACTACACGTCCACAGGATATCTATCCAGGAGTGTTTATTTATCATCCCTCCTTTGCTTCGTGCTTCTTTTTTTGCCGTCCCCTCGTCACAGGGTTTTTTTTCTGCTGTGTAAGCATAAGTTGGCACAACATATCACTCCTTAAGCATACCCCCTCCTAACCTTCAAGAGTTCTCCCAGTACAATCTCTACGGCTCTGTAATGGCTGATGCAGTTACCATATTTCAGCCCTAATTGGGTCGAAGCTGCAGAGCCAATTTGGGAGGGTAGTTTGGAAGAGAGTTCCTCTGCGACATTGTTAGGCATTGGGATGTCTTCTGTGTTGCCAGGTGTGGATTGTAATTGCCACTGAATGAAAAGAGCACCTCAGACGTGGAGGGGCCGTTGTGGTTTGTTGGGTATGTGGGTGCTTTATCCACAACAGTGTTTTCCTGCGTTTCGCCTCAATAAGTCAATACAGACAAGATGAGATTGGGTGACTTGTCTTGTTTACATCTTTTAGTTTTGTTTTGGGGGAGTTCTGTTGCCCTGAGAGGACAGCGTGTGTTCTATGCAACCAAGTTGTGCACTCATCAAAATGACATATTACTTACCAAGCACCCACTGTATTCTATTTTTTCCCCCCTCATCCTATTTTCTTCTTTGTAGCAAATGTGCTATCTCGTCCATGAAGCATTGCTCAGAGATGAAGATGCGTCTCTCTGTCTGACCTTACATGCCGCTCCTCAGAGCCAGGATCTATGGCAGCCATTTTCTCTCTAGCCAGTCATGAAGAAGCAAGAGATGTAAATGTCAGTCTGTGTCTCCTTAACACTCAATAAAGGGCTGGGATTGGGCCCTCCGCTCCGCCAGTCGATTGGCCATCTAATGAGGAGAGGCCTTACCATAACTCTGCAAGATTCACTACTGTTTGTGTTTCACCAGAGGCCCTAGCACAGTAATAATTCCAAGTGGATAAATGTTTTCCCGATAACAAGCTAAAATAACCTGTCCGGCTGAAGTTGATGTAGAAAAGAAGAATCACACAATTAGCGATCAGTAGGGATTTATCCTGGTAGCAGGAGACAGAAGGCAGAAAGAGCTTAGTCCTTTTCTCTGTTTGGCAAATATCAAGGCTACCTCGCTCAGATGTGGTCTTTCTTCTGTATTTCCTCAACCCGCATGTCATCAGTCACTGGCTTTGCCTTTTGTAGCAGCCCTCTGTGTTTTTACCTAAATGCCCCCTCACACTCGCATTTAACTTGCTAATGTAATTGAAGTCACTCTGAGGGACGATGTTATGGATGATGCTCTTGCACTGAGACAATGCTCCCTAATCTCCGTTTATCTAGAGGGTACTTCCCACCTTTTAAAATGGGAGGTAGCACAGAAATCCATTTAGATTTGCTGAAAAGATAATAATAAAGAAGATTTTTAAATGAAAGACATCAGTTATTTCAGTTTATGTTAATGGTTCAATCTACAACCACTTTGAACTGCATTGATTATGCAAACAAAACCCTTTCATTGCGGCTTATTTTAGAATTTTTTTTGTTCCGTTGGTTAATTGGCACTTTCTCTGCAATAATTTTCAAATAAGGAGCTTATTTAAGTATCCTAAAAAGACAAAGATTACTTTGTGTCAGACCATTATGCCTTTCCACACCTTATAATGTTACAAGGCACTCTAAAGTTGATTAATAGCAACCAATTTCGTCATAAAGAGGTAGGACTACTGTAGCTATTGTAATTAACCTTTAAGTGTGATGGACTTTACCGTGTATTGCCCATTTCTATTACTGACCCGCATATATCACACCGGAATATGCAGCTGTTCCTTGCATCCGAGGCCTCCCAGGCGTCTCAGCCTACACTATGTGTCCAATGACATCATATCCCCATGGGAGTGTGAATTATCTTGTTTTCGCCAGATCTCTCACACATGTATTTTTTTCTCTACTGTTCTTGCACAAATGTATCATTTAAACCATTAGCAGCACCTAGCTCTTTCATTAGAATGAACTATATCATCCCCTCCCCAGAGGCACCCGCAAGCCACCGGACTGTGAGAATACATTTCACTGAGAGGGAATATTGAAGGCGGCAACATGCCTAGGTAAAGTATTACTTAATTTATACTGTTAATGCATAACATTGATTCTCTGTGGGGAAAATAAAGGACAACATATTTTCAGAGCCCACATCATTAAGGTTTAATAATTTAGACCCAGTTAGCGTGATAATAAATATACTGGGAGAACTTAAGTGAGGGTTTTGGTGATGAATGCAATTAGAAAACGTTGCACTTACATAGAAGAGTAATATGAATAGGGTGTAGAAATTAATTGGACTTGGAGCAATGGTGTGGCCTGCGGTGTTTCACGGGAGGGATAAAAAACAGCCTATTATTCCAAGAGCCCTATCCAGACTACTAACTGTCCTCTGCATGCTGAGTTTCCTTATCGATATCTACATAACTAACAAATGGCAGGCTGGAAAAATGGGCTCCTGCTTCTTCTCTTTTCCAAATGAAGGTTTGCACTCGGAAATTAAAAGACGGTGATAATGTGCATTAGGAATTCTTGTGAAGTGTTTCATTTTATTGCTGTTTGGACGCACGGCTCTATACATCACCCACCGTGGCTCTTGTGCATCGTTAGCAGGGGAATAATAGGATAACAGTCAGTGCTGCATATGCAGACTGCAGGATTCATCCGCTTCATACAGTGTGTGTCAGCACGACCGTGATAGCTCTTCAAAACTCGAAATTATATTGCATGATTTCAACTCCCTGTGATGAAAAATTCCAAAGCAATGATTAAAGGAAAAGACAAAATTAAAAGCAAAAAGTTTAACTATTGTCTTCTTTCAAAAATGTTCATAATTACCATTTATAAATACGCAATGGGGTCAAAACTGTAACATCTGATGGCTTGTTAACAAATACTGCACAATTTGTTGTTGTCATCCTAAGTCACTTTTTCTTTTTTGATACAAATCTCTGATTTTGTTGCTAATAACATAAGTTTCATATGCAATAGTTATTAAATTTTTCTGTAGAAATGTTATGAGTAATTGTATCCAAAGCTTTTTTCAAATGGTTCGAAAAATGATAAAAGACCTCACTAGTTGCAACAGAGCAGGTGTTTACAAAAAAAAAAAGGCGGTTGTGTTCAATGTCATCTGGTAGCAATGCTAATGTACAAAGTTTTTGTACCACTCTTGTGTCTTAAAGTTAAATCATTAATTTTAAATAACACATTAAAGAATCTCACAGAAATATGTGAGATGTAAGCTCAGCATCTCAGAGGCATTTCGGTCAAATTGCTTGAAAAAAATTGACTTACCTTTATTAATCTGAAATTTTGCTGCTGAGTTGCAAGGTTGGCATTTACGAAAATGGTGCAGATTATTATTTAGTGTTAAGTTTCCATATTCAGCTTGATTTTATCAGGTGCATAAGGCTGCAATCTTGCCCCTGAAATGATTTGTTTACTCCCTGACTAGTTAGCACCAAACAAGCCTTCCAAGTAGACTGAGTTATGCGAGGCAGCATGCATTTTGTAACACTGGTAATGTTCCAGTAAGAGACCTTGCTCTTAAGTGGAGAGCTTGCAGGTTTTTGAAGAGCTTTCCCAGAGCTGGTTTTTACACCCCACCAAAAGATTAATAGTACGCCGCCCTTGAAAAATGAAAATCAAAGGTATCAAAAAGCTCCCAGGGATTAGAGCTGGGGAGTCTGATATCAAGCCCAGTTTACTCTTTATGATGTCATTTTCTTTTTATGGAGGAAGCAGGGGGTGAGAGCTCAAGGCAGATTTGGGATCCAGGTTTGGGGGTAATCTCCCATATGCCACAGTGCATAAATCTGCTCCATTGATCTCTGGAATCATGCTACTATTGACAAGAGCGAGTCCCTCTTTTTGAAAAGTGATAACTGTGCAGGGCAGTTCCACTAAACGTTTATGGATGTCATTCCTGCCTCGGTCTGAGCCCCTGCTCTGTAATAGCTTTTAGCGTCATGTAACACTCCTACGTGTGAGTGAATGCGCAAATGTGTCTGAGACCCTGCTGAGTAAGTTTACGCTAGCCGTTAATCATTGTCTGGGCCAGCTGGCTGTAGCCACTGGGCAGGTGGGCCTGTCAGGTTGGCAGCCTCAATCATGCAGCACTGAAACCAGAGCCCTGAGGGACGACTATGCCCCTGGTGTCTCTGAAGTCCCACGTCAACTGGTGCTTACCAAGTGCTATTTTGACTGAGTCCAGTGCGGTGAACCTGTCCAAGAGCAGTAATTAAATCCCAATAAACAGACACATAAAATGGAAAAGAAGGACATGAGATTTTTCGTTTTGTCTCTGGTTTCTAACAGTGTAACATGGGTTGGATTAATTCACTAGCCTGTGGAATTTGATATCTTTCCGCTGTTCTGTAACTTACAAAGGAAATTCTGGTATTTGTCAACCTGGCTATAGTTCTGATGTTATTTTTTTTTTGTATATTATTACCACTGGTCATGAGAACTTACTTCATTGTAGAGATATTTGAAAGATTTGATAACATGGATTCCAACAACAATGTTCATCATGGGGCTTGAGCTTCTGAGATCTTTGAAATAATAGGAATCATCTTAAAAACACATCCTACAGCTCAACCATAGATAGATAGATAGATAGATAGATAGATAGATAGATAGATAGATAGATAGATAGATAGATAGATAGGGAAATAGAAAAGTAAGTGTGCAAAAAAAATTAAAATCAAGGATGCCTAGTGGCCTAAAACAACATAACACAAAATGTGTGCAAAACAAAAGAACAAGAGCATATGTGTAAATGGCAGTCAGTTGTGCAGAAGCAAAGATGTGCAAGGTTTAAAAACCAGTAGTGCAATATTTGCCTCTGAGTCCTAAAAAGTCCAGAGTGTTATCTATCACATAGCTGGGAAAAGTTATAAAGGGTTAAAAGCTTATAAAGAACACGAAACAGAAAAAAAAACTGCAGATATTTTGGATAACATCGCATAACATACTACTTATCATGCTTTATCTGTAAAGACTGGACCTAAAACCATATTTTCTCAATAGTTTAGCATAATATGAGTGTTAACCAACCCATCACACCTCTAAAGATCATGGTCCTCTAAAGGTCTTGTCTCTAACTCCTGACGTCTAACAAGTGAAGTGATGGACAGAAGGTCAGAGGTGTTTTGCATTTTTCACTGTAAGTTAACACTGGACAGAGAGACGTGGCCTGTCCCTCCATCCATCGTCCTGAAGTGGCTCTGACAGGAAAGCATCTGTGCCCCCAGGAGCTGACAAGTCTCCTGTGAACTAAACAGGAATGCTGGGACCCTGGATTAACACTGTGGCCCCCCAATGAGGATGTTCTGTGGTCCTTGAGCTTGTGAACAGTTTAGTGGGTTGAAAATAGATGGAAGAAGGTTCACGGAGCGGATTCTGCCAATCACAGTGTGTCCCATTCAGGAATTTTAATACACATCAGAGTCCATCTGATCTTTTTTATAGGTGTTGTTGTTGACTGAAGATTAAATATTGCTTGTGTTGTTGCTGATTTAATTGTTCCCGAAACTCGAAAACAGTGCTACTTAAAGGCTTTTTTATAGTAGCTCTTTAGTTGCAGATTTAATATTGATTGTTGTGCCCCACCACGTCTAAGACCTGTCAGTAAGAAGTGTCCTCTCTCTCATTGTGTCACTGAGATTCTCCTACAGCACCACAGCAGCTGTCAATACCCATGATATTTTGCATCACTGTGGCTATTTATAGCATCCATACCACTTATTTACCAACACTACTTTCTGATCATTTAAAGTGATATCTGATATTTGCGTATGGTTACGTTTAGTATGTTTCTGTTTCTCCCTACAGATTCTTTTCTGACTGATTTTATCTAGGCACCAAACTACTTGGTGAGATTTGGAAAGGATTTTCCACTTTTGGTCTCACTTTTGTTTCACACGTGACACAAACCCTGGTCTCCTGAGTGAAAGTACTTCCACTTGAACCACCACCTCTCTTAGGCCTTTTATTTCTCTTTATACTATTTTGGATTGACCAGTTTCTAAAAAATTGTCATATTGCCCTTTAAAGGATAACATTGGAGTTAGCTTAAAGTTTAGTGCATCACATACAGATGCTAAAGGAGTACCCAGTGGGTTAAAATGTGACACCCAGGGTGTTAGACCAAGCATCCATATGTGACGACTCGGAGGTGAGAACGAGTTGAGCAGACATATGCACGCATAGGTACATAAAGCTTGTAAAACCTATGAAAAACTAACTGCTGTGCTGTGTGAGCAATCACAAGTCAAATGATTAAAGTCTGCAATGAATTAGCAGCTCCAGTGTGCTGGCAGCCTGTTGGTAGAGTTTATAAACGGCTTGAAAACAAACCAGCTTGGCCTTTCTTGAGTTTCACACGACTATCAAACTGTCAGGTCCAGGAACAGACATCTACCCTTTAGTGTCTCCTCATCTCCTGCTGTGCCAGTAAATTCTCTGAAGAGCAAAGACTTCTTTACTGCAATCTTTTAGTGTTACACCGACAACAATCACAACCCTCCTCCTTCTCTCAACTTACATGTATATAAGAGCTCCTCTTGTAAATCTTTAAGAGACATATTAATTAAACAGTCAAGGATGATGTGACACTTACATTCGGTACTCGGTGTAACTTTAGTTAAGAACACTTTAAAAGAGATGGACACAAACAGTTGCTGTACAAATTCCTGTGCACAGGGTGTGTTCCTTCACCCTCATTTCAGCATGAAATCTCAACAGCTCACAACAGTGATAACTCACCCTGAGCTTGATATTGTCTCCTGAGCCCAGTTTCTCTGCGAAAGTAACAGTGAAATTTGTGATCCTGTGTAATGAGAGTTGAGGGTGCCACAAGAAATCACAGTCATAAAGCCAGCCATTGTAGATTATATTGACAGCATACACACATGGACATTACACACATATTCCCATCACTCACAGCTCTGTTTCTAGTCTCCTGTTTAGAGCTGCATTCCTGTGGGCAAGATTTATAAAAACACCAGTGACAACACATCCTACTTGGCCTTTAAGACCTACATAAGTGGTGCTGTGCTGAGGCCAGCTGGGTATTAATAGTTGGCATGGGAAACATAAATTATTGCTCTCTTACCAAAAATGTCATTCAATCCGTACCTCCACTTGTCAGGCTTGTCCTTTTGCCCCGCTCAGTAAATCTAAGCATGTGTTCAACCCCAGGAAATATTTCAAATGTACAAGCTCAGCAACTGCAAAATCAACTGATCAATCAAAACCCATGTATCAATTTAAGTAAGAGGGTAATTGGTTCTCTAAAGGAGCCTGTGTCCTCACGCTGCCCTTTATTCTGTAACTAGTATCGACTTTTCCAACTGTTTAATTAAGATACTTTATGTTTCTAATTCATTCATTAGCTGCTCTGTCCTGTTGTCCAGCCTGTCAGAAGACCTGAGTTAAAAACAGACACCAGCGGCCTATTTTGAGCTTAAATGACCCGGGGTCAGTTGAGGATGAGGGTAAAGTGTGAAGGAAAGGACTGGCAATGTGTGAACACTGGATCACCATGCGGCCAGTACGGCCTCAGCTGCAGCACCTCACACAGTCGACATGTCGGAGGTTTCTGTGACCAAAAGCTGCATGTTGAAAGTATTTTGAGCTAAATTAGCCAGTTTGTTTGTTTTTATAAAAACCAAACCACAGGCAGATGTGTCTGAGAAAACAAGATACTTTGTGTACATGTGGAGACAGTTAACCGTGCTGTTATGCAATTAACCATTAATCTCATAAAATTAATAGCAGTGTCAATAAGAGATGTTTCTTACAAATAACCCTGATTCGGTTTGAATTTCCTCAAATCATTTTGAGACACATATAATAATGTGTTACAGATGATTTTCCCAATTAGCTTATCTTTAGATATTTTTCTAAATGTGGGTCAACCCAAAATTACAAGTAAAACACGTCACTACGTCCCAAAAAGTCACCACAAAGTCAAGATTATAAAACTCCAGAACCCTGCGAGGTCCAAAAATACTTATCCGGCAGGTAATTAGCATGGTGTGACCTCTTTAGGCAAGGGCCTGAATGTAACATACATCCATTACTACATGAAGATTGGCAAACTTTTTTCCAAACTAATGCAAAATTTTTGAATACATGTAAATCATGAACTTTAATATCTCCATTCTGAACTTGCTGCAGGCTATGTGCATTCTTAAAATCATTAGATCAACTGTTTTTAAAGAGCCAAGCACTGGAAATGAGGGGTCGCTTTAAATGCACTTAACACTGATGACACCCAGAGGAATTGTTTACCTAAATATGATTTAGTAATGAGTGAACTCAACTGTGTCCTCGTCCTCCGCTCCATGTGTAAATCCTCTCAGCATCATCGCTGAAGCGGTCAAAGGGATGGGAACAGATTCCCTCGTTGGTCTGCGAACATCTGCTGGGCCATTTAGCCAGCTAATAGATCAGCCTGGAAAGAGAACGAGAGAGAGAGAGAAAGAGAGAGCAAAGAGAGCAAAGAGAGCAGAGGAGGTGCAGGTGTTCATGGCCAGAGCCAGAAGACATCAAACCAAAAAGCCAGGCCAAATCCACCAGAGCACAAGCTGAATGACTCACAGCCTCTCACAGATAATAAAACAAGCATGAAGTTTGCTTAAGGTACAGGTGGGGGTATTTTGCACCATACTCAAGAGAGACCAGGCACCAGCCCGGTACAGGGAGGAAGGTAATTGGATGCATATGGGAGGAGGTAAATGAAAGAATTTTGTGAATACCTCCGTGGAATACCTAATGGGGACAGGAGAGAAAAGGAAATTAAAAATTATTCGAAGCAGATGGACTGTTCTTTGAGTTTTTCAGGGAAATTTATTAGTGCCGTGAAAGAAATGTGTCTGTTTATTTTGTGCTGCCATGAAATGAATGACCTGCTGAGTTGTGCTTGTGTTAGTTTATGACTGCCTGGCCATTATTCATAATTTAGAATGCATTTGTTATCGATTCATGATTTAGTGTGATTTATTGGTGCTTGTCAGGTTTCATTCAAAACTCCACCAGTTTTATTTCAGCAGCCGGCCCAGAGTTTATGAAAAATATAAACAAAGTTGGGCGATGTGCGGATACAGTTTCATTTGTACCTCATTACATAACAGCCTTGGCTGGATTCAAATGGAGCCTCACTGTAATTCATTTGTTCCTGTTATTTCCTTATTGCCAACAACAATAAAATGAAATGTCCTAGAATACAATATCAGTCAAGAAACACTTTGTAATGGAAATGTTGTTGGGAAAACGTCAAAATCCCTCCAAGTTCAGACAAGTTCAGTGTGGTCAGGTAGGAACATGATATTAACAATTGATCAGGAACAGCAGTCATGTATTATGCGCATATCCCAAGAGGATTTGTTAGGAAGCTGTTTTGTTTCTACAGCAAGCATCATTAAATCTACTGCCTCTGGACGTCTGGGAACACAAAGGGTAGCGCTGATATTAACCCGACATATGGTTCAAATTTGGAAGAAATATCTTAAGATTAAAAGTCTTGCAATATAGAAGAGTCAGCTCAAAATGTTCCAATCATATACATTCGGTTGTAAATTCATCCCTATTTATAAGTTAACTTTTCATTTCCGTAACAAGGCTGTTGGAGCAGGTTTCTTATCATTTTCACTGTCACACAAACTAATGAAGAGGAACATGAACAAACAGTGTCATTGATAAAAAGCAGCTGATAGCAAGCTCAGCACAGCAAGCGGTTTCAGAGTTGTTGTTTGAATTTAACCTGAACTGGCTAGTTGGCAAGAAAAGTAAAAGCAACAGCAATCCAAATCTGTAGTTTTACAGATGGCTTGTTTTTTTAATGACCTCTGTTTTTCTGGGAGTCTGTGCTTATAGAATTGTACATTTTATATGTTGAATCTGCAAAATGTTTTGTTAACTGGGTCACATTGTCTGTTTTTAATCTTTTTTAATGGCTTTTTGCTGTAAGGACAAATGTTAATAAATTAGAAAAATCGAACATTTTGTCCTAAATGTGTTTCTGTTTTTGGACTGAAAGATCTCCATCTTCCTCTCACAGTTTTAACCTAAGACTATATGTAGAACCGTGAATGTAAACCTCCAGAAAGCTAACACTAGTTGTTTATAGGGTGTGTCTTTCACAGTTTGGCATGTTTGGGAATTCTGTGACATCTCTTTCACAGCATTATAGACTTTTAACAACAGGAAAAGCACATGTGTTACCAAAAACACTGGTAATTTAATATTATTTAAATATCCAAGCAAAGCCAAAGTTAAACTTTCAGTGTCAGTTACTGCACAAAGATCTTCTTTGGCCCTGTGTGATTTAAAATTCCTAATCGGGGTGTACATGTAACCTCTATGCATAACTTTCGCATAACTGGATCTCGCTGTGACCATGTGGACTTGTCCAAATAGCCACTTCACACCCTGACTGTAAATGCCAATGCACATATGTGGAGCAAAGTCCAATAAGTACCATATTTCCTCAAATAGTGATCTGGACCTTTAAGTACCTCAACTACTGAGAGCACCAGGCCTTTATATGAGGCAGGCTTGGATTGTTGCCAAACTTGAATTTTAATTTTTTCCCTGTGTGATAAGTATATAGTAAGCCATATTTTTGCATTAAGTCTCTTTTTTTTCTAAAATGGCCCCTTTTCAATAATAAATTTTTCTGATACTGCATTACAATGTTAATACCATGAATAAAGTTCGGCTCACACATTACGTACATACAACACAGACGTTAACGTTTGTTAATGTAACATTAACAATCCAGAACAAATAATAAAAGTGATGGAAATATACATTTTGCCTGCTGGCGTGTATGTGACAATCAGCCGTTCATCTTTGTTTTTCCGTTTGGCTTCTATTTGAGTCTGTGGTGTCTGCGAATGTCTGTGGATGCTTCAGTTTCACTAAGGCAGATACATGGAATTTCACCATCATTCATTTCGGTATTTATCCCTGTGCTTTTGCTGTTATGACATGTCAAAAAAAGTTGTGTGACAAAACTGCTCCCCTTATACAACCTGTACTAAATAAGCAGCGGATAGCTCGCTGTAAAAAATACTTGAACTATTGTGTTACAAGTTATGATAGAGTTTGTGTTGTGTTACCCTTTACTGCTCTGTTATATAACAAAAGCATCCTCCAAGGTAAAGATTACACCTAGAATTTGGGGCAAGTGGTGAGCCAAAAGAAAACTATAAGTTAAGACCTGATGTACTATTGGACATAAGAGACCCTGAAAGACTTTTCATTTCTTTACAGATAAAAAACAATGCACACACATAAAAAAAAAAAAGACAGAGAGAGAAATATCTGAATCATTCGCCTCCTCTTCATATGTGCCCCTCGGAGCTGCAAGCCAAGAAAGGAGATATGTTGTGAGAATTGCGAGAACAAAAACAATTCTCACCTTGAGATAAACAAGAGGCCTGCTCCCTACCTGCTGTGTTCAGCAAACAGTTCCATCCAGGACAACCAGGAATTCAACCAACAGTGGAGTTCACCCATTGTCAGTATAAATAAAAAATCAGATCCAATGAGTTCTGACAAAGCAGTGCGTAATGGGATTTGATGTCTGTGGGTGTAGATGAGGAGACAAAGTTGGAATCAATAGAACAAATAAAACAGATTCTTGAAGCAAAAATCAAAGACAGAGAGAAGTCATAAACTTGTTTGCATAGTTGAGGGAAAGCTTTATTCTCTTGCAACACAACAGAAGTTTAGTGAAGCTCTGAATGTCATCCAACCTTAAAATAGTTATGCTCCAAGGAGCAATTAACATTTTACTTAACTCGAAATTGTATCAAAACCAAATTAATTTCTGCAAACGCGAGAGCAGGTACAGCCTGGTGGTTTGACTTGTGCGAGTATCTCTGGAGCAGTGAGCAGACACACCCTCACATCACTGGACTCTGCCTGTTTCATCTGGATCTAAACCGAGCTGTACCTTTCAAGTCTCACATCGGCACAACTGACGGAAACAAACAAAACCCCTCCTGACAGCTCAAAAGCCTTTCTGTGTCTGTCTGAGGTTAGTGACGCTCCGCGAGCTGACACGTGGTAGAGGAAACAATAGCTTCATTAGGGAGAGGTGAAATAGTTTCAAAAAGACCTAGTTCGCTGTGCTGAGAGGAAATTAATAGGCTCCAGATTGCTGCTTCGAGTGAAGAGAATTAAATTCATGGCTGACAAAATAATTTGGTGATAGAGCTGCTTCTCCGTATTTTATAGGTCTTTGGCATTGCTGACGAAAAGGGCAGCGACTGTTATGTGTGGAGTGATCCCCCCCATTAGAATCTAAAATGATGAAAATTAGTTCAATTGAGGGTAAAGCACCGGGGAGGTGTCACATCAGAAAGCATAAATGTGATCAAACAAAACACATATCACTACATGTAGACCTACGGTGCAACAATTATGATTATGTTGCATTTACATTAATCAATTGTGCCAAAAAAGGGTGTAGTAAGTTGTCTTGATATCAGAATATATTTTTTAAAAAAAACCTTAGACAAAAGCTAGTGCATCCACACAGCTGTTGTACTTTAGTACTATCCTGTCAGGCCATACTGATGAAAGATTTCTTTCGTCTTTTTGTTGTTGAAACACTGTGTTATGATGAATGCCCTCCACCCACAGTTTGTTTGACCGCACTGTAATTAGATACACAAATTTCTCGTCTGTTGCATGTTTGACAGAGCAGCTGTTCAAGGCGTGGTCAAGACCTTCCGGATCTGTATTACTCAAATGCACTCGCCATTACCGACAGTAACCACAAGTGTTGGTATTGGATTTACATTTTCTGGGTGGACGGACATGCCATAAAAGTTAACAAGGTGATAATATGTCGGTAGTGTGTTTACAGTTTGTTGTGCTGGCCCCAAGTGGCCAAAATATTAAAAATCAATAGACGCAGGTTTACAGATTATAATTTTAATTTGCATTGGCACCTACAAACACCTTTCTCAATATCTAATTATCATTGATCTATAATTTGATAGGTCACTTAAAAATTGCTTGTCATTAACATTTTAAAGGAGTTATAAATAACACTGTAATAAAATGTTTTTCAATGACCAGATATGTATTACAAATTTTGTTAATTTGTATTAAAATATTCCAGTTGCTTCAAAGAATGTTCAGATCAGGAGAAATCTGTTTTTTATATATGGAAATGATACACTTTATTTGGTCTGCCGCCAATGGCACCATATCCCCTTTAAGTCCTCTAGTTACCATTGTTTCCAGGGAAACACTGAAAACACGGGATGATACAAGAGTATGAGAGGAAGGAAGTTGGCGAACAAGCTAGCTAACCAACGGACTATTTACTATTGTTTGTTTTGCTCACCCATGATAGAGCATGAACATAATTATTCATTTTCCATAACAGAGGTTGCCTTTAAACAATGGAGAAAATAACTACCATGATGCCACGTCCTCCTCAGGACGTCCTCAAACTACATCTTTTGTTTTTGTTTAGATTAAGAACCTTTAATACTGTGTTTTGAATTAGCAAGAGTCCACATTTTTGCTAATGCTGTTGTTATAAAAAAAAAAAAAAAGTTACATCCCACTGAGAGCATCAGGTCAAAAGTTAAAGTTCCATCAGGGACATTGTACAAGCACAAGCACCACCACGCAACCCTCCCACTGTCCCATATTGAATGTGAGGATTGCTTGAATTGAATTGGCATGTCAGCAGAGAGGGGGGGTGGCAGGGCTTTTGTCGTTGTAATGGATGCCAACATACTTAACCCCTCCATTTTAGGCATTAACTTCCACCATGAGAACTCCTGAGAGGGCTGATTCTGGAAACACTTTTCGTACCCAGTCCACTTATAGCTTCTCCCCCCCTCTCCCCTCTTCAAACACTTGGCAGAGAGGAAGATCTTATGATTATACCAGCTTTTTGTTTTCATCCTCGCCGTGCCTGGATGGGTTTGGATTTTTAAGAAGTTCAAGATGTGGCAGACAGACGGGTAGACAGGGAGACAGAGTAAAGGTGAGAGGGAAAAGAAGGCAGAGTAGAGAACAAGGCTGTTTGAACTGAGAGTGTAATGTAGTCAGGGTGGAATCTGTCACTCAGCTTATTGCATGTTGATGACTCAGGGTAGTTTCAGCTGTAAGCAGCCACTGATTTATGGACAGTCAGTGAACTCCTGCGGGCAGAGTGGTAGGGAGGAGAGGGAGATCACAGCCCCACAACCGCAACAGGGCCTCCATTTTTTTTTCAACAGTGCAAAAAAGAGAGAGAGAGAGAGAGAGAAGGACTCAGAGAGGGAGGCAGGGTCTGCATTTTTCCCCATCATGCCAGACTGCTTTGCACGGCAATTAGCTGTGTCCTCATTTAGTTTGCCCCGTCCCAAAGGGTAATGAAAGTCATACATCATCTTCAGGGCCTGCTAATTATCCAGCTCAGTTGCAGGTAAGCTTTGTAACCATGAGAAGGTCCTGTCGCCCAGATATTTATTGCTCTTCCAATAAGCGGGTAAAAAATACTCTCTTGAAAGGTTGCCCATACGAGGCTTCACACATCCTTAACATACCTTTTCGCGAATGTGCTAGTCAAAGGGGGAATGTCTTCATTCCACATAAATCATCTCTTTTGGTGTGGCAACAAAATGTTCGGCCAGAGCTGTGCGCAAGTGCTTGAAACCGGAGAACATAAACATTTCGGGGGTCAGCTTGTCTGTATTGATTTAGATGCGGATGGCTAATGGAGGAAACACAAGTGAAATACTGTACTCAGTAACGGTATAGGCTTGACTTGTTCCTGCTGTTTCAGTACCTATTATTAGGGGATACATGCATGTTTGGTCTGTGTTACTCAGCTATGAAATGCATTACAGTTTCCTTGTCACACTCAATACACTAATTTGCATAACAAAGCCAAATATTTGCAGGTAATCTTGACACAGTAAGCCAAGTATACCAGATGAATGGCAAATGCAAATTGGTCCAGTAGCTTTCAGTTTACTTTCAAATTCTAAATGACTTTATCAATGAGCATGGACCAAAAGGCATCCAATAAAAATGGATAGAAAGTAGAAAAAAATGGCAGCGTTGTCAGTAGCTTTCTCAGATTTTCACCCAACAACATAATACCATAATGTATTACAGAAAAGATTTCGAGGTGAGATATTGGCAATTTAGTAACAGAATCTTGATTAATATTTGATCAATGTTGTTTAGTTTGACAATTTGATCCTAGTTTTATGAGCTGGGTTGCAACCAATAAAGCAACAAAACGTGATTGGTAACACTCCCCAGTCACTCCTCATATCACACATGACCCATATTAGATAAGTGGTCATAATAGTTCTGACATGAGCCAGTATGAGACCAGAACCTGCCAGAGTAAATAAACCATGAGCTTGGTAGATCAGTCCGGTTGGCAGGCTATGGAAAGATAGTAATGAAGGCAAAATACAACAGAACATGTTTAATCTTACTCAACTAGCTGGATTTGAAGAAATTAGAAGTCTAAAATCCACAGTTTGAGTTAATGTAAGTTTTTTTGAAACCGTCCAAATGCAATAAGCAAACTGAAATATACTTACTGTATTATCAGCTCCAAAAAGGCTGCAAAAATTTAAACAGTAGTCACAGTCCAAACAAAAAACTTAAAAAAAATACTCTCAATAATTCAAGACTTTATAATACTGAACTAAAACTACACCCAAAGAAAACAAAGGCTCATAGCACAAAGACTGTATGCGGCAGAGTCTTAAAATGTAATATTCTTGGTGAATGTGAGATTGGTTATAAGCAAGAAAGAAAGGCAAGAGCACAAGGTGAAGGCAAAGTGAGCAGAAGGCGGAGTCTTCACTGCCATCCTGGATAAGATGACACTATAAATCGTATGTGCTGCCCTGACATGTTGGGATGTTTGGGTCTACATCCGCTGTCACCTACATATAGGGAATCTGTCTTGGTCCACTGATTGCAGCCCTCATTCCTTTCTGGCGTCCTGCTGTCATCTTCATCCCACCATCCCTATCCGCCTTGAGCCTGGCAGCTAGTGCAGTCTGGGTATTGGAGTCTGGAGAGCGCAGGGTGAGAGCTGGAGGCAGAGAGGAGACTAATTGTCAAGGTTATGCCTCGGAAGATGATTGATGTCAGGCTGGGCTTTCCTGTCAGCCTGTCAGGAGGCAGGAATGTTTAATGTTCTCATTATTGGTTACGCTGTTGTGTATATTTCTCTGTCAGCGCCGCCGAGCCATCTGAACTGCCAAAGCACTTCAAAGGCCTGCAGGTCATTTATCTTCCCCTGACGCTCCCAATGCTCAGCCTCAGCTGAGTGCCAGTGATTTGTTATGACTTGAGAGCTGGCTGACAGACAGGTCCTCTGTAAGGAGGGAGAAAAAAGGAATCCTTTTTGTCACACTGTGAAAACATCAATGTTCCCGTAATGGGCTACAACTGTCAGAGGAGGCCAGCACCTGACAGTTGTGTGGCCTCACTAATTTGCAGTCCCAGTGACTTGCACTCTTTTCGGTTTAGATTTGGTTGTGGTGTCACATACAAACAGGCCGCCATCTGTTGTTTCGCCGCCATAGGGAGGGCAGAGGAGGAAAGGAAAGGCTATGCTAATTGAAGACGCTTCGTCATCTCGTATTAATCATCGGGCCTACGTATCCTTTCTTTTGAAGTCGGGGCCGAGCGATGGGGAGACAAATAACTCTCTCGCGCATGACGACAGGGAGGAAGATATGGCTCAGGAACGCCGTCCGGAACATGGGTGAAAATAGAGCGAAGAGGGGAGGCAGGGGACAAGAGATACAGGAAAGGGGTGGGAGGGAGGGAGGTCTCACCGAGGGGATGAGAGGAGAGGGAAGAGGTGAGGAAAGGGGAGGGGTGTGGGTGCAGCGAGAGAGAGAGAGAGAGAGAGAGAGAGAGAGGGGAAAGAGAGGAAAATCAGATTTTTGTTTCCTTTCCCAGGCCATGACATGATTAATCGTTTTCTTCTGATCTAATTTTGGAACATGAAAAACAGCACATTTGTCTTGAAGAAAAATGATGTGCCGCACAGTGCAGATGGAAATTTCAAGCCCTGAAAAAGATTAAAGTGAAATTCCACTCCTTAGACCTAATCATGAGTTGTAGATTATACTGTCGTCTTAACCAGATGGTGGGTTTGATTCCCCGGACCCTTCCTCATATTAATGAATGCTAGACTGTTATATTTGACTTTGGTAAGTGAAATGTCTATCAGGCCTAATGGACTGCCAGCCAAACTAACACACGCTGCACCTCTTTCTGCTCTTCCTGCATTTTTCATGCCTTAGACTGGTGCTCTATGTACAACATTGTGCTTCCCCTTCCATTTCTCACAGTGTTGTCGCCCGCCCTGCCTGCTAAATATTTTCACACAGTGTGGAGAACAAGAACAAACTTGTGTCCACAGCTAATTTCCTCCCATAGGTTAGGGCCATAACTCTGGACTTACAAGCGTCACCTTGGGCAAGCAGGGACAGGAACTCAATACTAATATGATTAAGCTTCCAGTCAATATGACTGCATACACGGCAGTATGTTAACCAACCTAATTATGAGAGGGGGTGATAAAAGGAGAGGAGTGGGTGGTCGGGCATTTCATCTCAGCACGCATGCAGTTGCCCTGTGGCACTGTCCTTTCCCTGCCAGAGACCCTTAAACACACATGCGCACATGCACACCAATACATGCACATGCAGCCCTGTGTTTCATTTGGAGGAGAGCCTGTTTCTCACTTGCTACAGGCAAATTGGGTTGCAGAATTAGTTGCAACAGACTATCCACCGCAAAACTGGCTTGTGTCTCTAATGTAACATTTTCAGAGAAGAAATGGATACATCTGTTGCATAACATCTTGTTATGACATTATATTCCCATCAGAGTGGGATGATGACAGTGCACAGTATTTATTAAGTAACACTGACGCTAATTTCAGTATCTGAGGGACTCTTTAAGCTCAACTGCAAAACAACTGACATCAGCTTTATTTAATGGTGCTCTCCATTATTCGTTTGCTCCATCTGTTTACTTTAGGGGAATAGTCCCACTCCATGAAAATACAGAGACAAGACTTTGGACGGTTGTTTGGGTCGTTTTGGCTGCTGTTGGA
Organism: Acanthurus leucopareius; assembly: GCA_029814765.1. Classification (NCBI taxonomy): domain Eukaryota; kingdom Metazoa; phylum Chordata; class Actinopteri; order Acanthuriformes; family Acanthuridae; genus Acanthurus; species Acanthurus leucopareius. The sequence goes on along the minus strand of JAQMCX010000003.1, from coordinate 15,030,874 downwards.
GTACTTGGAGGCCTTTTCATGCTCTTCATGCCTAAACTAACTGTGCTTACATTTGTCTCATAAGGTAAATCCAGTGTAATGCTGTCCACCTTCTGGCCCAGCTTTAGCTCGCCTGTCTCTTTCTGGACAGCCAGAGCTGTAAAATCTGGTAGCTGACGAACTCTTGTGGCAGACTGCCACTCTCCTTGTTCACTAATATAGAAAATGCAAATGTTTGGAGGAAAATCTATGAACAGGGAAAAGACCTGGGGGAGTAAAGGGAGGCAGCCAGCACAAAACTTTATTCATGAATATGTCAGGCGCAGACTCAAAACAACAGCCCCCTGAAACTTGGACGCCGTGGCAAACCACGAACATGAACGGAGGGAGACAGAGAGAGCACAATGCCAATATGTCACACGCTAAATAGTTTTAAATTAGAGCCTGTATACGCCTGTTGGAGACTACATTCATCATACTCAATGTTGGTCTGTTTCTTGCAACCCTGGCAGTAAGAGCTTCCACATGCCAGTGTCGGCGCTGGGGAGAAACAGAATCGAGTTATCAGCAGAAGTTTACTTGTCTTTAATCAGCCTGTAGCTAATTACCAGGCTCCCACACAGCATGGCCATAAGTCATTAATCATACAGGGCGTCTGGGAGCTCTCAGCTTTGTCCCGGACCACTGCAGCAGACAGGAGCTCCCTTTTCCATGATAGAGCTCTTTCCTTCTTTCTCCTCGACTCCCTCGGAGCGACGATGCTTTGAGTGGCAACGGCGTTGCCCATTAGGGTAGAAATTTAAGGCCTCGTTGTAGTTACTCTAACAAAGGCGGTCTGTTGTACTTTCTGTTTCTCTTCCCAGTGGCCTTCTCCATGCCTCTTTTACTGCGGATGACTTCAACCTTACTTAACAAATCTCACAGTTAAACGCGTGTGCACACGCCAGAATGTCCCGCGTTTGTCTGTGCTGCTTGGCATTTATTGTCAATCAACAAATCAACACTAGAGGATGATGTCAGTGTTTTGGTGGCAAACTCACTCGCTAGTTAGCTTGACTGACGTTGGGTTCAATCGAAAGTTGCCATGGAGAAAGTGCACCGGTAATATTTTGCAGTGAAAGTGGAGGTGAGAAATAAAATTGTCATTTAGCCGGACCAGGTGATACATCATTCTGTCTACACTGCAACGCCCTCTCTCACCAGTGACTAAATGGGCCTGGGCTGTTTTCAAATTACAACACAGAGGTGCTGAGGTCTCCACAAGGATCCATCCAAGGCGCTCTGACGGCAACATTTTTAATCTGCCATCTATACAGCTAAAAGGTTCATCTAAGTGACAGTCAGAGACAGATTATTCCCCTAAAATGTTTCCAATAGGTGCATGCAACCAGTCAATGCCATGAGCAAAATAACTAGGCAACAAGAGCTGAAGGGAGAAAGAGACGGAGGACAGCAGAGAGGATGTCTTCTTCCATCACTCTGATCCCTTGGACAGCTCCATTCACTGTCCTCCATCACTCTTTGACAGGGAATGTTTCCTGCGACCTATTCCTGTTTCAGTGCTCCTTAAATTCCAAATGTACGCTCAAGTTTACACATACGAGCATCATTCCAAAAGTGGGCAAAAAAAAGTTTGGAAAGGTGCTGGCAACTGCAAAGTGAAGCTTTCAGCTCCTTTTCATGCTACTGCAGGGCAAACTCCCATGGTTGGCTGAATGTCTCCATCGACCAAGTTGAACAAAACATCCCTTTGTGCAGCTTTGAGGTCAACCTGTTTCCCGTCACGAGTAACACATACATGTAACACAGAAAATATGTGGTGTTAACTTAAAATCTTTGTGCTGGATGTACAGAGAGAGAAGAAAGGAAGGTTGCCATTTCCTCTTTACTCCTCAACTATTTGAACACAAGGTTGTGAAGACAGACGGTGCGTCATGTAAAAGTAAAAGACTGGCATCAAATGAAAGATTGTTTAAAGTCAGAACTGCCAAAGCTTTATGCCCATCATTTATCTTGTTACCAATAGATCAAATTCACTTCATGGCAGAGTCATAAAAATGTATGAGAATGTAAATGGCTGAGTGACCCATTCATCTTGTTTAAAGTGGCAAATTTAACATGCTTCTCATCCTGGGTGATAAACTCATACTTCACTCTTTTATGAAGGATTCATTGTTGATGGTGAAACGTCCTGAATTTCATTACAGCGGCAGGTAGAGAGAGGCTCTGCCAAGGTACTCCTGCTGCAGTACAGTATGTGTAAATCACTCGAGCTGTCTAATGCCGAGGACAGACCCGGATGCTAGAATTTTTTTCATGTAACGAGCTAAAATCTCACCCTTATATCCTCTACATTTTGTAAGAGCTCTGGTGTTTTGTCCAAAAAAATCCATCCAAATGTTTGCTATTTTTAAAGCTAATTCACCCTTTAAAAAACAAGATAATATTTGACATTTTTACTTAGTGTGTTTTTCTTTGATGTCGTTTCCTGTAAAAATAACATCAATCATTACGATTTCGTCAAGAGAAGAAAAACTACATGTGAGTGACTCCCATTTGGCTTCTCCGGCCTGAAAAAGTTGTATTTCAAAAATCTCAGAGGACAAAAAAAAAAAAAAAAAAAAAAAAATGAAGTAATGCCACAAAAAAAACAAATTTATGCTGGATAATGTGAGT
>JAQMCX010000003.1:14981919-15028209 GCA_029814765.1 Acanthurus leucopareius | reverse complement strand
AATCCAATTTGGCTTCTCCGGCCTTAAAAATTTTTATTTAAAAAATCTCAGAGGAAAAAAAAAAAAAAAAAAAAAAAAAAAATTGCAGTCATGCCACTAAAACTCCATATTTCTGCTGGATACTGTGAGTGCTGAGTGAATCAAAGGGCAGGTTTTTTCCCCTCACACCAACCCACCCACACACTCACACATTCAAAGTGTTCACATGGCCTACACACAAACACACATATGCACATGCTCCTAGACAGAAACATACACACATTAGTCGACAGGGCAGTACACTGAGGTGGTTTATGCTTCTTGTCAGTTGGAGGGCGTGATGAAGTAATGATTAATATGGGGGATGTTTGGAAATGTAAATCTGTGCTGCAGCACAAATAAACCAGGGGGGTTTCTGGGGATGATTAAATGGACATTTCACAGTTGATTGAGCATGCAAAAAGTCATCTATTTCCCTCTAACTCTGTAAACAGCATCGGCTACCCCCTTTTCCTGTGAAGTGTATGATGGTCGTTGTGGTTTTATATGCACACACAGGCCATTGAAGACGAATGAGTGGCTCAATTTATATAACCACTGGGATCTCCTGATTAGGTAATTTATATGGAGGACAGGTTTATAACTGCTAACTCACCGTCATGTCCCGCAACAATTACTCCTGAAATCCGGCTGTAAAAGCAGACAGTAAATTCTGCATTTTTCTTTTGCTGTCATCAGAGCCCATAACCTGAGATCTGATTTTCAATAAATCTTTTTTTTTTATGAAATGAAGGGCAATTACATCAAGAGAGAGAGACTTTCAAAATTGATCCAAGTAGTGAAGAGTGGCATGTATAGTGTCTAAGATTTCCCTCAGTGGCTTTGGTGAATCTAAAAAGCTTGCAATTTACAGTATGTGCCCCCACATTATTGAGAAAATGGACTATCATCACTTAATGGGTCAGGATCTTATCTACTAAGGGTGAAGCTAGCAAAACATTTCCTCACAGAATAACATAACTTCACATTAGTGGTGGATGATGTATAAAACCTCCCTAATCTGATCAATATATGACAAATATAGTGAAAGAATGACACACAACTCAAACAGAAGGAGTAAAAGAAAACAAAGACTGAGTCGCCATCAGATGTCATGTAAACTCCTGTCACCACAGTTTGCATTTACCAATAAACATTCATTACAACTGACGGCTACATCACTGATCACAAAGTCAAATACAATAACTGTAAGAATTCATGACTGTAAGGACGTTTATGCAAGAGATTCAAGAGTGCTTCACTGGTCATGTCCCTGAAAAGGAAATTACAGAATCCAATCAGGCACAGAGACAACAGGAAACAGAAAATAGAAAAAAAAACCCAAAACATTACTTTGGAAGATAAATATGGTGAGTTATAAGTTATAAGACATAAATGTGGTAATAAAAGTGGACGTGAAAGTGGGGAGAACATAACGTTGACACAGAATAACAGCAGTTGAAACTGACAAAGTCAAAAGGTCATCCATGACTTTTCTGTTTTCACAGCTGACAGGAAAATACTTTGGACATTTGACTGAAAAGCAAACAGTGAAGTCAAGTCTCTCTTGAGCCAATGTCTTAAACACCCAGAGGTGTTTGGCTGAGGCGTAAAGTAAGATTTCCTGGACTTTAACTATTAATGTTTTTGGTAAAACTTCAAAACAACCAGTGCTTAAGACTGCTGAAAGGTCTGCTAGTCAGGTTTGTCAGAGGGCCTTTATGCCATCTCGCTTTATTGATGTATATTAAAAAATATAATATATACATTCAAAGGCTATGCTCTGCTATTGTGTACGTTTAATGGAAAATTATGTAGGCCTATTATTTAACATGTCGCATCCAAGCCTAAAACTTAAACAATTTTTTTTTTTCTTATTTTATTTTAGATTGTATAAGAGGTTTGGATTTTACAGGTATTGTCTCTTGTGATGATAATTTCATGTCAATAATACAATGTCTCTTAAATCGTTTCGGTTTTTTTCTCTTTCTCATTTTTTTCACAGTAGGGGGCAGTAATGAACCACAACATTGGTCGAAATTAACCATAAAATACAAAGATTCATTCAGCACAATTGTTCCTTTTGTACATTTTTCCGATAAAGGAAAAATAATCTGTAAACAAAATTTGAAGATGAATTAAAGAAAAATCTTTTCATAATTTCTATAGATAGTATCATTATTGGGAATTCTGGTACCATGGCAGCCCCTTGAATGGAATTCTTTAAAATCTTTCCATTAAATTCACTGAAAGTTTTACCACAGTGGGTCAGCATTCATTGGAAATTGGTTTGGACATGTCTCTCAGTGTAGGTTGGTTTGTTCTGGACAGCGTCTGGTGAGAAGTGGATGTATGCTATTAACAAGTCCTCCGGTTGGGGTCCCACCCCAGCATGGCTGCTTGTAAATGGCACTCTCTTATGGAGACAAATCACCCACTGGTTAGAGTTTCAATGAAAGGGGATACAGTCAGAGTACATAAATATAGCCGTAGGAAACACCACTAAGCATGTGATACTCAAACGATAGACTTTTTGTGGCCAAGAGCCAGGTTTCACTCCAAAGAGACTGAGCTACCAGAACAGCTAAAAGCTCACAGAACACACTGTGTATGGAAATGAAATCTGCAGCGGAGCTCAGGCTCAGATAGTTTTCAACAAGCACATTTAGCTGAACAGATGAGGTGGAAGAACCATTGAACGACAAACAGAAAATACAGGGACGACTGTGCTTTGGCTATGTGCAAATGCTGCAGCTTTCACTGAGATTTGAATGTGTATTTCAGCCAAATATAGTTTAAGAGACGTCTGCAGAAAAACTAAAAGTAATTAGGACAAGAGAGATATACCCCTAGTGAGTGCTTATTAAAAAAAAAAAAATCTTGTGTGTGTGTCTGTGCTTTTGCAAGGAGAATATCAAGTGTGAACATGCAAAACAAGCAGAATTAATATCTGGTACAGCAACAGTCTTCTTTGCCTGCCAATAAGACATAGAGGGATTTAACTCACAGTTTAAAGTGAAACCTTATGCACACAATCACTGTAAGTTTTGTCATCGATGCTATGGACAGGAATAAAGAGATAAATGTTGTTAATTAAAAGCAGTTGTCTGGTCTTCATAGCTAAGAAGATGCTCACACAGGGGATGACGTAGTGTCTGTCCTGACATGTGATCCTCTTGAACTCCGAACCGACACACTGACAGACAGCAGAGCACTTTGCCATCAGACATTGTATCACACAGCTCACAGATCAAATTAGCAATTACAGCTTCCAAGTTCACGAGATTTAAGGGAGAGGAAAAAAAAAAAAGTATTTTACATCTCACATGGTTGACTTCCCCATCATCTTCATATTTGTTCACAGCCGTCACATTGATTCTTTTTTCTTTTTTCGCCGGGAACAAGGGGATATTGTTCTATCCCTTCAGAGTGAAAGCATGCAGGCACTCAACCTGTCGAAACCATGCTGGGCTGCGTCGAGCTCTGAACTGGAAAATGCTGGCTGCCTCCCTGCAGTTATGGACGGTCTAAAGCAGTGGTTCTCAAACGTTTTCATGTCACAGAACCTGGGATAGACACACTTTAGGCCACAGACTCTGCAGCCTGCAAGATTTCACCTCTTGACTTCCACACGGGTGAAATCTTTGCCACTGATTTAATACTAGATTGTTTAAGTATGTTTCCATGTGCACACTATTCTGGTTTTTGCCCTTGTTTCAAAAAAAAAAGAAAAAAAAACTCCTACTCACTGTTTACTTTGCTTGTGAATTTTATTCTACTAATATTCCTGTTTTACATGCAGTCATGCACACTAGCATGCAAACTGTAGTGGAAAATTACATTGTGGCCTGTAAGATTTAATTTTTCACTCACTGAATTCATAGTTTTTCTCTGACAAACAGGTGATAAATAAGAAGGAAATAAACAAAGTACATTGGCATGCACGCAGAAGTAAAGTAAAGTAAAGTAAAGTACAGATGTATAGAAAAACAAATCTATGTTTTTTTCTAAAGGAAAATTTCTGTTTGCCAACATGGAAGAGAAAATGCAAACATCATCCCATTTTTGTGTATACTTATGTGGTATAAAAACTCTGCATGAAAACAGATGAAGCAGCAGACTTCTAAATCTTACTGTGCGTAAAAAACTCTGCTTCTATTCAGCTGAATAGTCTTGCTTTTGACTTTGACTGGCTTTGTCTGTTTAACTATTTAACTGTTCAGTTGTTTGTTGACCATTTTTGGATCCATAACTTGTTGAAATAACTTTTAGTAATAAATTACTTAAGTCAAATTAAGGTCTGACAATATTATTTCATATTATATACAAATTATATACAAATTTCCACCACACATACTGCATACTAGAAACATATTGACATATCCTTTGTTATACTGATTTTGCTTCCTCATATAATATATATTTTTTAATAATAATATAAAAAATTTTTTTTTTTTTTCAGCAGTGGTGTGTTGTATTTTTTTGCCAAAATCTGTTGAAACCCAAGTTCTCTATAATGTTTAAAAGTAGTTGAGTTTCACTTTTTGACCAGCACTATAGGCTTTTACTTTGCTCATGCATCTTTCCCTTAACTGTAAACAGGCAAGAGGCTAAGTGTCACACAAAAAAGTTAAAAACTTAAAAAGTATTCACATAGATATATTTTTTATAACCTGTATTAAGTTAATAATTCTTCCAACATCAAAATTAGAGTGGAAAGGTAGAGTTCATCACCATCTGCAGCTCCCAAATCATCCTGACTTGCTGTAACAGAAACAGTTGACCTAAAACAAAAAATTAAATCAATAACAATTCAAGAACACAAATTACTTTAGAGCACAGAGATCCCAAATTGATCAAAAGAGACCTTATTATTTATATTTTTTTAAAACTGCAGTTGTCTGTGTGGCCACTTAAAGATTAGAGCTGCATCTGAAGTAGTTGCATAGGCTCAAACACGGGTACAAGCATCTCAGAAAAGATCATTTTTTTATGTACTGGTGGTGTTTAATGAAGCTACAATGATTAGATAAAAGATCAAATGTTGCTGAAACTTCAGCAGAGCTTCCTCCTCTATGTTGTTTGATCCATGTTTCTAGATAACGCTTAGGTATGCGAAGATTATAAGTTCCTGCTGATAATTTCTCACAGCACATTCATGCGTTGAAGCTAGTGCGCCCACTTTAGACAGGGTGCACACATTTAGCTAAGTGGTTAAAGTGAATATTTTGGCTAAAAAAAGCATAATTAGCATCTTTTCAAATCAATTTTAAATCCCAGGGCTACCAGATTATTGAATTACGATAGACAAACTGTACTGAGCCTTTTAATGTTGTTTTGTTTTGTGTTTTTTTGGTGTTTTTTTTCACATTTTAAAATCAAATCCCCATCTTCTCCGGCTACCTGGGAGAATACCGAAATGCTTTTTTTTGCTGTGAAGCTCCAGATATTTTTGTAGACTATTTAACAAATTAATGACTGAGTTTTAATCATAAGGTGAACTGTTCCTTTAAACAAGCCACTGGTTTAAAGGTAAATTAGATTAATGCTATTAATGATTGTGGGTTGAATATGTGTACATTCATCAAAAGAATGGGTGGCTCATTTCTTATCAAAGGGCATAATCAACAGGTGCTCAAAAGTAAACACTTGGATGATTAATCGTTTGCATATCAAGTCTGGTTTTTCCCAAAAGAATATGCTCAAAATTTAATGCACTGCTGGAGACATTAAACATTAACAGAGAATAATATTTCGTAGAACAATGCCTTTTGATTGGCGGCCTCCATGAAATGGAGTTTGAATGACAAAGTGATGAATAATAGCTGTGGCTTTGTTTGCAGACCAATAGACCTGCCTCCCACATAGAACTAACAGTGTGTTTCTTTGAACTAGCATTTAGAACGACAAACACAAACATTTGCCAAAAAAAGCAGACACATTCATATTTCATAATAGGGCTCCCATGTGAGCACTAAGGGCAAATCACACATCAAAATTTAAAACAGACCCATTTTTTTTGTATACGCTCTACATCAGATCAGTTGTGTTACTTGTGGAGTCCTGGACTGAGGCCTATTCACAAATGCATTTAAAGCACACGGCACATTCAGCTGCACCTCGGCTGCTTCTGGTTATGCAGTCTTTCACGACGCCCTGTTTGCAGTGAAGTACTGAGCAGCTTATTAATCAGTGCTGAGAGGTCTCCCATCCATCCAGGCATATGGCTGCTTGCCTGTGGAACATTTTAAAGGCAAGCAGGTCTATACAACAACCATTAAAAGCACAGAGAGCCATATCCCTGTAAATTATTTAGCTGGGAGAGGGTAGTAAATCAGTGTGAGTGTCATATACTGAACATGGCACATGCTGGAGTGAAAAATGCATACAGAGCCACTATTCACACATGGCGCTGAGCGTGGCATTTAAAACCCCGTGTTGTCCGCCATCTCTCCACAGCCCTGTCAACTTCAGTCACAACTAATTCATTGAAGTAGATTGTGAATGATCCATTTTGGGAATTTGTACAATTGCACTCTGCTGAGTATTGAGCTTATGTACACTGGGAGCAGGGGCTTATGTTATGTTTCAAATCAATGCTTTTCCGCATTGTTATTTCCAAGAACGAGGAGAGCAGAAAAAAAAGCTCTCCAGCGCATCGTAAATGAAAAACTATGTTTAGTCTGAAACGTATGATGAACTGTATAGTGACAGCGTTTTGTGGTATTAATGGGTGTGTAAGCAAAGGATATGTATTTTCAGAAATGCTTAAACCTCAACACCCCAAACTAAACATTTTGTAGTTTAGCCATAATCAGTCTGCCTTCACACAGCTTTTCAAATATTCCATTTGTAATTTTGTGGCAAGAGTTATTCCTGAACGTCAGTGCTTGAGATCTGACTTGTCGACAGGCTTCACTGTGACTGACACACTCATCAAAATGAGAATCCTTCTTGCCTGGGGGAACTGTGATACCTGTCAAACGGTGGATATCTTTTAATGTTCCTGTCTCAAATGCATGTCAGAGCAAATGCCAAGTCCTAACATCAGTTATTACCTGGATGTTCAACGCCTGATTCCTCTTATTTACCTAAGGTTTCAAAAGATCCCTTCACTTGTCTTTCCCCGTTTCTTTGTGGTGAGGATCATCCTGGTGACAGTTTTTCTATCTTCAAATTTTCAGTAGATTTCATCTGTTTATTTTTGATTGACTCCTTGGGTGTGTGCCCTGTGTGCATGTGTAAATGTGTGCTTCTTCTCCTATAATATTTAAAGCTTAAAGGTTGATAGCTTGTATTTTCCAGCTTGCATCTTAAAGAAAATTAACTATTACATGTCTTCTCATCAAAAAAACACTCTGCGGGCTCCTGTGCGTTGTGTGACCTCCCCAGCTTACTCATATACTGTGTGTCTATAGGGGGAGCAGTTCAACCAGTGGCTGTCACAACACTTTTGGCTTTCACAAAGCTCTGTAACCTCAAGTCACACAGACGAGAGAAAAGCCAGTTTCTTGTCACATAAAACAGCTGCACTTAATCCAAACTCTGGGGGATGTCGAGCATCGCACATAAATCTCTGCTGTTTAAATACTGTTCATTATATGGGTGACTTTTAGCTTTTAGCTTGTTATTTTGAGTGCCTTCTTTGCAGTCAGTTACAACCAAATAAAATTGAATATAAATAATTAGAGCCGGTGAAGAGGAGTCATCCTGGCGTGCCATTGCAACAGCTTTGCTTCCATCAGATTCACTTCATAAAGCGTTACTATGTCTGCGGCTTCAGAAAACAGGGGTAACATCTTACAGGCCGACACAGTACCATGTGGTCTGCAGCTGAGATGGACAGTCTGTCCGCCTCTGTGAAGTTCTGTTTGACTGGCCACGGGAAATGAAGACAGACAGCATAGGTCTTCTTTATCTAACACAGGACATGGCACATTTGGACAGATGTCCTGTGGATTGTCTTTGCACATGAAGACTTTCCCACACACACTTTTGTCACTAACTTAAGACCTCAAACAGCAGCGTAACTTAATTGGAACTGGCCCCGGGGCGTATAATTTTCTCTGGCACTCCCTCTTGCCCCAAACACAAGCACACGGTCATGCACACACATGCACAGACATATAAAATATACAAAACCGTAAGTGTAATAGACAAGGTGGGAAAGCGGTGTAGCCTATATATAGCAATTACATTCGTGTTAAAGTAGTTGTCGTTGAAAGGTTGGTGTGAAGGTTTGCCAACAGCATCTATGTGACCTATAATAATTGAGCAGCAATCATTGCTATCCTTCACAGCTCTAAAAAGCTTCTTGGGCCCTTGTTTCCTAGTTGCATTTCTTATATCAAGTGACCCCAAAGCATAAGGCACGGGCGTGTGACCACAACCATAACACTTGACCTGTACAGTGTTGCATTATCTGTAAAAGTTGTGGAGTAAAAAGTTTTAATGACATGATCATGAGTGGTATGTATTTTTGTAAATTATGTAATCACTGCAAAAATAAGAATATATCGTACATTGTTTAATCTGTTACATTTCTCCTTTTCTCTTTAAACTATTGTGTGGTAGAAAATACAAAACCTGTCTTAAAGTTTTTCGTCTTTATAATACAGCCTACTACTTTAAATAATCAACTTACTCCAAAACAGAGAAACTTGCTTGCTCAGCATGCGGCCTAAATGTTTTCACTACACCTTCTGTAAGCTGTAGACAACAAAAAAAAGGAGAAAAAACACAAATGGATTGTAGGTAATTTGAGGTTCAATTTCTCAGTTAACACTAAAATGCATTAAAGCAATAAAAGTGATGCAAGCAACCATATTTCCTGGGGCTGTGTTGCTGTATGTCTGGCCCAATTTGTCTCCCAGTCAGGCCCATTAGTCTACTGCGCTTCCTTCTTAATACGCTTGGCTCCCCCAAATGCCTCAGATCAATGTGTGATACATCGCAGCATCATCACTTATTGCATGTGGATGACTTGAGAAATGTCCCCCTCTCCTCTTATTTCCTTAGAGAAGTCTCTATTGAAAGTCATGCGGGTGCAGCAGAGAGAAGTAGTTTGGTTTGGGGTTGGCGGTGTCGAGGGGAGGGAATTGTTGGGTCCACTGACATGAATGAATTGCTAGAGTAATGTGGAGGCTGGTAATAGTTGAATAGTTTATATCAACGTGATAAATATAGCTCTCATAAATCACATAAGTGTTATATATTGCTGTTTTTCACACTTGGCTCCGACCAGGAAACTCTGGAGAATATCATAGCAGAGTGTACACTTCCTTTTTTTTTCTGTATACACAAAGTTCTAGGTCTTCAGTGGCTCCTTAAATTGGATAATGGTCCTATGGAGTACTACCCTTATACAGAGAACTATTAATGCGCCCATATGGTTCTTTTACAGGTTCGTGACTGATTCTGTTTCTGCAGTAACATCTGCATGAGGTCTGAAATGGAGGCAAACTGCATGTGTGTTTACTCAGTAGCTGTTTTTAACTATTAGCACAGAACATACTCCAATAAGAGAGCGAGTGTTTTAAAGTTAGTATTACAGCAGTTTGTTTGGTTTAATGTAGTGAAATTGTTTAAATAAGCTGAATCTTCTGGAAGTAGCACTGACGTTAGCTGTGGCAGGGAAGATAATGCTAGCTTGAAAACATGCTAACCTTAGCTGTCAGCAGCTCATGTTTGTGACGGTTTAATACTGACAATTGGTTGTGTGCTGAAGCCGCACTGTGTGGATTGTGATGATTACTTTAGGTTCAGTGTCTTCATGATTTATTTTGATGCATGAAGAGAACTCTACACTTTGAAAGGAACCACCAGGCAGCAAAACTCTCAAACCATCCATAACGAGTTTGACTGTTATTCATTTTTAGCTAAATTGCTATCATTTAGCTCACTTACATAGCCAAATGATGAGCATGTAAGAAGACATAAAGTTTGCATTTTCCATTCAAACATTTAAAAAAAACATAAAAAAGGCAGTGGAAGTTAGCCACCCCTCATCACTGACTACCAATCCCCATGTCAGAGGAGGCTTCTGGGTACCACAGCCAGAAATGTAATTAATTTTTTTATTTTTTTTATTTTTTTAAATGTTACTTTTGGTTGTATCCAGTTTCCTTCTACTTGGCTCACTACGCCCACTTCAGTGTGTGATTTTCTTTGAAAACCCTTTGAGAGTGTGCCTGAGTCTGCTGCATCCAGCCATTAGTTTCTTATGCGTAGGTGGATCAAGCCATGTCGACTTCCGTGACTTTCTACTAAAGAAAAAGTCATGAAGTCAAATAGTCAAATCCAGCACATGTTTTGGCTACACAGCCCTGTTGTGTGTGCAAATAGTGTCTGTAATTTATTTATATATGCTGAAAATATTCTCCATCATAAACACAGACAGCAATACATTAGTAATAGTAATATATGAGTAGTTATTTTGCAAAAACAGATATTCCTATTTGTTTTTATTGTTGTATAAGTGTTTATAATTTTTTTTTGTCTGTTTGATTTTTTTTTACTATTAAGGGAATTTCAATTAAACTTTCATTTATTAATTGATTTTAACAGTTTCATCTATTTAGACATTTAGTGTTTGGGAAATCACAATGTTAAGTGTGGCAGCTAGGCATAGCAATTCATGTATACATGTAGACATGAATTCTCCATTTGATATTTGTTCTTGCTGCCACAAAATAATGGTAAATTTGTGCTTAAGTGTTTAATCCTATTGAATAAATCTCATGACAATTTCATGACCTGCAGTGATACTCAATTTAACAAATGGAGTGGTGCAATTTCTGTTTTATTTATTTACAATAAATTTTGCAAAATTTAGTTGCATACAGAGTAAGTCTAACATCTGTCCTTGTATTTTTTTAATGTAATTGGTTTGATTTTTTAAGGTAATTTGTAAAATTTTTTGAAAGTGCACTATTTAGTATATAACCTATTTTATACTCTAAACAATAATACACAACATAAGATTACATTTGTAAAATATGTTGTCATCTTAAGCATTTGGTTTAAATTTTTGCAGGATTTCAGCAATTGTTTGTTGAGATATTTGAACATTGTTGTAGAGTTGGCTAAAGTTTTTGCATTCCCCTGCATTTGTCATGACTTTGTATGGATTTTACTTTAATTTCACTTATTTAACCCTATTCAGCTTATGTGGCCACAACAGTAAAGTCATGACTTTTAAATCACAAGTCAAAGGTAAAGCAGCTTTAGGGGCCTTGTATTTGCTTTACATATGCCATATGTCCATGTGTCCAATAGTAATGATAAAATGAGGACCTAACCTACAGATAGTCATCCAATAAAAATGTCACCTTTGTTTACATAAAGTCAGTCACCTAGTTAATAAATGTGTCTTTTTTTCCCAAGAGTTTAAGTTGTAGACATTCCCAGAAAGACCTATCAAGTATTCAACAATAATTATATTTTCATCGAATATGCCAGAAGACCTGGGTTTATGTAGTTAGTAAGCATGTGAGTCATGGTAATTGGTGGCCCACACCCATGGAAATGACATCATGTTCTCATACTGTCGTGGAAGGCTGGTGACACACCAACAGGATTTACTCATAGAAGGGAGAGAACAGCAGAAGACAGCAATTATGTGGTACACTGAAACCTCAATCTGTCAAAAAAAATTTGGAAGGCAGATGCCTTTATCTCAAATTAAGCTGGATGACTCTGTCTTTGATAGTCCACTGGGTGGCTACACACACAGACAGATGCTGTAAGATGTCTTATATTGTGTTTACACAGCTTCAAACAATTAGAATAACCTTGTGATTTTGTGCCGAAACGCCCTGAAGATGCGGCGCTTAGGCACAGCTGATTTCAGATGAAGGCAAAAAGCCCTCTGGAGCCGAGCCCATCCCTGACATTTCCTCTGCTCTTTGCATTTGTCAGTGACAGACAACAACCTCATCAGCTCGCATGCTTCTCCAGCACACTCCATTAGGGTGCCTGGAATAAGGGTGCATTTCCATAAAATATTCTTTGTCAGAATCAGAAAATGGGTAAATTATCTGAACGCTAAAACACCTCCGGTGCACCGTGGATCCCAAAAGCAGACAGAAATGACCTCATTTAGGCTGTCTAAGCACAAGGAAGTGTCTCGCTGGTTAGAGATCTGAGTGGCACGGATAGATCAACACAGCCACTTCTCTCACATCACCTGGATGAGCACTTTACATTTGTAAATCAATGAGGAGGGTAACCACATGTAGAAGAGCTGGGAGGGATTCCTGTCTGCTCGGCACCGACTTTTTGAGAACCAAATTACCTGTAGTGGGGCTCTCAGCTGGAGACTGCATTCTAGGATAATCTGTCAGAAAAGGGTGCTTTAGCGCTGATGAATATGACATGTGACCAGCAAAAATCTTGATTTATTTATTTTTTTTAAATCCCCTAAATACTAGCAGATTTAGTACAGATTTTTCTGAAACAGTAGATCCGGTTACGACCACTAAGTCCCTGCCTTGTTTCACTTTATGGCTTCATTACCACAATCACAAAGCTGGTGACACCTCAACAGCCCATATCACCATATATCACACACTGAGATAATGACAGTCGGGTGTTCAAGCTATAGGACACCTTTTCCTACAATTGGAGTGCACAGGCACAGTGGAGATAAAGGTATATGTAATGTATAGCCATAGATACACACAAAGACCATGTGGTGTATAAGTAGATGTATAATCAAAATGTGTTTGAAAAGGAGCAATGAAACTTGTAAAACATAATTGCAAGTAAGAAAATACCAAGTGCCCATAAAGTAATCAGTGCAAACAAAGCTGTTATTGATAGGTCTTTTTTTCTCATCATGGAGAGTTTTTACATTGTAATTGCAGCCTGATAAAACAACCACACATACATAAAAGATAATAATTGCTCTTTGACTTATGTCTGGCATGGGGTTGAACATTATAGCAGCTTCACCTTATTGACACAGCTGTTACCCAAACTATAGACTTGCCACTGCAGACGACGGCATGTCTTTATATTGTGCCACACACCCACTAATGACAGCTTTAGTGGTGGTAATTCAGTAGGGTTGAATATGGGGTTAGGTGTGTGAGTCACGTCCTGGGCTCCCCCTCTTGCCAGATGTCCTGCCAGGTTTCCTGCAGTGTCTCTCTCCGTCTCCCTCTGAGGATGCAAGTATGTCCCAAGAATCTAAAATGGCTCCTTTAGGTCTTGACCAGGAATGTAAAGAAGTACGGTGTATTTTGAAAGGCAGTGGAATAAGCGGCTGTGTAAATTATGGAATAAAAAAAACCCTATTTTTATAATCTTGAGAAAATATGGAACATGAAGTCGTCTTTAGTGGCACCATCACTTATGGCCTCTTTAAAGCGTGAACTCCCTGAATGCACACAGTTATACAGAAACATTGGTGCCTCTGCTTCTCCTCCATACAGCTTTGCGATTTCACATTCAAAAATAAATATATAAATAATCTTGATCTAATACAATTTGTGTTTACTGGGCCAGCTTAGGTAGTGCGCCCCCATTCCCCACAGACTATTAATTTGATTAACAAGATTCCCATCAACTCCATTGAAATAATATCAAGAAGGATTGTGGGTAACAATTTGGAAAATCCACTTAATTTCACTATTTTTTATTATATTTTGGTTAATAAATCTATAAATTTACCATAATGCTGTGGTTTCATCGCTGCCTCTTGCTTGCCTAAGCATTTTTAGGCCTTGATGGACAAAGTGAATATGCACTTTAATACTCTTGCATACTCTAATCCCCCATGTTCTCTCTCCTCTGTGTCAAATCTCCACAGTGAGGGAGGGAAGGAGGGAGGGCTGGGTAGGTGGGAGGGTTGGTAATTCATGCACACATGTGCCTGCCTGTTCCTCCAGTGACAGGGCCAGGGGGAGGGGCACATGATAAATTGCCTTCCACCGGGACCCTCCGAGCACAGCCACCATGATGTGGGTAGAAATGGAAATTGCTCCCTTTCACCGTCATTACATCAGTTTAGGACGCGTGTGGGCCTTATACACACTATAGAGGAGTTTGTTTCGTCTGACTAACCGCTGTGCGATAGACAAGAGACAGCAGAGCTGAGGAGCTGTTCTAAATAAATAGTAATAACTGTGATACAGATGGGTCAACAGTGTGTCCAAAAGAGCGGAAAGGCAAAGTAAGAGTTCCAAATATACATGCAAAGTCCATAGGTCCTTTTACACTGCTTTGCTCAAGCCATATGCCGTGGATACACCATGCGTAATTAACCGTGACTGTGTGAACACAACTATCTACTCATGAATTGATTTGGATTATTTTTTTTTTCTAAAAATAAAATGTTCAATTATGAAATATCAAATAAATTAATATCAGCTGGAATATGATGATCATTGCAATTATCTGTGAGATAATAATGATAATATAATTCACAATAAAGATTATAAGAATATTTTTTCACGTGAGATTTTCTTTTAATTATTTCAAAAAATAGCAAAGGGTGCAATCAATATGCGCCTGGTAGTTTCAGAGTGTTTGAACCTGGACGAAAATCCTACAACTTTGCACAAGTCAGATGTTTTTTTTGTTTTTTAATTACACATTTAGTGCTGAGAAGCAACGTTGGGTTTACAGAGAGGTGAGATTATCATATGCATGTTAAAAAAAATCTCTTAGTGATCATCCGAGAAAAAAAAACTCAAAACATATCAATGTTGTTTATAAAGAAGTTAATGGCCTCCAAATCAAAATATTGAAGGAAAATCCATGTGGTGCTCTTATAAATATCATCATATCGATTTTTTTTTTTTTTTAAAGAAGAAGACTGAGAAGAAGAAAGTCGAAGACGCTTGGAAATTTTTTCTGCTCCGATTAACCTGAAAACCAGCAAATTATTTATCTCCACGCCCGTCTTTCTTTTAAGGTTGTAAAATATATAAATCTATATTTTAATTTTTTGTATTTAGCAATTTATATTAGGCCTCCATGGCTGTGCTAATGGTTTTAAAACCACAGGGAAAAAACAGCTGTCGGTAACTAACTTTTTTTTCAGGCGTAGCTCACTAAATGTAACTTTCACGCAGGTTTAGAAGCGAGTAAGTTTACATCACCTGAAAAAAAACCCTCCTCAAACAACTTAATGACAAAATCCAGGCACCAGAAAAACTAAATTTTCACTTACAAAATTCACTTTACAAAGTATAAAGCCGCCTTAACTCCGTACACACTCACACGATCACACTCACACACACACACACACATATATACACTAACCATACACACACACACGAACAACTCCCAATCTTTCATTCAAGTTGGATTTAATTTAAACTTTAGTCTGTAACACGTGTGCTCTGAGAATAGTAAATGTTAAAAAGTTTATCAGTTTTTTGGTAGGCTATATAAAAAGAAAGAAAGAAAGAAAGAAAGAAAGAAAGACGAAGTAAATACACAACAGCAAATAGTCTTATTACTTCTGATAAGTCAGATAATTGTTTTAAAAATGTATGACAGCCTGGAAAATGTATAGGCCTATATGTCGCGGAAATGATCGAATGAGGTTTTTCTTCTTCTCCTTAATTTAACCAACCAATTTTAAAAACTGTCAGTGGAAAATAAATTTGAATATTATTTCAAAATGAATAATGCAAATACTTCAGAAAATGAGGCACACGGAGATATGGAACAGAATTGCTTCTTATTTTTTTTTCCAGAATACATACAAAAAAATACCAATTCTCTTTCCAAGGTGTACACCTGAAAAATAACGGCAATTTAAAATGTGGACAATTTCTGAAATTTAAGAAACAAACATGCATGTAAATTATTTTCTTCTCAATGAGACATTAAATAAGAACAAATACAATCATAGCAATTTCAAATTAACATCGAAATGAAGACCCCTACTTTAATTAGTACTCTAACATGTGTGTGTTTTCATTTTACCTATAGAGTTCAGTTTCAACATAATGCACTTTTTGAGTTGCTCAAATATTTTCAATTTGCAGCTATTATCTGCCTGCTTTTAAGCCGACATATAAATAAATACAGTTGAAGTCCACGGTTCCCGCCCATAAGTTTAGCGCTGTTAATATAAAAGTCTTTATATTTGCATTCTTAGTACTATAAATTCTTCAAAGTCATTTTTTTTTCCTCACTGGTATCCAAGCGCTGACGCTGTGGTGAGTCTCTGGCCATACAGTGCATAAGGGGAGTAGTAAGGGCCGGTGGCAGCGGGGACGGGAACAGGGGCACCAGGGGTTGGCAGGGGGCTTTTAGAATAGGGGTGGTAGCGGCTGCTGAGTCCTAACGCGTGATGCGGGCTCCTTAGAGCCAAAGTTCCGGGGCTCCCGGGGGCTCCTGTAGGCGGCATGTGCATATGGCAGGCCATGGCCGCTGCTGCAGCGCTGGCAAGTGATGAAGACCCGGGATAACCAGATATCAACTTCTCCGCCCCAGTAAAGGCAGTGTGTGTCCTCAGGTGATTCAGGAGCTCTTCTGAGGAGGAGAAACGCTTGTCGCACGGTCCATTTGCCGACACCCAATTACAAACATGGGGGAGAGGGTCGTTAGGGAGCATGAAACCGTAAGGATACAGGGGGTGTCCGCTAAATGATGGTGCCGAGGAATGAACGCCATGTATGGGGTGTGTCGGATACATTAGTGGGTAGCTGGATTTGAGGGCGTTAGCGGCCGCTGCAGCTGCAGAGTCGTGCGTGCAGGACGCACCGGCTGCTCCCGCTAAGTGACTGGCACAATGGTAACTGAGGCAGTAAGGGTCTCTGCACAGGCTGGCTGACATGATGGACGGTGGAGACGCTCCGGCCAAAGGGCTGGATCCAGCCTTACTGCAGCCCAGAGAACTAGCCAACTGTGCGTTTACCAGGCTGCCTCCGTGGGGCAGGAAGTGTTGAGGGTAACCGGCATAAGCCCCAGCCAAGCTGCCTGGGTAGGTCATACCAGCAGGAGGCAAAGGAAATACTGTCTGCCCCGGTTTGTAAGGAGAAACCGGCGCCACAAGTCCAGACCCGAGAACGGATGCGGAGGATACAGAAGTTACAGATGGGGACTCCGAGGAGGAGGTTGTTTTGGTGCCAGGCGTCGTCTCCTGGTGCTGGTTGACCTCCACGTTAATTCCACCACAACTCACGCTTATCCTGCTGTGACTGGTGGTGCCAGACCCGTCCGTAGTGCCATTTTTATTACAATCAGAATCTTTCTTGTCATCCCTTTCCCCACATTTCCCATCTGATGGCATGGGAGAGGCTGAAGTGCTGGAGTGAGGGCTGCCTGTCCGCGGCGTAAACGGCTGGCAGGTGGCGCTCGGCACTCGGAAACCAGACTTCTCTCCGCCTGAGACACCCGAAGCCGAGTCCTTCTTATCTGAAGGTTTAGAATAAGGTTTGAAGCTAGATTTGTCATCCACACCGATGTCACTCAGTTTCAAAGGACCAGATTTAGATTCCTTCTCACTAGATCCATTTGTTGTTACAGAGGATAATTTGGAGGAGGGTGGTGGGTCCGGTTTGCCGATCTGAGAGCAGGTCTGCGCCAGCAGAGCCAACGGACTTTTCTTGGCATCTAGCTGCAAAAACATAGAATAAATGTTGATAAACGCTATCAAAACGCAAATCGACTGATGTTTTTTTTTTATTTCAAAGTATACAGCTTAAATATAATATTCTTTAGTAAGGTGTTCACTGACATTTCCGAACGGAAATGTACATGTAGTAATTACGCACGGCATTTACGTGAACAAAGCTATAATCGTGTTGATTAGGTTATTACAAATTGTGAGGTTTTGTACTATTTTAGCTGTTTTAAAGTGTTTACACCTAAATCCCTGTTTGACAAATTTGATAACCAGAGAATAGCGACAGATGCCTACAACGTTGTCGCACGAAGCACTCCAAAAATCTAACATTGAAATTACTCTGACATTAAGTGATTAAAATCTTTCTCTTACCTCTATGGGACTAACCGGGGTAGAAGGCAGAGGCTGAAGATACTCCGGGTGCAAAATGTGTCCCGACCGTGCGGTTAGCATTTTCAAAACCTTGATGGGAAGTCGGTTTGCTTGCCGTAGTGGATCCGACGGAGGTGCGGAGTGGAGAAAAGGCTTGTTGATGCTCGCTAAGCTGCTATTCCGAGAACTGCTGCTTTCCCAGGCTACACAAATATCACTATTTTTCAGGACAGACGCCGAGGGCGACGTGATCATGTCCCAATTGTCAGGAAATGAAACGGCGATGCTTTCGTCAGATTCATTAAGAAAATCAAAAACAGGAACGAGCCAAAGAATCGTAAAATGCTTGAATAAAAAAGGTAATCCTGGTAGTAAAGGAGCAAGGCGCGGCAGCTGGAAGGAGACAGTGCGAGGTTATCGCAGATCCGTGGCTGCGTCTTGCACCATGAGCGCTGCGCCTTGTGTGCGTCTGTCTGCAGGTCCTCGCTCTGTACTCCCGAAGTACGAACTGGTAGAAATTTTCACTTCAAAAGCAGCTGAATTAGTCCGAGATTAAAGCCTTTGCCGCCTTCCAATCAAATGGGACCCTGAGGTGATTGGAGGGTCAAGGGGATGTGACGTTCTCCTCTTTGTAAGCGCCTCTATTTCGACAGCTCGGGGGAGGAGATAGGCTTCAATATTTTGGTTACTGTGAACGCTTACGCTGTTTTAGATTTGGGGCTACGGGATCCGTGCGCGTCAGGAAACAGAACAGTGTGGGAATAATAAAATAGATGAACAATCCGTCGTCGATCAGAGTCATAGCACATATATTACTCGTTTAACATTTTTACTTTTTGAGTTCAATGCGAATTATGCAAAGTCTTGTGTATGAATAGTTTATAAAATGCAGTTTATACACCACGCATGTCGATTATATAAAGTTTTAACAATATTTTGTTTTCTGTCTTAGCCTAGTATGAAAATGCGTATGAAAAACCGACATATTCTTTACTTTTCAATGCTGCATTAACATTAGAATAGCTACTAGAATAGTTATTCATAAAGTAGATTATTTGGAATATGTTTGTGAATCCCTCCTGTCATTTCAACTAGTGTTCTGTTTGTTTATTTGCTGATTTTAAGAGTTTATTTACTTCACCAGTCTGTAACCCGAGAGATGCACAAAGTGAGCTCCTGTTACGCACAGCCACCGGTGAGACTTTTTTTCCACTGCCAACCATAAAACCAACCACTCCGGCTTGAATTCCCTAAACAGACAAGCGTTGACAGGAATAGACCAATGTAGTGATGGAGGGATGTGAATGTCACATGTTTTCAGTATAATATACACCGCCCTTCTATTTCTATCTCCACCCCTCCGTCAAGTGTCAATTCTGCTCCACCGCAATCAATCAGTTATTTGTCAGACGCTGTCAATCCACCGCTTGATTTATGTCAGCTATTGTGGCTGATTACATGCCAGTGTGACTGCGGGGAAAAACAAATGGGGAGAGAGACATTCGGCGAGAGACACCAAGTTTTCACAGGAAATAAATCGATTCTCGAGTTAAGATTTAATTTTTAGATGTATAGCCGACATCCACAATCCCGGCGATGTGAGAAATAAGCGGCAAAACTGTGAGCTAGACTACAAAATGCCGTTTATTCAACAAAGTCTGTAACTTTTTGGAGTTATTCATCATACATCGGAGGTGGCACACATGATGAAACTTTAATAACTTGCAGACAGTCAAGCTCATTTGTTCTATGAAGTAGCTGTTAGTGTTTAAGCGTGCTGAAGTGCTTTGGCTAAAATCGGCTGGTTATTGTGATATCAAGGGAAAACAGGAAAACCACCGTGACCACGAAGAACGCGTTTAGTTAAAATACAAAAAAAAAAAAAAAAAAAATAGGACGCAATTAAAAATAAGAAATACCACATGAATAAAAATTGAAAGTTTAAAAGGACGACTTAATTGTTTATGGACTATTTCATTGTCCGCAATATTTAATGAAGCCTATCCTTCGGGGAAAAAAAAGTTGGGTCTAAACATTCACTCAAAAATTATAATGTGTAACAACCCGGTGAAACATCACGGTCTCAAAAAAACAGAGCCCTGTCCATTTTGGCTGAACGCATCTGCTATTGTGTTGTTAAAACCTGTCATCTGCCTCGGGCACACTGTCATCTGCAACAAGAATAACAAAGACAGGGAACAAAAAAGAAATCCAGACATTTTATATTGATGTCAGCTCGATTTTATTTACATACAATGAAAATGATTTATTTTCTTTAGGAGGTAGAAAAGCGGACAGGGAGAAAGAAAAGAAGAGAAATGGTCTGTCAGGCCGTTGAGAAAAGAAGTTTAAAATGCCTTGAACTATTCACCGCTGAGATGGCTAATCAGTATTGAGGCTCCAGGGCAATCGGGCAGCTTTTCAATGCGCCTTTCCTTTCATCTCAATCGGGATGGAGGCGCTCAATTAAAAGCCTATCAGTTTGTAAGTAAATCAACGCCTATCAAAGTTGTCACATCAAACAAAACGATTATTATTGCAACCCGCCTCTTCCATTAATCTCTTTCTGTGGTAATCTGCTTGACAGGTCAACTTGGAGAGCAAGAAAACCTGGAGTGGACAGTCAAGGGCCAAAATATGTTTTTTTTGGGTTAAAAAAAAACCACAAGCTGAAGGCTACATTATATAAATAAAACACATAATATATTTGACTTCATAAACTGCCGCAAATGTGTTTGAGTTTAAGTTTACACTGAATTCAATAAAACAGACATTTCATCCAACTGGTAAACAAGTAGAATTTACTGCAACAATTTAGAAATAAAATTGACTGTTACTTAAAAGGAAAAGCCGTATTTCAGCTACAACTGAAAAAGATTAGCTTTAGTTTACAGGCCTTCACTGCATGACTGGCTACAGTTTAAACTGTGTATGAATAAATAAAAACAAGCAGTAATTGTTCTCTCTATGAATGCTTAAGTCATAATTTTTTGAAATCATGTTTAATATAGCCTATAAATATAAACCACAGCTCCAAAACAGGCCAACAGTTTAATTTTAAGTGAGTTTGTAAAAAGTCAAAATGAGCGCAGCTCTATTCCCTCAAATGTGTTCGATGTTTTTGTCTGGCAGGAAAAAAGGGGACGTTTCACAATATGCAAAGATGTTTGATTGATAACAGGCTTGCTGTTTTCTGCAAGGGCTGTCAGGCCGTGACACAATATGTGAGTTATTAGGGCAAAGAAGGGCAACCATAAATTTTCACTGTCAGGCGAAAACCCTCTTTATTGTCCGTATGACGAATGGGCTCCTGCACCAGACACCAAAATACTCGGCATTCCCCTTAAATGGGAACACATTTTTGCGACCATAATTCATGATATTTAAATAGAAAGTTTTAATATCCCCTTATATTTCATAACGCTGACATGTTTATGAATCACTCTCCTCATGCAAATATAACTATTTACATCTCTTGAGGAAATATGTTGGACTTACAGGATTATTGTGAGCTATGTGCTTGGCCGACTTCTTGCTATGAAGCGAGGGAGAACACATTAAATCTTGATTTATGAAGCCACATAAAAAAAAAGAAGAATAAAATATGCAACCAAACAACTTTCCAAATTGCACACCATCTTACCTTAATTTATAATTTAAAAAGATATTTTTTCTCAGGCACTGGCTGTTTTTGAACCTCTTCACAAGCATAAAGTTAATGTTATTATAATTTTATCTCAGTCCGTTTTCACACTATTAATTAGACTACTTTAAAGACCATTTTCCAGTCGTAACCTTAATCCTGTGTTTTAAATAGAGCATATTCTCAAAATATCAGCAACAGATAAAAGAGGTAAAGCTTTGCAAGAGAGGATTAAAACAAATAAAACCGCATGCATCAAGTAGAAAACATTTTTTTTTCTAAAACTCCGAGGACAGGACAGGTTTACAGGAAAGTCCGTGACACGACATTACCTGGAATCATTGCCTACTAAGCTCCGATGTAAAAAGTCAGAGAGGTTAAAAGGATTTAAAAAAAATAACCCTGTAACAACCTCAAGTAATCCTTCTGTCTAAACGAAACAGTTTTGCATCACACAAACACAGAAAACATTACATTCTATCAAATGTGAAGCACCGCAAGGAGCACAGAGGAGACTGAAGCCATGCAGACTCTCGCTCTCTCCCTCTCCGGGCGAGCAGCAGGAAAGAAACGGAGCTTTTCCGCGTATGGGAGGTCCCGCGTGACGTCACACACCATGCACTGAGGCAGAGGAACAATACGGTGTCCCCAAACTTTCTAATCCTCCCTGGCCTTGTGCAAAATACTTAAGTTCGCCCCCAAATACTTAATAAAAGCACAATATTGACATAGCCTCAATTAGAGAGGGGAAGTCATAACAGTGAGAGAAGATTCTCTGGCTGCTTTGCTGCAACATATGCATGCTTCCAGGGCACAGTAGCACGTAGAATAATAAAGGAATGAAAATATGAAGTAAACTAATCCTTTACCTGTTAAAAGGTTATAGTATACATATTTTGAACGTGGCAGTAGTTTGGTTTGGTTGGTATCTACACACATACTCCCACCCACCCACCAGGAGCATGCAGTCCTGTCACAGACATATACTGAGGTAACATTGTAATCCATTACAATGACAACTTTAATTTAAATTTTAAAAATGTGAATATAAAATTGATTTGCGGAATTGTTGGTGTTAAACCTGCTCAAGAATCAAGCAAGCAGACACACAAATAATTTCACAAGAGCACACCAACATATTGTAATGCATTGTTTACACAAACCTATTAAAGTGCTCTTTCATTGGGAAAACGTCATCACTGCAGCACATTTCTTACACCATGTAAAGAGGCAGTTTGCGTGCCAGTTTGTCTCTATCCTTGATGCTGCCATTTCATTTTGTATTCCTTTTAAAATGTTTCTTAGGGACAGTTAAACTTTAAATACGGAAGTCCCAAATGTTACATAGGTGTGTAATCTCCCGCTTACTGTGGCAATGGTTTGCCAATACTTCTGCATTTGACTGCATGCAGGTACTGTTTTGTCTTAAAGATACTGCATTGTTCTACTGAAACTGAAACTACTGCATTTCCTTGTTTCTTGATGGGGTCTGAGCCAAAAACAACTGCAAACATAATGTCAAAAACCAGTGTTAACTTCATGTTTAGAACAATTACAGGAGATACTGTATATTTCACATCACAGGTGGCTTTGTTAAATGGAACCAACAAGTATAAATTACAGTGTAACCACAAGACTCGAAAACATATTGTTTAAATTTTACTATTAAAAGTCTGGACTTTTATGATTCTCTCAATTGTTTATCTAGTCTCTCTTAAATTGTCTATTTCTTATGCTGAATCACTCTGACTGCAGTTATTGCTGTTTTGCCAAGTCTGATAGTCACTGGAAAGTGAACATTGATTATTTTGCTGATCAAAGTGTAAAAAAAGCTCACCAAGGAACCTTTAGCTTCATATAAGATTGGCTCGTCCAATTAAACAGATGCAGTGGATGCTAACATCTAGCTGCAGCATTTCTGCATTGCTCTTAACTGGAGGAGGTGAAGTTCACTCATTATGTTTTAGACATATAAAAGCTATTACTCCCTCAGCAATGAAGCCATTTCTCTTATACGATTTATGGGTTGTTTTAAAGTAGTTTCAGCACTGGTAAACATGGAAGGGTAATTCTTTTTGGCAGCCATGGATCAAAAAGTAGCCACTGGATCCAAATACCCATGAATTAACCTCAAGCCGTAGCACAAAAACAAACAAAAACAACAACCAAAACCAACAACAAAACACACACATATTAAAAAAAAACACTTTTTTCTTCTATTTTGTAATTGTGAAAATATAGCTTTTTGTTTGAGTCCGAGATATTTGTCACTCAGATACTTGCTTCAAACTTTTGTTGTGCTCACAGTATTGAAATAATGCACATATATTAAGCAATCCACACAACACACAGTATGTTAACTGTTGAACTTCACCTTTAAACACAACTTACTGTATGGGAGGCAATGAGCTCATTATGTCATACTACTCTACAAAGAAAACACAGTATTAGCTAGCCTACAAGACACACAAAGGAATTTTTTAGGAGTCTTTCCAAGTATGTTTAGGAGTGCTTGGAGAATTGAGATGAACAGGTGAGTTTGGAAAGTATGTGTCTGGTAGGCTAAACCACCAATACAGACCGGTGGTTAAAATCCCTGAAAGAGTTACAGTAGTTTACTTTTCTTTGGTTAAAATGAGATCGAATCAATTTAAGTCAACACATTTTAATGTTAAGTATAATGAGAGAAGTCCATAACTTCACATGCCTACATAGTCACTGAAAACGCTTTTCAACAGAATCGTATGGTCGCACAGTCTGTTATAATGTCGGAAAAAATAATTTCCTACTGAACTGTTTCCTTTAAAATGTAAAGATGTTTTTATTAAAAGCAGTTTTTATACGAATCAGTAGCCTTTTATGCACGGAAAAGATCATTTGATAGTTTTTCTGTCATCGGAAAACAGTCAGAAAAGCGGCACAACCCTTCTTCTGGCCCTCAACACTAAGGTTTAATGTGTGTCAAACTGTGTCCACGTGCTTCCGCACAACAGCGGGTCAGCTGATTGAAACGGCACGCGGAAACTGTAAAGTCAATTGCAAAGCGCGAGCAGATCTACTTTTTTTCCATCCTCAAATACAAACGTCAGCGTTTAATGTAGTTGGCAGCCGGTTTCTTACGTGAGAAGGACTTTGGACATCAACTCAGATAGTTTATTTTCAGGAAACAGAGTGGCTGTCATTCTCAGGGAGAAAGTTATGGCACATGACGAATCGTTGGCCGTTTTGAATGGAACTCAAGTAAGTTTGTTTTGAAAACCGTCTCTTCCGTATTTTGCTACCCGCATATTTAGGCTGCAATATATACGGGACTGATTATAAAAGTGATTTGAAGTGTGCACGGACTTTATTCCTCGACACCACCGGTGTCATGGGACACATAGTTACTAACGTTACAGCCATGACTTTCAGTTTTGCGCTTCCCCCTTTAACTGGTGAGAGTAATGCCTCCTTGTCGTTGACCATGGACAAGGCACACAAGATGTGATTCATATAATTATTCCTGGAAAGCACATGTTAAGTGATTAATCTTAGCAAAGCTAATAGCATTGCCAGTAATGGAATGTAATTAAGTACATTTACTCAAATATTGTAGTTAGGTAGAATTTTCAGATACTTGTTGGACAAACTGTTTGAGTAGTCCATATGGCAGCTTCAGTTACAAGTTACTCTTCAGAATCAGCTGATTAATGCCAAACAAGTGCATTTTATGAGTGATCATTATCATAATAAACTAATGTAACCAGCTGTACATTAAGCCGTTGAACATAGCCTTTGCCAACTGAGTTCACACGTAAATGCACTAAGTAAAATTCATATTTAATCACTGAATTGGCCATTCTGATTAATAATTAAGTTTACTTACTTAGCACTTTAGCTACATTATGATGTTAATACTTAGTATTGGAGTATTTCCACACTGTGGTATTGACTCTCTTGGGTGTTAACATTGAAATATCTTCTCTTAAGTTTTAATTGTAGCATCCTTAATCATTTAAAACTAATTGAACTGGTGGTCCCAAATTATTATTGTGTTGCTGGGTTTACGACAGGGTTGTAGATGTGTAATAGTTACTTATTTCACCTTTATCTCTTTGTTTTGTTTTGTTTTTGTCTTTTTCTTAATTCTTTAAGGTTTCCTACATTGGACACGACTGTGCAGATATTCCACATTTCCTTGGAGACACATATGGCCACTTTGCAAAAAGGCTGGATTTGAGCTTCAATCAACTCAGGTAAATGACAGACGCACAGTCTGCAAACATGTAATCACCTGTCTGTCTGTCAGTCTCTCTCTCCCTCTCTCTCCTTCTTTGCCAATTACTGGTAGACGTGCATTCTTACATCAGGTGCAATTGAATTTGTGCCCTCGGTCTATAGGTGGTCAGAGTGTCATCAGAACATCAAAGAGCTGAATGAGCGTTAGAGCTCGGCTGATGCCACGCTGGGGCAGGATAAAAGGCGCAATCGATAAATGTGACATGCTAATTCGGGGGCAAATAGAAGAAAAGATTCCTCTGTCAGGACATGAAGGAACACCTCGTGGCAGCTGCTTCAGAGGGGGCTGCCATTTGAACTGCAGGACTATCATAGTCGATCTGGCAAGTAAAAGAAAGGAGATGATGGTTATGAGGTGCTTTTGTTTCTGAACTCTTTTCATGACTGTCAGGCCGTGAAGTCGTCTGAATAGAGGCAATTTTTTTGTTGAAAGTTGTTGTCTTGAGGCAGTTGCCTGCGCTGGAGATGTGGAGTCTTCAATTAAACTGACTGACATTGTGACAGATTGCAAAATCTGTCATTTGCACACAGTGTTCAGACCATCTGGAAAAATCTGTTTGAGGTTGAGGGGTAAATGAACAAATGAACCAACTGTCAAAGTACCTATAAGCAAGGCAGAGTGGATTTGTCTACCTGCGACACTGAAACAAGTACTGGAAAAGAAAATGAAACATTGGTCCCCAAAGAAACATGCAATCCCTGACCCAGTGACCTGATCTTAATATTTGTGTGTGTGCACAGGTCTGCGCTAAACTTTATGTGTTCGGATGCATCACTGCAAATATGCTAATTGGCAGTTATTCAGACAATGTCAGACTATGAAAGACCCATACACACAAAAAACACCCAACAACAACAAAAAAACAGAAAACTACATTTCAACAGGTGCTTTGGTAAATAGATATTTCCTCTGCACACAAGTTTTTAGCCATCAGATCATTGCTGCTATATGCATGGTGCAAATACTTGGACAGCTGAATAGTAGTCATCTTGGCATTACCTCAGAGGAAGCAAAAGGCTGTTATGTTTCACAAACAGCTTTATGAAACCTGACTGAAACAACCCTTGTATGTGTTGCTTTCAGGGAGATCAAGGCTGACATTATGTTTTTCTCCCTTGAACCTGTCACGTTAAGGACTTGATGTTTAGAATCAAATATTTATGACTCAGATATTACTAATTCATTATTCATTTTCAGTTTGGCTAATCTCACATGTCAGATATCATTACTAAACTTCAAAGGGTGGTATGGGCAGAGTAGCGGTGCAGAAGTAATGAAGTGGTACTCGGACCATTTGGGGCTCATATCAGTGGACTATTGATTGATGGTTTGCCAGTGGGCAAAGTGATCTGTTACATAGTGCTTCATCTTTTTCTCCTATAGGCAGCATGTTTGAGGTATTTACACTAAAAACATGCTGCATGGCAAACAAACTTAAAACATCGTTCAACAAACAACATGTTTGTACATTTCCTGCTGATTCTTACACTTTCTTCATGTTGTGATGATACTTTTAAAGATGTTTTAAAGCAGATTCCCACAAGGGAACTTTGGGTAACAAGAAAACCAACTTTCACTTTTGATGTAAACTGTCTGAACAGTGTATCTATCCAAGGCTAGAAGTATATATATATATATGTGTATATATATATATACATATATATATATGTACATATACACATTACTAACCCAATATTGTGATTAGACCTATTTATCCACTTGTACTTCTTAAGCTTGTTCTCTGTAGGAAATGGCGCTCACATGACAACGCTAGGAGGTCAATAAGCAGCTCAATGTGATAAAGTTATATGCTAAGTAAGGCAAGGCACCCCCCTTGGTAGTGATCCTCATAAGAATGTTCCTATGAGGCCCCTTACTCACAAATCAGAGTTAGAAAGCTTTTCTTGTTAAAAAATTTGAAAATACTTATTGATATCGAATATTGAGTAATTTTCATGAAACTTTTGGTTTTCACTAATGTGTAACATATTTCGTTTCATTACAAAACCAAAATGTGTTTTTTGTAGTTTTCGTCAGTTGAGTGGATCTATAACTTTGATGCCTGTTGCACATTCAGTTTGAAAGAAACAATGTAGTATCTGGGATTATCTGCAAAGGTTCAACATTAATGTAGCCGTTTTATGATTGTTTTATTGATTGTTATTAAAGCCTTTAATATCAAGCTTTTATCTTGCTTTATTGCAATATAAAAGTATTTAAAAAATCACATATTGTGTTAAGCCTGATGTCACAATGTTATACAGTGATTTATCTCCTATCCTCTACATTCAGGGATCTTCTATCTGATGTTACATGTCAGATAGTAGAGACATTTGTGTATTGACACCATGACCTCATTTCAGTGTCAGCTGAAGAAAACCAGGTATAAAAAGATGCACGCCAGTGAACCTGAGTGGACTGCCTTCAGCATCATGCACTTCTTCATGCTGCTTGACTCAAATCGAGAGAGAGACATTGCCAGAGTTTGTTGTAGCTAATATGCTTATTTCTGTCAGCTCAATTGACAACACTCATCCAGCAACCTGACAACGAGTCACAGCAGTAAGCAATGCGCTGGCACCACCTTTAACTGAGTCCTATGTGTGTTCGGGTGTGTGTCGCACACATGTTTATGTTTGTGTGCATGCTCGTGCATGTTTGCCTCATATGCAGTGTTTGTGCATCTGTCTCCGTGAGCATAACTGTGAGTGGCCAGGCAGGTAATGGCAGGATGAAATTATGGTAGCGGGCTGTCACACCCACACCTCTCCCTCTGTGTGCTGCAGTGTCAGCCTGTCTCATCAATGTGTTGAGAAGTGTGGCTCACGGTGAGATTTCTGTCTCAGGCTTGGATAATACTGTGTCGTCCACTTTGTTCCGGGTCAGGTGCACACAATGCAGTGAGTGGGCATGTGCTGTCATGACATGATTCCACTCTGTGACTGGGGTGCACTTTGGGTGCCTGCATCTGTAACAGGCAGTGTGACTGCCCTGGACACATGAGGTTATGAGGAGGACACATGTCTGTGAGTCACAGGGAGACATTGTGACATTGTTAGAGCAGATCTCCTCAGATCAGACAGAGCATCCGGAGAAAACAAATGATATTTGTGGAATGACAGCATTAGTGGAACCTTAAACCAAACCTGAAAGTTATGCCTGCTCTGTCTTACTTGGATCAATTTTAGAAAGATATATCTGCCTGTCACTGGTTCTCAACACATGAGATACTGCACATGTAATGTAAATAAGGATGTTAAATATGTTAGCAAAAAAAAACAAACAAAACAAAATAAAGGTATTTCAAATTTTCTGTTCGCTGTTACAAAATATTAGAGAAGTAAGTGTTTAAGGTCAAAACTGATCATTTGCTAAGCTTTGTAAATGGTCTAAGGCTCTGTTTTTTATGCTACACAGGTGGCTATATGTCTCTACTGCTACCCCTTTAGCTTATGTGCTGCATGCAGTATGAAAATGTTAAGTCTTTTTATTTGTACGCAGTTGATGAGACCAGATTGACTGTTTATTTCTCACTTCATCATTCCTTACATGACAGACGTTGAATTTCTGATCTTGGTCTGCACCGTAACTCTGCCTATACCACCTTTTATGATGTGATTGTAATGAAATTGCAACTTAGGCTACATTTGCAGACTTACCTTCACAAACACAGTAGCTTTTCAGCGCTGATGGGCTATAACTCACAACATGTGACCAATCAGAAAGCTCTGCGGGCAAGATATTGAGTAAGACTACAGATTTACAGTGAGGTGGCTTGTACCACAGTATGTATACATACAGACAAATATGTTTATATATATTTATAATCAGTAAAACTGAAGATTTAAATTCATTAAAGAAAATCACGTTATTTAAAAAAAACACATTGTATTTTATCCAATTAATCATGTTATTCAAATTTATTTTCACTTTCATTTATCTATCTTTTTAGAGTGATGACGACATGAGACATGACAACAGACATTCAAAGCTTTATTAAACACTCAAAAGAAGCTTCAATGGCCTTTCACTGCTGTTAAGAAAGAGAAGTCCATGTTTGACTTAATATTGCAGATGAACCTCAGCTACCTGTATGTAGAGTTTGTGTGTGCCTGAAACTGTGTGTGTCTCTGAGGGGGCTATGTGCTCACCCAGACTATGTTGGTGATGGCAGGCGTTTTGCATTTTAATGACAAATCAAGTATGCTAACTCGCATTTTAAAACGAAAGTGCTCTAAATGTCGCCCGGCTGTCAAAATGAGATGTAAGCGGTCTGATGAAAAGAGAACAAAGAAGACAAAGTAGGGAGGCCTGGTACACTGAGAAATGAAATAAAACCTTGTATGGCCTGTCAGCTGTGTCATTTTATATTCATATCTAAAGAACATTATAGTATTACTCCGCCGCTCACGCCTCACTCATCTGTCTCTCTTAATTCGTCACAGGCACCGCTCTGTCTTTCAAGTTGCTGTGTGTCAACATGGGAAGGGGCCTGCTAATTGACAAATGAGTGTCACAGACATCAAGTGCTCCTTTTCTATCCAAGCTAGGTAGACTGTGGTTGTTTGATGGTGAGGGGAGAAGTGGGAGGAGGAGGAGGGGGTCTGTTATTGGCAGAAGCCCAGTATGAGGCATTAGACTGGTCCTAGAATGAGAAGTGACAACGGCAAGAGAGCCTGTCATTGTCTTGCCTAAGTGTTCAATCTTCAGATATGCCGGTATGCAGATAAAGTG
Source organism: Acanthurus leucopareius (assembly GCA_029814765.1). Taxonomy (NCBI): domain Eukaryota; kingdom Metazoa; phylum Chordata; class Actinopteri; order Acanthuriformes; family Acanthuridae; genus Acanthurus; species Acanthurus leucopareius. Next base: position 14,997,573 of record JAQMCX010000003.1, on the reverse strand, counting down.
TCAGTTAGGAGAAGAGGATATGAAACATTGGCAGTATGAAGTCCTCAAATCACTTAACTGGGAGCATCTGTGTGTGCGTCGGGTAATAGTGGTGGCGTACTCTGTCCTGCTGAGGAAATATATTCCATATCCGATCTATCAGGCCTGTTTAGGCCGACATTCTAGGATAACCTGATCTGTGTCTCATAAATTAAGGACTTGCAGAGCTCTCCCAGCCCTAAGAGATTTAAACGAGATAGATGAGAGGGACAAGGTCTGGCAGGAAATAACCTATTCATATCAAGGACATTGATATTTTGTATCATTCTGTGGTTTTGAAAAAAAAAGTAGCCTTTTTAATTTTCACAGGGATGGGGTTTTTTTTTCTTTTTTTTAAATGATGTACTGCTCCTGAGAAAGTGATGGATGACATAGAGCTAAGGATGTTATGCATAATGGATGCTGCTTGTCTTGTTCCTCCATCTCTCCAATTTAAGGTTTTATCAGAATTTTCTTTTATGTGATTGCTGCAAACATGTTTCTCGCTCTTGAGGACAGTTAAAACAGCACCAACGGAGGCCCTGAGTGGCAGTCCTGTAGTAAAGGAGTAAAGAGTAATACATTATATTTACCCACCTGTACCTATGGGAACCTTTGAAGCTTCCTCCATAGAAGAAATCCTCAGTAGAAGCTGAGAAAAGAATTACATTTAGTAACTGAGCTTAGATGTAGTCACTGGTAGTGTAGGTCTTCCAGCTCTGTGGTTGATCATTCACATACATATCACTTTTACATAATAGATCACCCCCCCAACCCCCACCCCCCATCCAACATTATATACCTCAGTGACAGGAAGAACAAAGACAACTAAATAAATAATCTAAAATATGATAATCCCATAATAACATGTTTCTCTCTGCTGGTTCGTTCAGTATTCACGCTGAGCTTTCACTCATGAATTTGTCATGTAAGTAAAATTATTTCTGTACTTCTTCTGCCACCCTTGTTTAAGGAAGTGGCAAGAATTACCATGGCAACAAACGATCTAGTGACATTGTGCAACAGCCCTGTTGCTGCTCGGAGCATTACGAAAGTTAAGTGATCATGTTTACAACCCTAAATTTTTACACTCAGTCACAAAATGGAGCAGCCGTCAGGAGAATCAAGCAGCCAAGAATAAAATTAACTCAGTAGACTCTTGTAAATATTTACTTAACTGACCAGATTTTCTGAAATAGCATAATACAGAATCTATTTAGAGTAGATTTTCTCCTCTGGGTAGGACTTACTTTATGTTTGTATTTTTCTGTTTATTATCAAATTCATGAAAAGACCAAAATCGACACTGCTCTTGTCCTTTACTCAATACCTTTCTAACTTGCCCTCTGTATGATGCAGCCTCAAATCCATTTGTTACGACTGAAGACATACATCTTTAAAAACACAAACGAAAACAATTTTTATTTTGTAACTAAAGCAATTCTCAAAAAGAGTTAGCCACTTTACTGTTAGGCAAGCATACTAAAACAGTTGCAATAGAGGCCATTTGTTAGGGACTATTTTCATCGGTGGATTAATACACATTTGGTGCTCTCAATAATTACAGCAGCAGGACGGTGTGCCTGTGATGGATTCAAAATAAACTACACAGCCCTGGTTAATGGCAACAAAGGAACATGTCAACAAGTGCAGCAGTGTTGTTTGTTGACTGTGTTTTTTCTTTGTTTCGGTTGATAACGGGGGTCTCAGAAATAGACCAGCTTTGGCTGCACAGGCACAACTTATTAGTCGGATTAATATATGGTGATTGCTAAGTCTTTTAACAGTGTTTGTTCAATATTCAATAGAGTATATAGAATATTGACATCCTAATCCTTTCAGGCAGTCTATCATCTCTCAGCTGCACTGATCCTTTACCCTCATTATGACATTCACAGTATAAATCTTTATCTCTTTGTTAAAACATAACAAAAGTGCAGTGATGGCAGGGGAACCATCTGTTAATCACTGTCAAGAGCTGCCATCAGCCTCCTACTGCATTCCTCCTCTCTTCTTCAATATAAGGCCATCTTGTGGTTTTGGATTTTGAATGGGATGGAACATCTTTATGTACTTTTTGTTCACATTATATATACTGGGCAGTGATGCCATTCCTTTTATGACTGCGTCACATTTTTTATTGTATATCCCAAGACGGATGGCGTGCCACTGACACAGAGATTTACAGGCCTTCAGCTTGCAGTGGCAGAGCTTTAGAAGGGTCTGCTGACATCTAGCCAACACTTTGGAGGAGGAGAATAAAAGCTGACATTTTATTGGCTCTAAGAGAGAGAGAGCAAGAGAGAGAAAGAGAGAGAGAGAGAGGAGTTGGGGGGATGGGGGGATGGAGGAAAGAAAGGAAAAGAGATTCTGTTTCTCTACTTTATATTTTTCAGCACTGCCAGCTGTCATGGGGACCTTGCTAAAAAGAGGGGATTTATTGGGTATTATTTAGAAACTTGTCAGTGGTAATGACTACAGCTATGATTTCAATTATCACCCACTAAATATAGCCTAATTCACTGCCTTGCTGGCCATAATGAGCCCTGACATCATTTTTCAAAAATTCGATACCATGCTATTTTAATATTTTATGTTGACCACCAATTTAAATTTCCTCCCTGGTGCTTGGCATGTGGCAAGGTCCCACTCCCTCATGTGCAGTTGGATAGTTGGAGCTATTGAGTTCAAAGCTGTCCCGGGGATATATTTTTTCCATTGACAGAAATCCAATTAGTTTTAGTACACAGTCTGGCTGAATAAAAAGGGTCTTAAAATCTACAATATGTTTCCTTGGCGTTTTAGCCGAGTGCAAAGCCAGTGATGGATCTTTATGATTTGACCTGATGGGGCCCAAGTGGACATACTCCTTTTTTTTATTTTGGCAAGTGAAAAACAAACCATCCATATGTCTTACTCATTTTGACAGACATAGCAGAGCCTTTTGATATTGCGTAAACATCGACTGTACAGTGCACAGACTGACTAAGATCTTGACTCTCGTACATATGTAAACACTTATTAAATACTTTACAACAACTACACAAATTCTGCCGAAACCCCATGCAAATATGTAGAGAGGGAAAAAGTCAGATGTATAATTCATTAGTGACATGTTTAGTAAGTAGACGATTTGGGGAGCGTTAATGTGTACTCAGGTTTTGACATGAGGGTGTGCATTTTTAAGCAAGCATTAAAAGGAAGATGATTAGGACTGGCACTCGGCTGTCAATAACGAGCTTGCCGCTTGAAGTTGATGATGTGGGTGAATTTAAACATTGGAAAGCCGCTTCCTTTTCCACAATCCTCTCTCTGTGCTGCATTAAGGTACATAACACATGCAAAATCACTCGGGACCCCCGTCAATGATTAGACCTCTTTGTATGAGCATTTTCCTATCAAAAAAAAAGGGGGGGAAGAGGGCGCCAACTTATGTTTGAGACACAACCTGTGTCTCTTTTAGCCCATAACTCAAGCACTGTTTATGTTCACCCCATCACACTTAGCCATCTTCCAGATTGATGATGTAAGCAACTGGAAGGCATGGAACATATTAGAACAGAGCATGGAGAGGGGCTGCCATACTTCTACTTCGCTCGGCTGGGTCCCAAATGGAAAAAAAAAGGGGGGATAAAAAAGGTTTGGAGCCTGTTTTGGAAGAGGAACAAAGGAGCTTCCTTTGGTATGGTTCAGGCAGTTTTGGTCGCTTCATGGCTTTCAGTCTCCCACAGTCTTTCCTAGAGGGCCCAGGGGTGAAAAGTGAAGACAGATACATGGATGATTCATGCCAAGATTTTTAAGAATGATTGCAGTTTTTGCCATGTTTTGAACTTTAGGGGATGATTTTTTAAGAGGGCTGCATGATAGATGTTGTCAGTGGATGCATAAATCCTATAACCATAAAATGCAGTTAGAAGCTGTTATTAGAGAGAGCAGCTCTTGAAGGCATCACGATTAGGAAAAGAATTCGCTGCTACACGTTGGTGAAGATGAGGGAGTAATAGAATAATCTTTTAACCAGTATGATTTGAGTCAGGTTTAATCACGCTTCGCAGTGATAAACTACAGAACATGCAGGCCATCTTATTTGCTTGCTCTGCAATTTCAGGCCCCTAACAGCCTTCGTGGGTGAGTTCACTACTTTTTTTTTTTTTTTTTTTTGCACTCCTGTAGAACGCTTAAACCATCTCTGGCCCTGGACAGCTGTGCCATATTCTCAGCACAGCTGTAACTCATTTCCTGTTTCCATTTCAGATAAACTTACTCACTTCTTTCACAGCTTTCACTTATAAAAAAACACTGACTGTCCTTCCAAGCCGCCATCCCAAGAACTTGATATTGGTCAGACAGGAAGATTTGTGGGAGATAACAGCCGCTGTGCTCTCACCCAGCTGCACTCTTGTTCTCCCCTTCCCTCTATCATCTTCACTTGTTTATGGTCTGCATTTTCTTGTTCCATTTGTGAAGCATAAGAATAAGTTTAGAAAACTGCAGTCGCGAATGAGCTCAGAAATCAAGGGCAAACTGTGGTTTTTTTTGAAGCTACATCTGACATCCATCAGCATGGAAATATGTTTTAATGGTCAGGCCGGCTGCAAGACATCAGTAAGCTGTTGCCTCACTTTTCCACCCAGGGACATATTGAGATAAGAAACAGTGACGGCATGTTTCATGTCCACGCTGCTGACACGTCTGTGCTGGAAAACTACAAGGAACAACCCCTCCATTATGGGCCCTGCAGTCTGTGTAGCACAGTGTTCTTATTCTCTGATTTCCTTCATAAAACTCTTTCCATTGGATAAATGCATTGACTCCCATCATAGCAGTTCCACTGTGAGCTGCCGAGTGCACCATTAGCTGACAGTATGATTATGTGAACAACAAACCAAACAGTCTTCTGATCTTCTCCGTCTGTCCAGACGTTTGGTGATGTTTAAGAGTTTCTCCCCAGTGGTAATGGTAAGATAGCTTTTGCACTGTGGGCACTGTAGAGTTTCTTTATTTTCTCCCTCTGTCTGGATCTCGGGCCCCTGGGTGCTCCAAAGCTCAGAACATGTCTGTACTCAGATGTTTCAAAACACCAAACAGCAGAGGAAGAGGAGTAGAAGGAGGAGGCAGTGGAGGAGGAGGAGGAGGAGGAGGAGGAGGAAGAAGAAGAAGAAGGGATAAAGGGAAGACGAAGGGAAATGGGAGGAGGGTAAGGAATCCTCACAGGGACGAAGTGTACATGTACAAGCAGACCAGGCAGAGAGGCCCAACAGGGTCTGTAGACTTGTGATCTGAGGGCCGTTTGTGTGTCAGTCAGATCAAAGTCTTTTGAAGAGAAGGAGAAATCCCTTTACCTTTCTGACTATGGCAACCCTTATTGGCAGCTAGGTAAAAGGAGGGGGGGCATGACTGAGGGCTCCAGTGAAATGCTTCAATTTGTGATGGTTTTCATTGTTTATGTTTCACTTCAGGTAAAAAAAACACATCTGTCCATTTTTGTTCACACAGCTTTGGTTGCATTGAACACAATGAAATGCATACATAGGCATTTTTATGTCAATAAATAGCGGCACGTTAATCTGAAGGCTTTTGGTTACATTAATAAACTAATTGTAAACAAATCAGACCAGTAGGAATCTTCTCTGCATTGTGCTATATTGGTTAATGCTGTTTGTTTAAGGAATTCAGGTGAAAATAATCCACAGTGGTGGCGATGTCAATGCTTTCAATGAGAGATTCTAGTCTACGTTTTAAAGCAACTATACCCATATGTCACTGGTGTTAGATATAGTATTTGTCGTCAGTCATCACATTCCATAGTAAACATACCAACATGCCACATACATTGCAGCAGATGTTGTCTTCTAAAATTGAGCTTCTTTAATTTGCCCCTTTAGCCCGTGGACTTATTCCAGCTGTAATTATACAGCTTAAGTATATTTCTGTGTTTAAACTAACTATTGTAAACACATTTGTTGTTACAAGGCAAGGAGATTTGTTTAAACAGATTTTTAAATGGATTTTATGTTTTCATAAATCAGGACGTTGCTGTTTTTCCTCCTGCAAGAGGATGTTTACAGTAAACACAGTCCTCTTAAAATGAGATCAGTTCAGAATATGAGGATTTCTGATATCTGGATTAAAGAAAAGATATACTTTAGTAGCTGTACAATGTCTTCATTATCTTTTTTTTTACTTTTTTTTTTAATGAGGTGTGCTGACAGTAACTCCACAGACTTGTGGTCTGTGTTCCACATGTTTTAAATGTTACTTAGCTTTTAGCCCGAATAGGAACTTCTTTATTTGTTAAAACATTTAAGGTCTGCGCAATAAATTATCTGTGTGCCTTTTGCCATTGTGTTTTATCTGCAGACTCAGCGGTCAAAGATTTTTGGCTCTTTTAAAGCTTATTTATTATATTAAGTATTTTACAGTATAAATTGATATATCTTATCCGGCAGGTTATGTCACAGTGCTTAGTTTGTTCTTGTCATTGGGATAATTTTCAATAAAAGCAAAAGTATGTTTTTGAATTTTTTTTTGTTCCTTGCTTTAAATAATTAAATAAATAGATAAATAAATATTTGACAAATTTACTGTTCATAATGTAACTTCTTTTTAAGATAAAAAAAGTTGAAATGATCAGATACTTATGGTTTAAAAAAATCAATATTGCCCTGTTTGATACCTTGCAGTAGCCTGGACATTTTTAATTTAGAACTTTATATTTTGTGACTTCATACTGCAGTAAATAGTATTAACAAATCTATTTCTTAATAGCTGACATTGTGGATTGACAACCACCTTAGAGATTTTAACAGCCTTGAGACAACTGCTGACTTGTTTTGTAATTAGATTCTCCATCCTGTTGTCCTCACACAGCCTTACCAGGAACAGCATGGTTGCTGTCTTTTGCTTTTATGGCTGTTATTGAGTAAATGCTGTATCTTTACGACCTTTTCCTGTGATTTCAGAATAATGTGCATGTAGGAGCTTGTGTTCTTGCCGGTCTGTGCATAATTGGCTCCTGATGAGATTATACAACAATCATTAAACTAACCAAAAATAAAAAAAACTATGGTTAAAAGTACACAATAATCTTTGGCATAGCATTTGCTGGCTATCGGGCACAACCACAAAGATCATAATCGGAACTAAATTTAACATACAGCAGGCCTATATAAAGTATATATACACACATCTGTTCCTTTTAGGCAGTGCCAGACAGTCCGTCACTCATACTCAACCCCTCATGCTGGGAACATGTAGTGAGTATATCCTTCCATGGGCTCGGCTGTTTAAATTAATTATTAGTTTTATAGCGAACCCTGAGGCCTTGCACAGGCAGCTAATCCCTGCAGAGAGCTAATCCGACCCCGCGTTACAGAAAATCAATGCTGGTCTTTGGTGTTGGCATGCCATCAGGGCACAGGGACACATGTCAGACAGGCCTACTGATTTTTTCATGAGGTGTGTTTTTGAAGTGCTAGATCCAGTGGAGGATGCTCGAGGTACCCAGAATTGAAAAGAATATCCGGAAGCGAGAAAGGGCTTGTATGACCAAATTTCTCATGGGGTGTCTGTGATGCAAGAGTGTGGTTTTTGTGTATATTTTAATCGAAAATAGATGAGATGGTGGTTCACACTGTCACAAATATGAGTTGAATTTATTTTTTTTAATAATTGCATAAAGAAAGATTATAATTATATCTGCCATTCAAATAATATTTAACACAAAAGGCCCTAATAAAAATAATTCATGAGTGAATGTTAGGGGATTTTTTTTAAAGCATATTGATACCGCTGGATGTTGGAAAGTCTGTTATATTAGATCCATCAATGACCTTCTGGCAACCTCTGTGATGATGGATGTGTGTGGTGGATGAGTGTCCTGCAGTCGTCAAGGATTTAAGGGGATTTTGTTTGCAGTGACTGACTGCAGATCAAGCAGTTTGAGTTATGTCATGCTTGTTATTTCCACTAGTTTGGTGCCTGTCATTTAAAAAAAAAAAAAAAAAAAAAAAGTCAATTTGTGTCTTTTTTAGTGATAAATCTTTTCCATGATCCAAGATAAGAACATCCTATTTTGCCTTGGCGATGATACAGACAAGCTGTGTGTTTTGAGATCAGTGTAATGTCTTGTCAGATTGGATACATGGTCAAAATTGAAACTACGATCCATTTCCTTTTACTTTGTCAGGGTTTAATACCATTCAGAGAAAATATGAATATTTCTCATCCTCAGTCTCATTTCATATTCTCAACTGTCTGTCAGTAATTGGAGGAGAGAGAGAGCGATGATCTGACCCAGTCCCCTACTTTTTTTGCACCTCTCATTCTGCCTATTAGTTTTGGATTACCAGCTTTCTCTCTCTCTCACTGAGACTGGCAGCTGAAGATAATAGCTTTTATAATGTGTGGAGTTTTCATTTTGAGCCCTTCTGTGTTTCTCTTTATGAGAGAACAAAAAAATGTTGAGCGCAGTCAGTCTATTCACTTCCTCTGTTGGGAGATTAATGAGAGGAACAGTGCTGTCTCAAGCCTTTTCTGACAGGCTTCAAAGTCCCTGTACAGGAGGACTTGTGTCTATTTGTCTGTGGAGTTCACACGCAGGCAGGCAGGCAGGCAGGCAGGCAGGCAGGCATGTGCGTTCACACTGTGACAGTTCATTAGAGAGGCTAGAGAATGATCAAAACTATATGCTACAATTATCTAAGCATTTGTTGCCCATTTTGTTTAACCCTGTTAAAGTGATCAGATAAGATGCTGTAGATAAAAGCTTATTCAGGCCATTGTGGGACTTAACACACCAATTTATGTGTTTAAACCAGCTGACCCGAAGTGATGGTTGATTTCAGCTTGATGCCATGGGGTAAAACCTTTGTGATCTGATTGTGGTCCTCATTGGGTGTATGACTAATAACAACATGACGTAGACAGAAAAATCTTGTGCTTAGTCATGAGACCTTTGGGTTTGACTGTTTGCTGCCACCTCTGGATTCTGGAGAACGAGGAGACGTTTACTGTTAGGAAACTAACATATCCTGACTCCTGTCTGCCACTGATGCATTATACTGTCATTCCATACTTTTTGATACCACTGCTTACTTCATTTCTACGTCTGTATTGTTGACATATAAATCTCATCGCATAGAGAAAAGACATTTTCACATGTAGAAGAAGCAGGGAATTTTTAGGCAATTGAAGATTATAAAGATTAATATACACTGATTTATTGTTTATTGGTCAAATTCATATTGTACACATCTCTCCTACATAATGATTACCATGAGGGCTGTGGTCTGGAAGTGATATTTAATGTGCTTCCTGAAAGAAATGGAAATGGAGAGATGATGAATAATGCAACCTCAGCAGGACCTTTTTTTTTTTGCTGTGTGTGTCATGAAGCCCCGTAACCATAAATTTAACTACGTATGAAATCTTGAAATTGAAAAGAACCCTGAGTTCTGTACTTGTTCTTGTGCTGCTGCATCTGCAGCTACAACTCCATGCAGTCTATTAAGCAGCAGTAAAAGCACTCTTGTGACAGTAGGAAGTGTGCCAGCTCTTCTTATCATATGACCGACATGGAAAAAAAAATCAAATAATCATCATAACTGTCAAAGATTTTCCCTTGAGAGGTCACTGAAACGTTGACTGTGCACACAACCTCATTTGTTATCCTTTATCTTAATATTAGTCTATGATAAGGTTTCTAAAATAGCTGGGAGCTTTCACACCCAGGTTGTTTGGTCCGGACTCTCTGACCTTCTAATTTGATTTGGACAAAAATTAAGTGTGAAATGCCCCTATTACTGAGGTTCAGACCCAACAGCTGGATTTTGGTCTAACAAAAAGAGATGGTTTAAGTCCAGATAAAACTAAACCATCGTGCAGTGGCGGTGCAGATTCTTTAACCCATTGCAGGAAATTTCTCCAGTTTTCAACTTCTTCTTTTATTTGTTTACTTTGTTTTTATTTGTTACAGTGTTAATTGTGAAATTAAAAATTAGTTTTGTGACGCGAGTCTTGTTTGGGTAACATTTTGAGGTTTTAACAGGCTGCACCCACAGTTTTGGAAAACAGAACTGCAACTCAAGCCGTGGAAATTTGTGTCACAGTTTCAGTCTTGGTTTCTAGAGTTGTTCCAGTCATCAGACTTGTTGTATTGGACTTCCTGATGTAATGTATTGACCTCCTCCACAAGGCAACCATTGACTCGAATTGGGATGTGAGTCAACCATCCATCTTTGTATAACTGGTAACTGGTACTTCATTTTCATCATGAAAGTACACAGTGTGTTGCATTTTTCAATCACATTATCATGTCTTCTTAGAATTTCACTCAGCCTGTGCTCGTTGGTCAGAAATAAAAACGCCCAAAACAATCTCAAATGTATTAGTCAGAATTTCCTCTGAATCAAACTAGTAACTTTTTCATTATTTTCACCACAAGCATGTATTTTTTGTGAATAACCAAAAGGTCAGGCATGATCATGAATGTTTTATGACTAAACACAATTGGAAGAAAGTAAAATGAGGATGTTTGTAAAAACTTTTCCTTCCTCGTTGGTGCAAACAGGCAGCAGAGTGGTATGTTTGCTGTACATACTGTGATTAAAGGTTTTGAGAAGGAGCAGACATTTCTTTTTCTTTATGGCCCTCTTTGCCAGCCTTGCAGCAGCACATTTAAATGCCCATTAACAACCTTTTAACTGTCAAGATCTTTTGAAATATGGATGTTTGCCTTCCTCGCTGCTTCAGAGCCACCGAAATTACTTTTAATAGAACAAGTGTTGGTATTAATATGTCCCTTCATGAGCAGTAGGCTAGCCGCATGTCATTCTAGTGCAAAGGAGTTTGCCAAGGATTTCTGATTAGGAGTGCGAGGGGGAGATTAATAGATGTTTCTTCTCCTCATTTGTTATCACTCTTTTAGTGCATTGACTGACTACAGCATGTGATAAATAGAGGGAAGCCTCTGCATTTCCTGAGTGTGACACTATCTATCTACTCGTCAGCCCAGCGCCGTGTTGATGCGATGTCTCCTCTGACAGCACATCCAAAGTCAGCTGCCTAGTCCTGTGCAATTTCAGCAGCAGAGAGGAAGGTGTTTGGGATCTGCATTTTAATCCTGGCCTGTTTAATGTTTGCCCCCTGACAATCTGGGCCAGACATCATTTTAATGGTATGTACAGTGATAAAGCCAATAAAATGTCAGAATGATTGATAATCTGAGCATTATAGCAATATGACTTTCCAGTTCTCCTCTGCGCTCCAATGATGGTTTCCAAATTGAATTCTTTGTGTGTGTGTGTGTGCATGTGTGTGTATGCAAACACACTCACATTGCGTGCATGTGTGAGTCTTTTCTAAACCTTAGGTGAGAGGAAAACAGAAGAAATCTTGTTAGTTTCTAGTGAATCAGTTTTTAGTGCTTATGCAATACATTATTTCCAAAATAACAAAGCATATCGGCTGAATAGATTATCTCAGAATTTTTTGGCCCTGCTTGCTGTATTTGTCTGGAAAGTATGGATTGGAGTGGGAACAGTTTTAAGGAAGATTACCATAATTCTTCTGTTAAATAAATGATATGAAATCTTGCTTTCCTCTGGGTGTCAGAAACTGTGAATGTATAAGCCAGGCCTCCGAGGCCGGTTTGTGTTTCATATCAAAGCTGGCTTCTTTCCATCTGCCGGGGATGGATGGCGGGGGAGAGGATGCTGTTTATATCTGTTGACTTATGAACTCGTCCAAACACAGGTGGACATTGACATGTCACAGATGCTGCTGAACCAATGAAATGTAACAGCTGCATTTTGTCATCATGGCCCTTTGTTTTAATCGTTATAAATCTGACATTCTCTCACCATGGAGTTTGTTAGTAGCATTAAAACAATAATTTCCCTGTTGGTGCTATTTTCATCCGTTTAAACATTAACCAGTCTTTTCATTTGGAGCAGTTCTTTAAAGCTGTAGGGTCACCTCAAGTCTCATGGATGAGATCAAATGGCTCTGGTTCACTGATTTATTGCTTGCTATTTGCAAACCAATAGCGATTGGTTTGAGATTGACAACACATGTAGGCCTGTAGTGCAGTCAGTGTCTCTGTGGACCTATGAAACAGCTCCTTTTATCTTTAGCAAAGTCAGAGCAGTCCTGCCTCTGACTGGCAGTCATAGAAAGCTCTTTGTTTTATGTAAATGGTGATTGATGACACGTCTGGCGCAGCCTGCAGTTTTTGACAAAAAGTATTGATGGCTGCTCTCAGTAAAGTGTTAGTCCAGGTGACAGAGCAATCCATTTTAAGATGAATGAGAGAGAGTGTGGAAGAGAGAGAGAGAGAGACTGAAACAGGAAAGTCATCAGCACTTTCAGGAATGAGTTACACATTCGTACCTCTAGTTCCAATGATCACAGGCTTTCGGGTGAAATATACACACATTGCTTTCCTGTTTTAGGTAATGTGGGACATTTGATAATTTTAGCACTAATACAAATCACCACAGTGCAGGACAAGGACAGAAACCCTTAAGCATCCAATGTTGTAGTTTTCCATTGTTTTGTTGGCAGTAAGGAGCCAATGTACTTTATCATTTCTCACTGCTTGATTCCCTTAGTCATTCTCCAAGTACTCAGACCTTTTTTTTGTCCAATAGTTGGACTGTAGAGTGTCTTTGTCATGCAGTGCAACATCTGTTGTAGAAGGTCAGAGAAGAAAATGACCTGTTACTGATCAGGGAAGACATTGAGGTGAATTAGGTTGGATGTAAAAAAAGCTCAATTATCTGAGTGGCCAGCCATGGTACTGCAGTAAAAACACATTGTAGTTGTGGTTACATTGGCACTATGAGTGATTGCAAAAACATGATTTTGTGAAAGAAAGTCAGTTTCTTTATGTTTTTGCTCAAAACACACTTCCGGGCCATATTGACCTGCCCTATTTGAGCTGAACTGAATCCTATGACTCACTTTTAGGTTTTTAAATATGAAGATTTAGGTTGATTTAGATGTTTTGTGCAGAAAAAAAATCAAAACTCTCTTCTTGTACTTCTGGCAGGTGTGTGTCTTGTTCTTTTTCATCCTCATCTTAATCATTTTTTGCTACCTCATCCTCTTTGTCTTCCCCCTTTCTTTCTTTGTCTTCTTCATCTCCCTTTTTCTTCTTCTCCTTCTCTAATTTTTTTGCTGCTTCTTTGTCTCTTTGTCTTTTTCTCTGCTGCTTTTTTTCCTTTCCTATTTTCTCCTTCTTTGCCTCCATCTCCTCCCTTTGCTTTTACCCAATCCTGATGCTTTTACGTAGATTACAGAAATAGGCCCCAAAAAGTACTTTATGAATGCTACCAGTAAATAAAAAAGCTCTCGATCCTTGTCAAAATATACCTGTCTGTCAGTTGAGGCTCATTTAGGGCCTCGGGGACTCAGAACATTTACAGCCACTGGATTTGTTTGAGTTGGGTAATGGGTCCATGATCCACTGGGGCAGCTCGCTCCCCTGTACTCCATCCATTCCCTGAGTTTGGGATGATGAATGTGAATTTACATTTGCTCAATATGCTTTTACACTCAGCATTAATGTAATGTCTCTAATGGAGCCACTATCAAAGTTAACTCTTTGGATCTGCAGACGTAGCGAGGAATGTTCAAAGGATGAGCCAGCCACGGACTGCGGCTAGCAGACCAATCTGATAAAAACAACAATAAGTCCGCAAATGTAAACACTATCTATAACCAAAACGACTCCAAAAATGGACCCGGTGCTGATGTGTGTCTGACAGAACCAGATTTAAGAGATTTTTCAAGGGGACCTTAACCCGTGAAACCACGCTGTCCTGCATCCAGAGCCCCACCCTCTAACTGCTGTATAAATAGATTCTCATGACAGGGTAATTCATCTCTGGCCATGAAAACATCAGCTTTAAAAGACAGCTCGCTGAGACCCTGCGCTTGTTAGGGGCCAGATCAGCAGCCCAGATGCCTGGGATGTAAACTCATGAAGAGAAGATTAATTTATCTGTCATCCCTGACTTTGACAGTTGTTGTAAATTTGACTCTGGCCTGAGCTCACGGAAGGGACGGGGAGGGGTGGGGGGGTGAAAGGGGAGACGGGATAAGATATGGCGAGGAGTGTGAAGAGAGAGGACTGCATTAACGAGGGAGGGGTAAGGTAGGGGTGAGCGTGTGTCAAAAATTTTAAACACAGTATTGACAAGAGAACTGACTCACTCGCTGCTGGTTTGCACCTGGAGCACATCTACAGTCCACCTCTCCAGATCTGTTACGAAAGCTACTTTTAGGAGAATATTTGGCAGTGATTTTAGCCAACCTTCCCTGTCCCCTTTCTTTAAAAAGCAACCTTCCTCCCTTCACCAATTTTTTCCTTGCTGCTTTTTCAAGATGTTGGCCACATAAGGCTCACTCTAAAATGAGTAGTGGTGGTGTCAGGGAAGCCATTTGGGGTCTGATTGATGGTAGCAGGCGAACCACAGCGGCCATGTTCTTAGATCTCCCTATCTGCAAGCCATGCCTGGCGCTCTCTGAGAAACTGGAGAAGTTTTTTTTTTTTTTTTTTAAAGTTAATGCCGCTGCCAGACACATTGCTTATATTTCTCATCATATCTGTGTCCGTGTTTCAGAAAATAGATGATGAATTGGGATGCATGAAATTTTAATCATTTGAGAAGAAGATGAGCTGGCTTTGGAGGAAAGATGGAGAAGAAACTTCTGATGCCGTCATCAAAAACCTTTGATACTTTGGCACAGATGATGTACCATATGTTGTAATTATTTAAATAGGAATTGAGAAGTGTAAGAAGAGCTCACTTAGCTTACATAATTTAAAAAAAAAACAAAACAAAACAAAATATTGGGTTTTATTTTCATGTCAGGGTTTGTAGATGTAAGCTGAATGATTTATAAGATATCACCCAAAATCACATAAATGCATATTTCACACATCGTGTAGTTTTACCGAACGGCAACTGTTTTTTTTAACGTTTTTTCCACAGGTCTTGATGCCAGTAGAGCGGGTATTTTTTAGAATTTATAGAGCTTCAAATGTGAATATAGTCTCGGCCTTCAGCATAGATTCAAGCCTGGTGCTGTCAATAAAGAGCCCCCCCTGGGTTTTGGGCCTGCATACGAATCATCATGTCCCCCTTGGCTTCATTTGACCCTTCTCTCTTTCTGTAGGCCTGTTATGAATGTCACAGTATTTCCAGCTACCATCTTTTAAACTGACACACTCACAGTTGTACATTGCTAATTAATTCATTACAAATTTATTTTCTCAGAGTATTTTAAGGAACCTTCACTTTGAAATAGTCCACCTCTTCATTGGATTTGTTGTGTATCTGAGCACCACATGCTCACATACAGAGAGTGCAGCGTAAAAGCAAATCAGTTAAATTTGGTCCAAGTTATCAACACCTCCTTATATGTCTGATTGGACCTGGGGGAAGTGACAAATATAGCCCAGGAGATCTTGAGCTTTTATTGTGGATTAGCATGCTAATAGGCTTTCGACTTGATTTGACAGACCCTGCTTCCCCCCGGAGAGGGACAGCCTCGAGCCAGGGAGAGGGGTTTTGTATGGGGGTAAGCAGGGTAAAGGAGTGGGAAGAGGCAAGAGAAAAGGGAAAGCGG
>JAQMCX010000003.1:14946506-14981819 GCA_029814765.1 Acanthurus leucopareius | reverse complement strand
CCCCCCCCCCCCCCCCCCCCCCCCCCCCCCCCCCCCCCCCCCCCCCCCCCCCCCCCCCCCCCCCCCCCCCCCGCTCATGGAGGAGGTTTGGAGAAGTGTGGAAGATATTGCCAATTAGCATGTGGAAGAAAAAAGGTTCTGCCAGCGAAAGTAACCCAGTCATGATAAATATGGTGACTTAACAGTCTCTCCTCCTCCCCCCTTTGTCTCTCAGACCGCACAGCTGTGGACTTAAGAACTCCTTTCACCTAAAAGGAAATCAAAAGATAATCCCGAGTTTGATGTTTGGAGAAACTTTGGAGTCGGAGGGGAAAAGGGGTCACCGGTGTATAGGGCACTGGTTTTAAGCTGTAAACCCTTCACAAAAGGTTGTGACAGAGTGAGTTCCTCCAAATCTCTCAGTGTATTCGGAAAGTTTTGAGAACCTTCCCTGTGTTTGAATAAAACCTACTGAAGAATAGAGAGATAAGGGAAGTCACTGGCTTTAAAGTAAAAGTTTAATTTCCCCGTGAAAATAAATATCTGGTATCAATCAAGGAGGCGGATTTAATCCTCTCACCTGCTCCATGTTTGTCAGAATTCCCCCCCTATGAAATGAAAAGCTACCTGAGTTTGACTGACACTCCTCTCTCATAGTTTTGTCAACATCAATTGTTTGTATTGTTTGGGATTTTCGGCATCTTATTCCAGGAGGAAGATGAAATTGGTTGATGATTTGTATGGATATACTGCAAAGTGTTGAGTCAGCCTGTTTTACGTCTTATACACAGAGTTGTTAATGAAAGTAGGTAAGGTGGGAGACTTATATAAATGAAGTGGGGCATTTCAGTTCGCTGTGCTATACATTTTCTTTGTCTCATTGACAAAGATGAGGGAAACAATGGAGCCAATCAGCCATTTAAGCTGTTGAGCATCTTGTAGGAGTAGACAATCTTCCATTTGTGTTGTCTCTGTGTCTCAAAAGCTGGTAATATATTAACATTTGGTTAACTCATTGGACTCTTTTCTCATCCTATCAAAGTCTCTCTGGTTTAAATGAAAACACACAGATAGTTTAATTTTTTTTATTATTTTAAACTTTAGGATACACATGAAAAAATCATTAGTCCAATTGTAGATAAAAAAAAATTGCTTCACCATCACTTGATGGCCTTTTATTTCAAGGACAAAGCTGCAGTGCATTAGCTGTCTGTGTGAGGAGATTATACCTGCGCTGATGATGGCAGCTGACCTTGGGGAGCTTCTATGACAGTAACCTTGCTATCATCCCTTGAACCCTGCTTCTTCCAGCTATAGGTGCATGAGTACGCACTTACACATCCAGTCGTATGCACACACAGACACACACACACACACACACACACACACACAGAGTACGTGCCATATTTTACTTGCTGAAACCCACACAGCAAATGACCTTTCCTCCCATCCCTGACAGTTTCCTGCAACTGGCAACTGCAGTATTGCTTTAGAGCACATTTGCTTACCATAAGAATGTAATTTTCAGTGATAAGGTCCTGGAACTTGGCAGAGGCTGTAGGGGGGGGTCTGTCGTTTTGTGCCAAAGCTCCGGTCCTGGATGATCCAGGGGCTTGCCCTGTGGGACAGCTCAGGGCTGAGTAGGCCAAAGTAATGTCATCCTGCGGAAAAATGATTAATCTATCCCTGTCTATCCTTTATTCCACAAGGAAGGAAGGATGCACAACAACACGCAGCCAGATAAGTGGCTCAATGGTGCATATGTAAATTTCATTTATATCACATTAGACTATTGCTTAATTGCCTCATCATTATAATTTAGCAGTAATTGAAAATTGAGCCAAGGGAAATGAACATATTATTATATGTATTTAATTTTGTGAAATAATGCAAAACAAACACAGTTTTGTTTTTTTCTGTGTCGGAGTTGCACATTTTTTGGACAGAATTTAAGTTACCATGGAAATTTTTCAGCCGGGCACAGGGGATCTCTGAAGGGCCGTGTGCAGTGCACATAAAGCACCCAGGGTGAATATCAGAGCCGAGAGCCTCACCATAAATACCCAGGTCAGAGCTGTCAGCCAGAACACTTCTCTACGTGCTCTGTCTTCTCTTTTTAGTTTTAATCCTCTCATCATGCGGTGAGTGTGAGAGTGAAACAGATACGAGCAGAGACGGCGTGGTAAAGTACAGTAACATATCGGCAAGAGCGAGAAATGTAGGAGAAAAACATACTCTGAAGTGTGTGTGAATCTGTAATAGCGCCACTTAATGACACAAACTATCTTCCCTTGCTGTCGGAGAGAGGCTAGGCTTCCTCTGAGCCTCAGAGGGCCCTCTGTTACAAAACAGAAGACAGTAGGGCTTTGACAGCTCCAAGTGTCTAGGGCCAGGGAAATAATTGATAGCAGGCTGCCTGCATCCAAGGTCCTTTAGCAGTAATTGCAAGCAGAATCTGACTCTCTGATCTCACCAGTGGTATTGGCTATGCCAGAACAGCCTGGCTTTGACAGATTGCCTTCCTGCAGTAATAACTTAGGCATGTTCCCTGTTTTCTCACACAAGGCCATACAGCGCTGTCTCCACCACAAAACCAGCCAAGAGTCATCAGTGATTATTTTATATGTGTATTTTTCTTTCAGCTCTTGGCAGATTTTTCTGACAGGACACTCTTCAAGTAATGGTTTTGCCTGCAGCCAACAGCCCCAAACATTGTTTTACATTGTGATATATTTTTTTTTTCTTTTTCAAAGTAGAATGAAACCATCCGAAAATAAAATTAGGATTTTGCACTTGTTAGCATATATTTAAGACAGGAAGCATGGAGCTTGTGAAATACAAATAGATTCAGCAGAGTTCCTTTTATTTCTTAATTGCCTCATAAAATCAGACATTTATTAGCCTTAAAAGGAATGTAATAACTGTGACCGATCAACTGTGTTCAGAGAATCTTTTAGGTTTGAAAAAAAAAGGAAAAACAAAAAGGAATTTCCAAACACTTTCCGTTGCCATGGCTTTTGCCCTGAATGACAGCCTGAAGGCTTTATGGCCTTTTGAGGGATAGTCCTCTTCCCCCTCTCCTCCCCTCATCGCCTTGTCTCCTCTCCCTCCTCCCCTTCGGCTCTCAGTGGCACTCTTCCATGCTCACTGTCTGCACTGTAAAGCACTCAGGGATTTATTGTCAGCTGGAGTTTCCTTGATGGGGTGTAATAATACTGTGCCTTTCTCACCCGCTAAGGTGGTAGAATCCCCTCCCTCTGCCGATGAGAGGACCCCTGCGGGCTGCCCTGTTTGCGCCTGTGTTCTGTGGCAGACTTAAAGGCCTGGCAGCTCCACCCCATGGCTGTCCAAACAAGGTTTCTCAACAGGCGCTCAAATCAAAAAGAGCAGTGTATGGGGGCTGCAGGAAAGTGAAACGGCAGGATGTTGCCTTTAGTTATTTATTTATCTTGCTTTTTCGCAAACAGAAGAAAGGAGTTAAAAGCATGTGAGCTCCTTTTGGCATGGCGAGGGTTTTTTTGTTTTGTTTTGTTTTGTTTTGTTTTGTTTTGTGTTTTGGCAGAAAACAGTAAATTCTTGCTACTGCTAATTACAGTTGAGTAGTTCTGTGTTCAAAGTTGCCAGAAATCATTCTGCACAGGACTGATGAGTGTAAACACTAAACTGATTTCTGAATGAAAATCATTAAAGGGAATTGAAGTGTAAATAGACACGATCCCCATGACACCCTGCTGTAGGAAATGTAATACTGTGGTTAGTGCTTTACTGCCAGTGTCTGCCAGTTCATCTAATTCAATCTTTAAATGATGGCTTAAATCAATGCAAATAAACATAAGTAAATGAGTCCAGGAATAACATGTGGAAAAAGATATCAAACACAATATGAAGAAGGTTAAAAGTCCCTAAATGCCTCAGAGCGTCCTCACAGCTCAGTAAGCGAGCTGTAAAGGCAGCTGCCGGATAATATAAATAGAAAAATCCTACACAAATCCGCAATTAATAAAAGATCTTTTGGTTGATCCTGGAACAGAGAAGGATATGAGCAGATAGTCAGTCAGGTCAGGGTTGGATAAACTGGTCCCAGTTCCTGTCCCCTGTAAAAGCTTGGTGGCAAGATAGATGGGCGCGTCACGCTGCTTTGAGATGTCTAAACATAGACGTTTTAGAGGTGGATGCAATGTGAAAATGTAAATAAACTTTATAGGAACTTGGGGTCAGGCTGAGGTTGGATTTATGGTTTTGGCATTCACCAAGAGGCCCATCCGTCACCCCTCTGCCCCTCCCAAGCCCCTTGGTCTTAACTCCTCCCGCTTTAGCCAAGTCTCCTCCTCCTCCTCCCAGGATCACAAGACCCTCGGCTGAACTACAGCCGACCTGCTGCATCCAAGGCCAGCTGGGCTTCAGATGCCATAATGAGAACCATTCAGTGCATTTAATGATTTTGTGACTTAGGTTTGTATCAAATATTTCAAAGGTTCTTTCATAACATTTATATTTACATAAACCAAGTAAACCAACATTTGATAAAAGATTGTGATGTTTACTGCAAATTCAGCAACATCAGCTGCTTCACTTTTGACAAACAGTTCTGCTCTCTCACCAGAGCAGCAACAGTCTGTGCATTCATTTTGTGAAACAGCATCCTTCAATGTTAATAAGCTATTAAATGTGATGTGCAACCAATAAGATAGCGCTGTAGGCGGGACACTGATTGAAACTTCAGAGTGGTGACTACAGACAGGGAGAGGCAACTGCTTCAGAGGTCTAAATACATACATACAAGAATTTTTATAAGTTAATTACTGTATGTATGTTAAGGTTGCTGTCCAGAAATATAGTTATTGGAGAAAATCGCTTTCATTGAAAAGACTAACTAATTTAGTTGCTGAATTGCTTTATTAAAACTAAGGGTTTTGTTTGAGTTTTTTCTTATTTGTGATGTTGTCACATTTTACGACAAAAATATGACATTTAATAGCCCTTGTGTGAGGCAAACCTCTCTATCACCCTTTCTTTTTGTTTATTAATTCATTCTTTTTTAAATCTTTATTCATCTCACTTTGTTTTTGAGTGCTGGAGGAAGTAGCTTTTGGAGTTCTTGAGGGAATTGGTGAGTTATCTGTTGGCCCAAGAGGTGTCAGGTCACGATTTGTGATCATTTATTTATGGCACTGATGCTTGTCTTGCCAAAGTTTTCAATTTACAAAAACACAAGCGGACTTTTGACATTAACTGGAGTTTCAAAGTAAAAACATCTGACTGTTGCTCAACTGCTGCTCTGTGTTGCAAAATAAAAATAACAAAAGCTTGCAACAACATTAATTTTACAATCTTACAGTGCATATCCAAGTTAATAAATATTTAGTTTTTGTATCAATAGCAATAATTTCTGGTTTTATTATGTGTTTAATTTTTTTTTTTTGGTATCTTGATAAACTTGTAATTAAAAGGAAATAGATTTTTTTTAATGGAGGCACACACATATATTATATGTCCTGCTGATAAATGTACAAAAGATTAATGAGGGATAAATTACGATCCGATCCAGCTTTACACATTACACTTCATTCAACAAGACTTACCAGAAACAAATCCTCAGATGATGTACGGCAGCGATTCCGATTATGGCAGGCAAACAATCCTGCTGTACTTTTTTTCAATAGCTGAGTTCGTGCACTTGTCGCCGCATTAGAATATGAGAGGACACCTGCCTTAAATGACTGAGGGTCAGCTGGGAACCGCTTTGATCTGTGTGACAGTTTGACTGCCTCGATGGGAGTGGCACTGATAATCCCTTTGCTTAACTCGTGCTTTTTGGCCCAGCCGGGGTCCTGTCCAGGGATAAAGCAGTGGGCTAAATCTTAATCAAACAGCAGGGTCGGTGGCTGCATGAAGGGAAGGGTCTTTGAAGGTTAGAGTGCGGAAGGGCACATTTAGGACAGGGATGAATACACACAAATGGAGGATTAGAGTGTTTTGCCTACTTGCAAATAGATGAGGTTAAGCAGGCAGTTCTACAATACTGAAAGAGTAAGTTATTTAGTTCAGGAAAGCTGGGAGTTGTTTGCTTCCCAACGGACCTGAGTTCATGCAGCCGCTGTTACAGGTACTGGCATGTACATGACTCTGTGCACCAATATGATACCAATGAATTCATTTATTAGAAAGGAGCTCTGCTACTTGTACGCAGCATTCTGTACACCTGTATGAAACTTAAAAGATTTTCAACTGTGCAAGTGTCTCAGTATCTGTAAACAGCAAGCAACATGTGAAACCTCAGGCACATCTGTAATATATATCATACATACTAGCTTAGTAGTATACAGCAGTTAAAAGATAATTAAAATATTAATGCCTTTTCCTTTTTCGCAACACACTAGTTTCTGATACAGTGTTCATCAGTAGGTAAAGTTTAGGTAGGGTAACTCACACAGGGAAGGAAAATATGCTATCAGAGCACGTCTCACCAACATGTTCATCTGCTAATGTTGTTGCATTTGCTGACTTTCTGAAAATGGTTGCAGTCAGTCTTTGATAAATGACCCATGCCCAGACTCAAAACATGTATTACCAACAGTCAGACTGCATGCAAACAGTGCATGAGTCTGCACTGCAGATTGAGTCTGGTCCCAAGCATAACCAACAGCCAGAACCCATCACAGCCAGATAAACAGTGTCATTGGTCAGTTATGTGGTTCCTGTTTAACAGTGGAAGCATGCCGGGCTCAGTGTGGATGATTTGTAACAAAGAGAACGTACGACCTCTTTGCTGTTGTCACCTGATCTGCTTCTCATTGCTTCTCAGTGTTTCCTAAACACAGGTAGAGACGAGTGTGATTGTCTTTCGTGTTAGATCACTGTGTTTAATCTCAATGAAGTGTTTACAGAAAGCTGGGAGCGTGGTGGTGGTGGTGGTTCGGGGAGGGGACATCAGCAGCTACAATAGCTTAATGTCTGCAGCATGTCACATGAAATATTCCATATTTAGGAATTTTAAGAATGGAATTTGTCAGTAAATTTAC
Source organism: Acanthurus leucopareius (assembly GCA_029814765.1). Lineage (NCBI taxonomy): Eukaryota > Metazoa > Chordata > Actinopteri > Acanthuriformes > Acanthuridae > Acanthurus > Acanthurus leucopareius. The sequence goes on along the minus strand of JAQMCX010000003.1, from coordinate 14,974,818 downwards.
CAAATGATTATAGGTCTCCACTGTTATGTTTATATGCGTGAATAATTGGTATTAAACCGCTGTTACTGTGCAGAACAGATAAGCCATCATGCCTGCAGAGATGAGAAAGACAACTCATTTAGAATTATAAACCCTTTTCTCTGTTTGTCACTTCTATTGATTTTTTTTCTGCCCCCATCTCTCATAGTTTATATCTAGCTATAAGATATACTCCTGAAGAGGATTTATTGCAGCTATAGGCCTTGCCCGCCAGGTCTGCCATTACCAACAGACGAAAGGCGGGGGGATGGGGTGGTAGAGGGCACTACAGCGGTGCAGTATTTGATATTGTTTAAATACTGTAAAAGAGCCTTCTCATTTACGCAGTGAGAGCCTCGAGAAGCAGACCGATGTGATAATCCTGTGAGTAGCAGGTGGTGCTGCTTTAATGATTGTGTAAAACAAAATTGCACTTTTCCATTTTCAGTCCGCTCTTTATAATCTCTAAATGAGACGATTGATCGCCTGTTGGCAAGAAAATGGTTTCACCAGTTCTTATTCAAAGTGGACCTGAGGAGAGGATGATGGTACTCTGACAAGAAAGGAAAAAAAGAGGCATATTGTCTTTTTTTTTTTTTTTTTTTTTTTTTACTCTCTATCTCCCATCTTTTTTTCCCTCCCTCTCAGACTGGGCTGTCAGGTGTGAGGAAGAGGAGGAGGAGGAAGCAGGCCTTTTTTCTTCTTCCCCCACCACTTCCGAATTACCTGCTGGGTCCGAGCTCTTTTATGCTCTTGTTGTGACAGGTAGATTTATAAGGCTTGAAATTTGTACAAATCAGTTGTCATTCAGCGGCAGCTGTCAATGTGTCAAGCTGTCAGGGCCTGCTGTGAGGGAGATGCCTTAGGGGGCTGAGCGAGGGGGCAACCGCCCAGAAAAGAAAATGAGTTCAAACAGACCTGAGAAGCTCCTCTATTCCACAGGCCTCCCTGCCCCTGTGGAGACGCCATCGATTTCTCTTGATGTTGAGCAACAGCGCGCCCAAAAATGACACGCCACACCGCGCTCAACCCAGTCAGGCTGCGACACGCCAACGCGTGCTGTGCCAATCCCCTCAATCTGCAGATGCCTCTCATTCCCTACTAAATGGCTGGAAATCTGTAATCTCTCCAAGGAGGGAGAACACCAGAGTTGTGTTTAGAGATTGTTGGCGATGGCTGTCGTGTTTTTATGTGCCGCTTAAGTAGCTGAAATGGAAATCTCTCAGAGGAGAGTGACAAGCGTGTTTAAAGATTGTTGTCGATTGTTGTCTTGTTTGCTTGTTTTCTCTGGCCTTGTCTCAGCGTGGGCCTGCCTGTGTGTGATTGGCGGGCCTGCTGGGGCAGTGATGGGCATGACAGCCTCTCTCAGTCAGAGGACCCCAGGTGACACACACCTTCTCTCTCCTCCATCCTTCTACACAGTCTTCACAGAGGAATGGGAAAGACAGGTGCTGCAACCAGTGTGAGGTGTGTGGAAACAAAAGCCAACAGCTGACAGAGAAGCTGTGCCATTCGACAGTGAACATGCCAAGGTGTGGGATGACACAAATATGCTCATATTTCTCTCATACACACGTCTTTGTGGTATTATTGGTGCTGTTGTCACATTCAGTCTGCGGGAGCAGATGGGAACGAACATTTTACTATAGATAACACATAATTAGCACACTGTCTCAAGTCTGTGATTGGATGTCATCATTGTGAATTTTTATTAGCTGAATTAAATTATAATAATATATATAATTGCATAGGTTTAACACCTTTTCATGTTTTTTGTATTGATCTATACAAACACATAGGTGGTTAAAATGGATTGTGTTAATTGTGCTAATTGTTTTTTTAAATGAAAGTTAATTTTTATTTCTTCTTTATTTGTTTTTTTTCCTCCATGTGAAATACATCAGAGATGCAGCATATATTGCCTTTATGCATGTTTTCCTTTTGCACTGAACACTGGAAACATTGTATGCAAAGACTGTGCTCCCACTTAATGATGTTGTCATATTTGTTGTCAGCATGTTGCAGTTGTGAAACCATACATGATGTTGATATTCAAGGTTTTTGTCACCTTGCCCCTTCAATTTAATGACAACAACAGTGAAAAAAAAAAACAAAAAAAAAAAACCTCTCAGTGGAATAGAACTGTTTACATCCAGGTGTGTCAGCCAAGTTTATTTTCACACCCTTCATGCCTGTGTTTGTTATGTATCACAGCCAAACTCCCTCCCCTGACACAGACCACGTATGGCCTCTCTGAATCTGAGTCAACGGTTTGACCAAAGCACGTGGAGGCTGAAAGTGTACATGCGGGAAGTGATTTGAAACCCTGCTCCAGAGCTGCTAATTTGAAAGCTGAGGACTCAATTTCTTTACATAGCAAGCTCCTGCACTGCTAACCTGGCCGCAGTCCAAACCTCCACCTAAACATGTGTGCACACAGGCACCGACATGCATCAGAACTGCATGGCTACACTGTAATTAGCCTGATGAGGTTTTGGGGGATCCGTCTAACAGATTTATCATTTCCACCTGGCAAAGCGGGGTCTCTGAAAGAAAAGGTTTCATGGGACACTGTTTGGAAGGTGACACTCGCTCAGCAGCCCTGCAACAAGGGGTGAAATATTAATCAAAGTTTTCCATGCAGCTATTAACAGCTGCTGGCCTTGGCCTCTTTGTGGGTCTGCTGCGTATGTGTGTGTGTTTATCGTGTGGCAATGAGCAGCAAGTTAGTCCACAGAGAGATGAGTGTGACGTGTCTGAGTTTGTCTTGTAAAAATGCAGCTGTCCAGGACATGACAGCTACAGCGTTAGAGGGGCCATTACGGGGTGTAGAACATTTCCTGGGAAATGGCTTGAAAAATGACAATGCAGCCTGTGCAATATTAATTGCTACACAGTCACCATAAATAAGTCAAAAAGCTTTAAGAGAGGAACAAAGTAGAACATTGCTGGTTATCCATTGATCATAAAACAAGAGAACAACACTAAATCTTATGCACCATTATTTTTTTATGTTCTTTTCTTAGTAATTAGATTTTAGATAAAATTTTATGTTGTGCTGTGCCATAATATTTCACTACTGTTGGTTGTGTTTTATTAGGAAAACTGGTGGCTGTTTAAGGATCGTAGTAACATATTGACATTGATTCTGTGAGGGAGTCCTTTTGTCCTCTCTGACCTTTGTGACTCTAACTTGTTAAATGTAGGATATTTGTACTTCAAAGGGCCAACTTTGGTTTGCAAATGGAATCTTAAAGCTGCTCTGGACTCCCATTTAGTTGCAAATTAACAGTTCATTGTTAGGGAGCTGTTGGCACATGTTAGGCAAACTGTTTCCACGTAATGAATAGCTTAAACATGTCATGAGCTTATAAAGACAGAATAATGAAAAGAAAATCCACTGACCCATCACATTTACATCCACAGAATGATAAAAAAATAATACAAGTCTTAAAAAAAATCCTGCAGTGTCTATTTTATTTGATTTCTTCGGTGTAGTTAGTCATGTAAAAGGAGCCGATATCACTGCATTTGTATTTAGAAATTTTGAAACAACTAGTTTCAAGTTATTTCAATCATTTTATTAATTTGTATTATATTTCAAGATATAAAACCAAAACTTTCCAATTAATTTACAATATTTATGTTGCACATAAAACAATTAAATTATACGCCAAGTGTAAACTGAGTTAGACCAAAACAGAAGAGCCAGATTTTTGTTGTTCATTTGCTTCTTTATTTCTTAATTCCTGCACATAAAAAGGAGAGTTGAGAAGTAAACACTGCAACACTAGATAAACACTGCGGCACTGAAGCAGGTTGTTCTACAGTTATTGTTTTCACGTCTTGTTTCTCAGCGAGCTTTTGTCTGATTTAGTGAGGGGCATATGTTGTTTAATAGGAAATTAATTCTCACCCCCACCGCCTACCCACCACTAAATCAGGCATGTAAACTAAAAACCTGAACACAGTGACTAATTAGAATCAAAAGGACTGGAATCCATAATGGGCCTCCTTCACTCAAAACACTACTCTATAATTGGCCATAAATAAACCCTTGCTGCTTTTGTGTGAGTTGTAAACAGCTGAATGCTTCAATTAAGCAGAAATACACCCGCGCCATGTTAAATGCAGGGCGCTTGGGAGCCGCTGACATATGGATATGATCTGTGCTCTCTCCCCTGCTCCAATTCAGGCCTTTTTTTTTTGTAGGGTGCGTGAGAAGCACAGATAATTTCTTTTTGCTGGTGTAATATTATAGGGACTCATAAATAGATGGTTACCCTTTTGATACTAAAAAGTTTTCATTAAAGACGCCTGAGTTTTGTTATTGACACCATGGGTTGCCTATGCAGGGAAACACAGTAAAATTTATCAGTGCGCTTTTCCTCACCTAATAAATCATCTAAACAGGGCAGACCATATGGCAGATAAGACCTTGGAAATGTGGCTTCGGCATGCGAAGAGTCAAGTTGCTTGAAATCAGGAACGATCACAGACTGCTCTCTCCTTTTCCCCCCCTCCTCGCTCTCTCCCTCTCTCACAGAATATCTCCCAGTTATTTTACACGCCATTTTCTTGTTCACCTTATCACCTCTTTGTCACTTGTTTTTTTCAGTTTCCCGCAAGAAGAAAGAGAGAAGCAATTCCTGTGTGTAAAGGAGCGGGAGTAGATAGCTGTCTCTCTCTCTCTCTCCTTCTTCTCTCTGTTTCTCCCTCTCTCACCTCCCCTCCTCCTTCCCCTCCTCCTCCTTCCTCCCCCTCTCTGCCGAGAGGGTCCTGGGAGGTGCACTGGCTGATGGGAGAGGATGATATATGTAGCGTCTGTGTCCCGGCTCTCCTCTGGCCCTTTGTCATTAATCATAGCCATTAGCTTTTCTCACTGCAGCCTTGTCTGTGCACGGCTATGAAAAAGCAGCCCTTTCTCTTGTATCCCACACCAAGAGTCCCTGCTAATACTTCTGCCTCACTGTCACACGGCTGCATTTTCAGCACACGACAGACAACCATTGTAATGTAGAAAATGGATATTATATCTCAAACCTGTGATTCTTCTCCAAGAGGGAAAGGGAAATATGGGAGGAATTATTGAGTGTCTGTAAGGTAGAATTGATCGTCAATATTGATTTTTGCTGTTATACTTTCTGCTCTGCGTGCCTTTGTGGGTATTTTCACTGCCTTTGCTGTGCAGATTTTTTTCCTACACACTGACTCTTAAAATCCGCTTTGACTTAACAGAAAAACAACACGCTTCAACTGTGACTACATCTGTTTTGGACTGGTTTGAACTGGACCACGATGGACTTGGATTTGTGCAAGGCTGTAGAGAGAGTCGGTTTGGACGGCTAGCGTGTGAGCTAATGAGAATAAACAGCTGGCCACTGTGGTGACCATCTAGTGTAATAGAGATGTATGGCCACCGGCTCCTGCACGCCTACTCCTCCAATCCCCAAACTGTGCCTGACAGATATACTAAAGCCTCATCAGTCTAGTCCCAGTCACACCAAACACACACACAAACACAAACACACACACACATTGGGTACTCACACATGGATGTGTGTGTCATACAGGAGCCTACACATACACACAGAGTCTAAGCTCTTAAGTAAAGCAGCACAGACCCAATGCAGTCTCAGTGTGTATGTTTTCACTTGTGCGCACGCACACACACACACACACACACACATACACATACACACACAAACACACACAGCCAGCACTTTCCACATTAGAGACTCAACCCTCTTTTTCTCATTTCCCTAACTGTATCATCCATACTGTACCTAATGAAATGATTGCAAGTAGTTATTGCTGACTTATTATCTAGACACACAGCTTTATCAAAGTGCTGCATTGATTTAGTGGACTGTGTCGCCGAGAAAACTCCAGGGATATTTCATTTGCCTGGCTACGCCATAATAATGGGACCCATCCCAGTATGCATTATGCATAGATAGACCATAGATAATTCAAACAGGAGGAACACATGCATTACCTCTGCGCTGTAACCTCCCAGTCTCATACTGTCTATTATATTAGGTTGTGGTGTTGTTTGTTTTGCGCTGCGCCGGGATCCCATTACAGTGAAATGATAAGAACCTACAGTGCATCCGGCTACATGTACAAATTTGTGTCACAGTTTTCAGCTTTGATAAATCCCAAACACCTTATTCAGCAGGTATTTGTGCTTCCTCTCATTTGACGGTGTTTTGTCCTCACAAAGAGAGAGCTAGCTCCAGGTGGCTCCGTGCCTCCCCCCAGGGTTTGCGGAGTGAGATAAGCGTTTGTCTTTCCCATTCTAAAGTGGCTCCTGTTAAGCCCCATACCTGGAAGATGACTGATTTTGACAATGCAATTTACATCTCTGTATAAAACAATCTCACACTGTGCCTGCCGATTTACACCGGATTAAACTGTTTGTCTCCTTCACAGGGTAACCACACAATCTATCAGGGCCTCTGTGCCTTTTCCAATACCACATTCCCTCTCATGTCCCTTGAGAGCAGAAAATTGATCCAGAATGCAGAGCGGGGCCTCCCCCTTTAAAATTGCTACAACAGCTTTGAGGGACCTACAATTATTGAAACATGCAGATGTCAGTAATTTCAATAAAACTGATATGGTAGTAATGAAAACATCTGACTGAGGGGGCGACGGCTGCAGGATTTATGGCTGCATTAGAGAAAAAAGGCTGAGATGACAGTTTTGCGGCATTGCTCGGCACTCCCTTGTTTCACACGCATTAAAGGTGCAGATCAATTAGCGTCCGACGCCGTTAGCTTTGCCACAGACAGCCCTTTTACGGCGACATGAAAAATGCATGGGTTCCTAGGAGAGATTTTGGAGCCATTAAATGTCCTCATCCTCAGATGTTTTCATGCAAGTGTGCATTTGCGGTGATGTATGACTGTACAATAGCCAAAGCCCAAGTCTGTCTTTACAATCAAAGAAGAACCATTACACTCTTTTTGCCTCTTTTGGTCTTGGCGCATCAATTTTAAAGCATGTACAGGTTACTTTTTGTTTAACTCAAAGAAGTTAGCACTAGCAGCCTTTTTAGATATCAAAAGTATTATTGCTATAACCGTAGAAACTATTGCAGCTCACCTGCATGCTAAACATGTATTACATTTGTAAATAAACCTGTTATGCTACAGAAATCCATACTAATTTAAAGCATGCAGCTGTAGTCAACCCACTCAGATCAAATGCCTCCATCCATCCATTATTGTACTCCTATGATCTCATGGTGCCTGAGTGCTGCCTCTCCATTCGCCTTAGGTGAGTCATTGCAGGGCCTGTCACCCTCTCTGCTCCATACGCCATATGTCTAATTCTAATTAAATGAACATTAAGACCCCCTCCTTTCTCCTTCTTTCCCTTTCTCGTTCTCACTCTCCCTGATGCTATCAGAGGTAGGAGAGCTCAAATGTTAAAGTAATGAATGTGTTAGTGCCACGACAGGAGCAAGAAGAGGCAAAGGAGGAGGAGAAGAGGGTGAGGAGTGAGTGAGGAGTGAGAGTGCAGTGCGGCTAGGATTCCTACCTCTGTGGCTGCGACAGGGCTTGGTCACATTCGATTTGCATAACCTGCTAAAAAGCTATCAGAGGGCCCGCAATTGATTGAATTTCACCTCAGAGAAGTGCTAATTAATAACGCTGTGGATCTGACAGGCCTTTATTATGTGAGTGGGACAGGAGATGATGTCTGTATTAGCAGGGTCTCTGGAAGCTGTGGAGGAGAATATAGAATGATAAATTAATGGAACTATGTCTTGGCTCTATCATCATATCATTAGAAGACCATTGATGGTTTCACACCACAGGTAGAAATCTATAACAGTGTAATGGCGCAGTAATATATAGGCAGTGTATATTATCTGCACTACATCATGTGTTGCAGTATGCGGTTCATACTCTCCATGAACATTCAAGTTTCTGCTCCATCTACAGTTTTTTGAATTGTGACCCAAGCACTGACCTGTTTTAACATTTTCCCTGGCTCACAAATATAACTAAACTGTGGCCCTTAATTTATAACACCAACAGTCTGTGAGTCTGTATTTATGTGATACTGTCCATCTCTATGAGTTTTAGAGTGATGTATTATTATTCAGGGTCTAATACAACACTTTCTCCCCATTGACCCACTTGGCCAGTTGATCAGAGCTTTACTGAGTGATCTAAAAATTTGGTTTAAAAATTTGGGGAAAATTAATAGAAAAAATCATTAAAGAAAGAACATTATGGTATTCGTTAGATATCATTATTATTATTATTTGTATTATTTTTGTCACTGTTGTTGTCTGATGAATGCATTTGAATAGTGAGTCTTCTAAAAACACATCCTTTCAAGCACTCTATGTGCTCAGGAAGTAGCTACAATAGCTAACAAAACGTTCATCAGATGCCAGTCATAGTCCATGAAATCACATAGCTTGTTTGGACTTATGTCCATGTTGTTTGAATAAAACTAAATACTATGAAGCAGCGTGACTTGTTTTGTCTTCATCTTGGGGATTTGTGCAAGAAACGACTGTCTGCCAAAACCCAACAGCACTCAACATTTCACAGCTACAGTAAAAGTTGATGGTAGTGCTTTTAGTGTTAGCTCAGTAAAGTCACCGTGCAGATGTGGGCAGATAAAACAAAAATATTGGTGCAAGGAACACACACCTTTGAACCTGTGATAAGTGCTAAATACAGCAATCAGCCTCTCCTTTGTGCTAACCAAACATTAACGATAGTGGATGATTTCTTTCTGAAGAAAAATCTCATAGTGGATTATTGAACCAGCAACACAGCAACAATGACTGTGAGAGAAAGACAATTGTATGATCCTTGTTAATATTTCCAGTTATTGTTTTAGTATCTGGCACTAAAAATTAAAACGGCCTCAAAAGTTGTCACAGCTGTTAAGCTCAAAAGATTTCGCTTCATGGTTAGCTAGCCACAAATACCTCAACCAAGTGTCACATTATAGGGCTAGACTGCATATGAGGTGACTTGTGGTTTCAGACACCTTCACTGCAGCCCACTAACAAGTCACATCACAATTAACAGTGAATAAGGAAATAAGACAAGGAGTTTTCAAACAAATGTCAAATAGGGTTCAGATCCCTGTGTTAGTGGTGCTGATGTTCTTAGAAAAAAGTCCATGACCAACACAGTTATTGCGAGATTGCAGTTGGTACCGTACGCTAACTATAACCCATCTTTCTTTAATTTGCATGTCCCTCTGTGGATCATCAGGCAAGCCAGTGATGGACCACAACATCCATAACCATGCGGCTGCTGTATCTATGCTTTTTTCCACTCTATGAAGAAGTATCTTTGTCATGCGATTTGTAATAATGCACAGAAAATTGGCTGTGCCCAGTTTGGCAGAGTAGTGTCCCATAGTTAATAAGATTTATCTTTCCTGGTCTTGTTCTGCATTTTGCTCTGTTTCACAGAGTGAGCTCTTCATGGAAAAGCTGTGGTTTGGATCTGCCAAGGACTCTGCTCACTTTGGCCAGAACACTTCCCCTACTCTGGACAATAACGCTGCAAAATCACTCTTAGACACCATCACAAACTGCCCGAGCGGTACGCTGTGCTGATGCCAACAGCAATTACCCTGGTAGAAACAACTTAACTATGTGTAAATGACCACTGCTGCTTGGTGAATATCATATTTCCTGAATAACTTATTAGATTAAGAGGCTGCGCTGTGAAGAGATTGGATATGACAGATAAAGAAATCAAGCCCAGATTGCACTGTATATCCGACTAGAACTTGTTTCATAACATCACTTATAAGATGAATTCCTTTTGTTTATTACCATGAACTCTATTGCAATAAAAACAAGTCTTTATTGTCAAACATAGAGTGGTTTTCCGTTATGAATTGCAGTTCAGCGGTAAAACAGATACAATAATGTAAACATCTCCCTTTTTATGTCTTTTATTAAGGCGCTATATAAGCACACATATATTAAATACAGTGGTACTGTGTGAAAGAAAGATTAGAGTATTCCTCAGATAAAGAACCCCATTATGTTAGTTTACTACTTATTCAAGGTCATACTGTATACCAGTAGCGCAGTGACGCTTTTGCAGTGTTCAATGCTTATTGCTCTAAATTAGCTCTCCTAAATCATAGTGGCCTTTCAGATAGGACGCCTGAGAGTCCTGCATGTGTTAATGTTGTATACACCCCACTATTCTACTTGAAGCAGAAATGCTTTTCATCATTCCATGAAACAGGGAAATGCCTGTGGGTAATGAGACTGACTGCAATTGAGAATAACTTATGGAGCTAATATTCTATATCTGCACATAACCAGAGCTCTGCAGGACGTCATAAACATACTCTTGGGCGTGTTTCCCAAACATCGTTCTGCCATGCATATTATTTCCCTGTCTGTCTTCATGGTGGTGTTGTAATTGTTGGGGTGACTTGATGAATTGCATTTGATATGTCAGAGCAGATCCTCTGAGGATTTCCTTTCTCCGGGGCAGTGAAAGCCATTTTCTATGGTTTGTCTGTCTGCAACATGCGTTCATGCAATCCTCTGATCTGCATCCAGGTTGTTAAGCTATCATATGAAATGAGACATTAAGACGGCAATGCAAGGGAGTGTGTTGTCTCCTCGTAAAGGCTCTGTTGTCATATCGGGTTTAAATCCCTGCACAGGACCTCCCAGACAGTCATTTGTTCAAATGAGCATTAGTCATTATTCTTAAAGCCCTTACTGGAGCTCACAGATCTCACAACAAATAGGTGGCCTGTGACAGGAATAAGGTGTAAGCATTCAATATCCCACCCCTCCTGCTCTACTCTGTATTCCCTCCCTCTTTGCTCACTACCTTTTTCTCCCAGTGTAACACAAAGACATGCATAATGTGGGCTGCACTCTGATAAGTGTTCCTGCATAGTAGCCCTCCTCTGCTCTATACATCACAACAGTTAGAGTGTGTGTTCGTGTGTGTGTGAGTGTGTGAAAGCGAGTGAGCAGATCAGAGTAGGGGGAGCTCTGGTCGAGATTGAACTGGGCTGTCTGAAGTTGATTAATCGGCCTGTGAGGGTGAGAGACTCCCGGGCCAGGCAGCAGGGTCCATCCCCGTGGCATGTGATGCTGATTGGCTTTGTCCTGTGCGTCTGCGCTGGAGGAGCGGACATTAAGATTAAGTGATGCTGTCGTGTTGGGGAGCACTGCACTGCATCATTCTGGGAAGAGACAGCTGTGCTGCTTAATCCTTCATCACCAGGGGAGAGCTGCCAGGGCCCAGATATACAGCCAAAGATAACCCTCCATAACTTCTGCTAAAGATCAGGAAACTTTGAATTCGCATCCATCTGCTTGGCTCTGTTCAGCTCAACCCCCCTCTGTCTGAGTGCTAGAAATGAGCAGTCACTAAGAACGCTAAATATAAGGGAGGAGGAGGAGGAGGAGGAGAAAGTGAAAGATGGCTGAGGGGAGTAATCTAAGACCAGTAGTGTGCATGAGCTGTGTATGGATAACCTCTGGCACCAAGAACTGCCTTTTGTCTCCATGAATGATAGATTTATAATTCAGATGAATTGCAGCTACAGTAACCATGTTTTTATTTTGAATCTCTTAGCCGCAGTAGGATTACACATAAAGCCCTTTTATTTTTAATCCAAACTCCAGGATAGCTTAAATTTATTGAAAACTTAAGTTCTCATTCTTGCTTTTAAAACAATTCGTCCATTTATCACAGGATTACATCCATCAGTATGTACCTCGATCCAAACGGGGATTTCTGCCAAAGATCCTGCAGAGAATTAAAATCTCGGACTTGTTTTGGTTGATGGTGAGTGTATGAGAGCTGCAGCCATGTGTTGAAACACAAGTGTTGCCGCTGTAGTTTTCTGATAAAGAAAAGGTGCAGCCAGTGAGATCCAACCCAGGTTCACACCTTGTCTATTCAGTCAGCGGACATTTATGTCTGGACTTCAATCTTATCTGAAAAAAACATACAAAGTTTGTATTTAGTGCATGCTCCTATTTTTTTTATTTTATATATATATATATATATATATATATATATATATATATATATATAAATAAATATAACTTATGAAAAGTTGATATTTAAACACTGTGTTGCTGTGAGTCTTATTTTTTAAAAATCAATGATAGTAATAATAATAATAATAATAATAATAATAATAATAATAATAATAATAATAACAACAATAAAATTGTACAATATGTCATCATTAATTAAATCCTTTGCAAATTTGCAAATTGCATGTTCAGTGAAAATGAGCCTACATGTCACCTCTCAAACCCATGTGAGCTACTTCTGTTAAAATGGATCGTATTTACTCTAGGTTTGCCAGAGAGAAAAAGCAAGCTGGTGTGTTGTGAGAGCAGATAAATCCTGGGCGGAGGCCGAGTAGCTGACTGATTCCTCCTGTATGCAGCGATGGGTGGCGTCAGCAGGTTTCACACTGCTGGCCTTTGCATGTTTGCAGCTGGCTTGATGCAGCTGTCAGCCTGTGATTGATGAGTATCATCATTTAAAGTGTAAAAGAAAACGTCTCTGTGAAGGGAGACATGATGAACTGCCGCCTGCTGGCGCTCTCAGAGACACGCTCAACGCTTCCTCCACCCTCTCCCCTTTTCCCTCTCCCTCTCCTCGTTTCTACTTCACTGCCCTCCCCCGTCCATCCCTCTACCCTTTATGCTTTTTTCTTCACCTTCTTTTCTTCTTACCATTTCTCTGAGTCTGTAAGCGCCTTCTTCGACATTCCCTCTTCTTCTCTGTTCCTCCCACTTTTCTCCTCTTGTACTCTCTCCAGTCTCTCTACTGCCCCCATGATTTCCACTTCTGTCCTCCCTCTTTTATTCAGGTTTATTTAACTTACTTTTGTTGTGTCACTCTTCTGTCTGTATGATTCTTTCACTCTCTTGCACTCCTTCACCTTTCCTGCCCTCTGTATGTCTTTTTGCTTGGAAGAGAGTCCTCAGAAGCAGCCGGCACTCGGCTCTGTACACAGTCCATACTGTCTGTAATACGTCTTAGATCATAGGAAATGTCAAAATTCATATGGACCCAGGAGGGCGATATATTTAGTCCCTGCCTGCTGCATACATACCTCCACAGCAATTGACAGTGACATATTGGTTATGCTGTCTTTTGCAATGTGATATCTTTAAATTCGCCACCTTGTTAAGTTTTGATTAATGCGATTCCATTTCAGCAAAGTAATTGGCTTGGCCCTGTTGTGAGCGATACACAGGCGCTGCGCCGGAACAAACGCTGCAACATGGTAATGAGGCAATGAGTTTGTTCTATGGTTGTTGGCAAGTGACAGTTATTAATGATTGTTATGATAAACAGACGAGTGCAGATCGGGAGGATGAGTCGGGCCAGACTGACAGTTTAAAAATAACGCGCACTGAAAAGTACTAACGAAGTAATACAGTGTTGGGAAAACAATCATGCAGGTTGTCAGAGGAAGAGGTGTAATTACAGAGCTATACTGGCCTGCCAGGGAGGAGCTGGCTTCTAATAGAGCCAGAGGAATATGCACTGACAGAGGAAAGCCGCATGATATACAACTTTAATTGGATCATCTTTTTGCCCCTCTTTCTTTTCCTCAGAATACAAAGGAGGTCTGTGCTCACAGCTGTGTTATGATAGGTTTGGTCTCCTGTGAAGACTAGTGACCCTGTGTAAATAGCTGAATAGTACAGGGGAACCTCTGTGTTTGTGTGATCTGAACATGGACTGTATTACTGTTGCTGTCCTCGTCTCTGCTCAGTATCAGAGTTTGGAAAATGTGTATACAGTATGTTTGAATGGTGTGATGCGGTTGATGTAAACTCACATTCACTTTAGCCTCACTTTTTATTTACATAGCATACACAGAGCTAAAGTATTTTAAAGATACAAAACTGCCTTTCTCTTGATCTGTAAATTCACTGCTGTTCTACTCTATTGAGATGTATAAATACCATTTTTTTTTAGTGTTTCTGATACCGGAGCCCAGTTAACACAGTAATTACCAATCTGATACTAGTTATTAATAATAAGTTGTATAATAAACATGTTATTTTTATAACTGCTGTATACTAATCCTGTATGGATGTCATGCTAGTGATGCACTTAAAGTTTAACAAGTCACTTGCTGTTTATAGATACTGGATACTTGTACAGTGAAAAATCTGTTACGTTGTGTACAGGAGTACTGGATGCTGTTGGAAAGTAGCAGGGTCCTGTTTCTAATAAATAAATTAACTATGTGGTGTCAGATCAGTGCCTGGACTTGTGTACTTGCAGATATCTGAACCAGCATTTTAGGTAGTATTTTAATTACCTTAGTATTCTTGTGTTGTCACTCTTTTAATTTAACAATTCTTAAAGAAAATTCAGTTTGTGGTGTAAATAATGAACAAGTAATACTATTATTTGTGTGACAAAGCAAATGCAGATGGAATTGCGAAATTTTATTATGAAAATGGAATTAACTGTAAATGTGGAATATTGCAGATATTGTCAGATGTTGTCAAAATGTGGATATAATTTACAAAAAAAAAATTCCCTACAATTCTAAGTATTTTTTTCACAGTGCAGCCTAGTGAACAGAAACAAAAAAAAAGAGATCCTAATATGATTTGGTGTCCCCCCCCCCCACACACACACAGACACACGTGCATTTCCTGTGAAAGACACTGCTCAGGGAGATAGAGAGTGTGTTAGCAAGAGCTGATCACTTCAACAAATTCTCAGAAGTGCAACCACATGGACGGATGCTAATTCATTGAAGACTTTGTGGCTGTATTCAAGGAGGCAGAAAGTCTGTTGGAAATAATGAAAAATGCTACATCCAATTCTGGTCATGCATGGTAAACATTTTATCATTATATTGTCAAAAGGATCATTATATTGTTAAAAGAATTATTTATTCTTCACATGGTTAGACTCAATTTCTGATGACAAAACGTCCTTATGCTATAAAACACATGATTAGGAGAAAAAAAAAGAAAACACTGTTTTTTGGGAAAAAAATAAAACAGAATCTGGAAAACATTACAACAGATTTCATAGGGCTCTATAAATGCCATCTTACAGCTTTAAACCCACTGACAACAGGGACAAACCCGTATTTCTGCCTCTTGTCCATCTTCTGTCGTCATGCCTGAACTTTCAGTGACATTTAACCTGTACCAGCGCATGGCTGTCATGAAATACTTGGTTTTGGAATGTGACGATCAGATGACTTTACTGACCTCTGTGTGAACCTTGTCTGGTGTTGATTTAGAGAGGCATGGAGATCAAAGAGATCCTTCTCAGCTTTTGTCAGTGGGCTGTTGGTGTGTAGGCCTTGAGTGTGAACGAAACCAACCCTACACAACACTGTGAACTACCAGCATGTACCTGTACAGAGGTCACCAGAGGAATCGACGCTGTACTCAATTTTTTCCATCAGGATTTAATAGTTTTGTGCAACAAAGTGGAGACCTCTTTAAGCAAAACCTAGTCAAAGTCTTTTACTTGACTTTCATTGTTATGTGCAACTGTACAAATTTATCTTTCCTTAATTACCTTGATGACGCCAGTGAGCGAGTTGGCCAAAGGCGGCATTAATCTTTAATTGTGGACAGTACTGTTTCCCTTTTAAGGTTGATTACCTATGGAAATAGCTCAGGATGGCCTCATGAATCAAACTATTAGTCCAATGTCAGTGTAACCCTATATATAGGTCCGCTATCTCTGAGTCGCACTCGTATTATCTACATGATGTTGCAATTGTTAAGTGTGCTAGATGGAGTTTTTATTGTGTTGTCAACAAAGGAAGGAGATTAAACCTCTTATCAAACAAGTCAATATTTCATTTTCCCTCTCATTCAAATCAAAGTCTGGCTGTGGAAATTGATTGTGGTTAGATGGTCAGAGAGGCAGTGGTGATTCAGTGCAATTTTCAAATAAACCGAAAAAAGAATTGTCATTCTGTAATGGTTTTAGTTGGCAGTAAGTGGCCTGGTTGGAATTTCAGGGCTCTACACTATCCATTATCCAAGTTTTCCAACACCCTGTCATTGCTGACAGGTGGATTATAATTTTTCTATAGCAGAACAATTGAAATGACAGCGGTTTAACAAACTTGGATGGGACAAAGGAGACACAGGGTTCCAACAGGAAATATACTGCCAACATTTGTATGCACTTTGTGTTAGGATGTGAAAAGTCCTGTTTTCTATCTTCCTCAGGAATAAGAGTTTTCCAGATTGTCCAAATGTGCACCAGATAGGGCCGCTCCTGATATATGAGTGGCTAAAACTGTTTCCTCAAGAAAAAAAAAAACAAAAAAAACCCCTGAAAACACAAAATTCACTCATATTTCACTCTAATTTATTGCCCCTGCTTTTAAACATAGAATTATTAAAGCACTTGGTCTCCCCTGCACTCTTTACATTATAAACAGGTTTAGCACCAGATCAGTGTTGTTTTGGCTAGCAGCCCATTTCCTTGCCGCTTGCTTCTTGGCGCTGTCATGCAGATTCTCTTCACGCTTCCATTCTTTTTCTTTTTGAAGGCTGTGATTCCTGGCCATATGGAGCCCATCCCTTTGTCTTCTGTGGTGCTATCACATCACAGGGCCTCTGGTGGAGGCTGGGTTAGCGTGTGGAGCTGCTCGGTGACTGTCAGCCCCGGTAGTCCTCTATTTGTTGACATGTGAAGCCGGGCAGCATACTCGAGGCCTGATGTTGGAACTCACTTACGATTTACTTGAGAAGACGCTGACAACAGGGCCTTCTGTCCCGACAAGTATCAGGAGGAGACAGCTGCGTGTTATCTCATAGAGCATAAATCTGTTACTACATTGCCTATTTAGGAGGACGTCACATGGATGTTGAGCCAACTTTACAAGAATGAATGAACTTGAAAATATTTGTTTTTGCATGTGTGAACGGAATACAGATGAGTAACAGGAAGCGAAGGAGGTGGTGTTTGAACAGCGTGGACAATCTGAGTGTCTCTCCCAGCTGCACACTGTCTCACTGGACATGTACTGTTTTTAACACTTCCCACCATTTGGTTCTCTTTTTCTTCATTGTCCTTCCTCCCCACGCTCTGCTCTTACTTCTCAACAACTAGACCCTCCAAGCCCCCGTGCCTTCATAATGAGTTTAGTCAGAGTGATTATAGCTGTACTATTCTACTGTCAGTGATTATTAGACAAGAGCTACAGCTGAAGACCTTTGTCAGCTATTATTTAATAGTGCTATTAGTATGAGTCCTTGGTAACCATCAGTCATTAAAAATCTAATTGTACATAGTCTAACCATCAACAATGCAGTGTGTTTTTGTTTTTACAACATTGTGGTCATTATAATTGTCAGTTACACACATAAAATGATATCAGAAAAATTTTCTGTTTTACCTTTACAAACTAAAGGTCCTGAACAATAGGTTTTGGATACCATTCATGTTTCAACTGGTACCAGTACCGGAATTTTGTTATGGATACTAAAATGTTCCTTTTTATGGTTCTTTACTCTCTCCGTACAAAAATATCATTTTAGTTGTAAAGAACAAAATTTTCTATAACATGTTGGTAAGAAATTTTGGATATTTTAGCTAGTGTCTGAATGCCGTTTAACGCTAGTAAAAATAGCTAAGCTAGTAAAAAGTAATTGCTGGCTGCAGCTGTGCTAATGTTAGCTGTGTCACTGAATCATTTTTTTGAAAAGTGTAACCCAACTTTTGACCTCTTCTGGCTTGCTGTTGCCCCTACTTGCTGTGACATGAACAATTTAAAGGTGTGACATAGTTTCTCTCTCTCTTTCTCTCTCTCTCTATTCTTCAAGTGACTCTCTGACCCAGATTTGTATTTGAGTTTCCAAATTTGGCACAATTGATTTAACATTAGTCAGTCCTCTGAAGTACCGACGGCCCTTAAAAGTACCAAGTTTGATATCTAAACGTACGCAGTCATGTCATTGTTTGTCCGACAAACCTTTGAGCCTCTGCAGTGAGTTGGTGTTCTGCACGGTGGGGACTTATAAATCAGGCATGGAGACATGAGACAGCAGAATGCGCAGAAGTTAGCTTTGCTTACTGGAGTGAAGTGACACCTGTCTCGCACACTGCTCTAACTCATGTGCACTGTGAAGTTAATCCTTCTGTGGAAGCCTGTCACATGACAGAGAGGACCACAGGGTGAGGGAGGCCTCAGCAGGGGCTTCAGTTTTTCTAAATGAGCTTGAAGCAACATTACAAACAGTTCAAAGCCTGTACTGATATTAAATATGAAAAAAAATTCTGTGATAATTTTTTCTCGTGCTGATGCTACATCTGTGGTTAGTATTACTGTACATCAAGACATTTGGAGAATAATTATGACAGCTTTGCTGTAGCGTGAGCTCAGTCTGATATGTTGACCATGACTACACGCTACATGATACATGAAGGCTGGTGTAATATGAGTAAAAGGTGGTTAAAGGATGTGCTGATGCGTTCTATCTTCGAGAAGACCGCGGTGGGAACATATTGATGTTGATTGATTTTCTGAGGCAATGGGTCATCTTAGGTTGGCTCGTCTTCATTTTCAAATGTTACTCTGAACTGCTATAGCCATGTAATCCAGCCAAGGACAGCTAGGTGTATTAATCAAGCAAGCATGAACATGTCAGATACTTAAATACAATAATACGTTACAAATGTGTATAACTTATGTTGGTATATAATATGCCTTAATGGACATATGCTAAATATACCTTTCTCTTTTTCATGTCTGCATGTTTTGCTGGATCCTGTCCAATGCTGATTGGATCAATTTCTTCCAAAAAGGTAAGCTGTTAACCAAGTACCTGAATTTAATGGACTCAACCATGAAATGTGGTCACCATTCTATTTTGCTCTACTCAAAGTCCATTGCTCAACCATCTGGTTGCTTTATTTACCGTGGACAGCTTCAGTGTGTGCGTATTAATCATGCTTACACAAGTGTCTTAATTACTCCCAAAGTAGCTGCTCCCTCTAAAACCCAGGAGATGACCTTTCTTTCCCTGTTCCTTTACACCATTAATCATCTATAATCAACACCTTCAGAGTCAAGGAGTAGGCCACTCAGAGCTGCCCAACACTGGCCACAAACCTCTGTCACATGTACACTCAGATCTTTATTAATGGCCCACACATGGACTAGACTCACACATAATTACACACAAATACTAGCTTTAACACTGCCACTTAAACGGGTACGTCTAATTTGCCGATGGGAAACGTGACATGACGATGCACCCGATGATGTATTCTTCCTCATGAAGGTCACTTTTCCATTAATATTCAGGAGTCAATTGTCTGTCATTTGGATGTTCTCTTATATCCTGCATGAAACCGGAGGAGCATGCCCACAGGCCTAACAAATGGTATTTCACTTATGAATGCGATACTCTGACATTCATGGCAGACACTGATTCATAGCCGTCACATGGCTGATATGTCTGGAGTGCCTGGGACGCACAAGGAAGTGAAAAACTATGGTGTGCAGGGCTTTTAACATTTCAGATCTTGTTTAGCCCTGCCAATGGCAGATTGACAAGTGAAGTTTCTGCTGTAGCAGGTAACTGACATGCCTGGCTTCTCCCCCCTGCTGACTGAAAGCTTAATATGTCATTTGTCAGTCAAGGATGGGCTTTCATTCAATCATGGCTCGGCATCCACTCAAATGCCAGCTGAGGCTTCGATTTCATGCAAAAGAGAAGTTGAATATACATTTAGCCGGCATTGCTTTAGCGATGTGTTGATTTTTGAAACACCGCTCTTATTATTATTCTTCTTAATTTCCCAACTTTGATTTACACTGTTTGCACGTTGGTGATCTTTTTCAGATGGAGTTACGATATTTCTGTAACACTGGATCATCTTGCATCACTTACAAGCAAAAGGACAAAACGCCACTTCAAAGTTCTATAATAGTTTTATGACTGCCCTCAAATTGCTGTCATAAATTTTTCATTCTTTTTAATTTACTGCCATAAATCAAGGCTGCTGTGGGTTCTCTGCTCTAAATGGGATTGCTCCATAGTTTTGGCATGCTGCAATCTGGCTTTGGATCTCTAAAATACAGACAGCACACAGAAGGTAGTGCATTAATTTGGGCCCATAAATTATGCACTTACTTTTATAATGTCAAACCATAAATAATGTTGATGCATTGGGAACTGCAACACATCACCCATAGAAATTATGCTTTTGAGATGAATGGGGATGCCTTGATGGATAATGCATCTCAACCAGTGTGATCTATTTAAGTATGTTCCTCAGAGGAAATGATGGTGCAAAATTAAGGATACAAGTTTAAGAGGAGCTGTTTGATATTCATGACATGCTTTGCCTAACTTAGGTCAGATGTGGTCTTTGTCTTACTGTTTGGTCATATCTGTCACAGCTTAACATGCCTAATCCTTTTTCCTCAGCTGTTATTGTCCTTTAAGTTTGAGAATGTTAATGATGCAAAATGCCCCCCCCCAAAAAAAAAGGGAAAAAAAACCTAAACACATTTGCTGAATTTAAATCTTACAACTTCTGCAGCAACAGAAACTGCTGCATCCTCCTCATGCTTTTTGATGAACATGTGCAGTTCTGCTCTAGCTTGGCTTCACTGCCAACAGAAATGTTGCCTCTGGTTTTCCAACCTACTCCCTGGAGTACTAGATGGATGATTAAGTATGGGACTTTACTAAGGCTTTTTGCAAATGCTTAGTACACTGAACTCCCGAATATTGTGTATTATCTGCCATTAGGCTGGGATAATATTAGCCATTCTCTCTGTAATGGCTTAGGAGAAGAATAATTGAATGTACTCATGGGCTCTGGCTCAGTGGAGTCGTGCGTGAATGCACAACTCCCCCAAACACTCGTCTGGTTTTCGTATTATAACACTGTATTACTCTTCAAACTAAGCATCACAGGAGAGTTTTGTCGTTGCACTGTGAACACATCCAATCCAGTTGTGTGCTTTTATGATCTTCTGGATGTATAAATTCTGCAGATATATCTGCAGAGAAGCTTGTTTGGACAGCTCATTCATTTTTGCTTGATTGTATTGACAAGCCTTTCTTAAGCAGTCAAGGTAAATGCCGTGATCAATACTGCGGCATTGGCTTGCATTATCACGATAATCCTTGTATGTGAAAATGGCAAGATAGACTAAAGGGGAGCAGGATCACAGTGACTTTGTAAGGGTGAAGTGTCCATTTGAAGGTCCAGTCAGTAAAAAGTAAATGCATATTTACACTGCTTTATCATCTTGTAAAAATAGACTAATACCCTTACACACAATTTATATATCATTCCAATTATTCCAGTGGATTAAAACATTCGTAAAACCTTAGAAATCAACTTTTTTTCTGTAATTTGTGATCAGTGCTTACATGAAAAAAAGGTATTATCTCCCTTTCTTGAGATAGTTTCAACTGGTAATCAATAGCTGTTTGTAACCAAGCAAGCATACAATGATGTTTTAGTGGATTGCTATTAAAATGTGATTCCATTTAGTTAGGTGGGGGCAGCAAGCCTGTATAAGGCAGTCAGAATAGTGTTATGTCTTTGGTCAAATTAAAGCACCGCCTAAACCATGAAATGGCTGTATATAATAAATGTTCTGTCATTTAATTTGACAGTGGGTGTAAGACAGAGTCCATACTTCCTCATGCAGAGTATAAATCATCTTGATGTTCACATGGTGGTCTTGTGTACACTTTAAATAGAGGGAGATGCCACATCAGCTGCACATTGAAAGTTATAGACCATAGCAATGTAATTAAACAGTGCACCGCGGGCAAAATGCTGCGGTAGAACATTTAGAACATCAGATGTTCTCCATGAATTTCTCATTTATTGCTGCTTTACAAATGCTTGATGCTTTGATACTGACCTCACTGTTTGAGGTCTTTGAACTGTGGTGACGCAGAGGAGAGACTTGTTTTTTTCTGTGCCTTTCAGACAAGAGACAACACCCAGTTTTTCTAACAAGCATTTCTCGTCGACCCCATTTTCCTCCTGGGGATAATAAGCTCTGTCACTGACAGTAAATATCTCTCTGGGTTTCATTACCTTCTGTTCGCTGTTATTTATTCTTCCAAAGAAGAAGCTATTCCTCAAACTGGCCATGCAGGTACTTCTACATGTGTTTTGTTGTGTGCATGTGGAAGCTTGTGCAAGTTCTGGTTATCTGTGCTTAACCTCCCTGTGTTTGATGCCAGCGAAAGCCTGAAGGGCCTGAAGTTTTTGCAAACACACACAGATATACATGCCTCAATAAACTCTCTGTCTTAAAATTAGGACGGCCCCCTTTGTGTTTGTGCTAAGAGCTCCTGCAGTGGTTAGATTGCACAGTTTTTGAAGTGTTGGACAAGTATCTTAGAATAGTATATCATGGAGACTTTATGGCTGCTATGGAAGGCAGTTTATTGTAGTGGGCACTGTAAGAGTACAGTATATCCATGTCTTCAACCCTCTGCTGCCCTTGCCACAAAGTCAACAGACTGCAGGGCTGTAGTCAGCGTCCCTGCCCCCTTGATTTAAGACTGCACTTACCAGAACCCGGCAAGGCTGTTGGTCCTGTCTTTCTCTGAGAGCTGTCACTCTTGTGTGTAATTTGCCTGGCTGAAGGAAAAAAAAAAGCCCAACTCAAACCGTGAATAATGAGTGGTTGTTAGCTTTTGAGACAGAACTAGCAAAGCGAAACACAAAACACTCCAGCGAAAGAACTGTAATTACCCACAAGCCTGTGAGTGCACTCTTAGAGGGATTGTTATTGTGTGTGAATGACCTTTCATGTCTTTGGCATGCTGCTCTGTGGCTCTGAGTCGGACTGTTGCAGTTCCATGTAATCAGGCAGCATGGAGCAATAGGAAATAAATATGTAATTTATGGATGCTTTCACAAGAGATGGCTTTCAAAAATAACTTTATCCTTGTTTTCATCCAATAATAGTTTCCTACAGTCTTTTCTTTTAGTACTTTTAGACCTTTGTCTCGAAAGGAGACAGAAATATTGTCGTGAAAAGCATAATTTTGTCTGACTCTGTGGCTTATGATGAAGAAAGTCGCATTGTTTGCGTTTAGACACAACAACGTGCCGATCCTGAGTTTAACATTAGCTTTGTTTTATGAAATGCACCATTGGAGACCACCCGCAGGAAGATGGATTACTGGAAGATGTCTGTGTCACAAACACCCAGCCCTCCCTCAGTCTCTTCAAAAGTCCCGCTCAGACAGCGACAAATGGACGGATTACACAGTGACTTTGGGTTGACAGATAACGCAGAGCAAGCAAGAACTGTGGTGCGGGAACCTCCTGTTCCAAGACTCACTGCCACAGACTGACTTTTTAAAAGATTTATTCTATCAGTCAAGTAATTAACATGATTTATGGTGCTGGGATGACTGTTAGTGAGACAACAAAGGGGTCGGGCGGTCCCTCCCCCAAGGAGATGCTATCAGGTGTTTTCTGCTGTGCTTGCAATGCAGTCAGCATGCAGCTGTAAATCCAGCCATTCTGCATTGAAGAGGAATGACCCCCCCCCTTTCTCTCTTCTTTTCTTCCCTCTTGTTCACTCCCCCTTCCTACTCACTCCAGGAGGTCACAAGTTCACAGCTCGGCCTTAACTGTTAAAACCTGGGGGCTGAACTTCTGACCTCACCTAGTGTAAAAGGGAGCAGAGTGAATAGTGTTTATAAGGGCTGCCATTCTAAGAGGCCAGAGGGGTTTAGTAAAAGGTAGGGAGATCCAGTGGCTTGGGCAAGGCCTTCTCCATAGCCAATATGCTCCAGACGCAGAGGCCTTTAAGAGAAGTGAGACAAGTAAATGCTGCCCCTTAAGGCCAAGGAGGAGTACAGCACTGGCTGAGATTTGAGATAGTTTGATTGACACCTCTATCAACACCTTACCTTCTGAGTAACACAGATCAAACAATGTGAAAGACTAGGTCACCCACAGAGAGATTTGTGCTTTGGAATTGCGTAAGGGTTAAATATGAGGGTTAATATAACAATATTCAAGACTGCCTTAAGCTTAATTTTAAGTCTGAACGTTTCCTGTGAGACATCAAGATGGCAGTATAGATATTGCTTTGAAGCATTAGCATAGTAACTGTCTGAAAACAAACATTCATTTGCGATTTGCCCTTATTCATCTGTCAAGTAAAATCTGTAGAACACTCATACCTGCTTTCACAAGAGTGGCACTTCCCCGTGTTGTTGTCGCTCGCAGGCAAAAACAAATCCATAAGAAGTGCTTGGCTTAGCCCTGTTTACACACACTCTACTTTTCCTGTAACCTCTATAAAAACAAAACACGGTTTCTCTAGGCTGCCTGTTTCCCTGTTAAAACAAGAAGGGGGAAAATTAAATGCCTACAAGCAGATTTTATGATCTGATAAAAGATGGCATTTACTGTTGACTGATTTACTGCCTGACAAAGTTTGTGAGTGTAGTGTAATACAGCAACAGCTCTGCAACAGCTCAGCAGACTTTTTGGATTGGCTTTCATCAACCTGAATTTTGATAAACCTTTACAGCTTCATTAAAGAAGCTGTTTTTTTTTTTTAATCGGGAAGTTGTTGTAGAACAACACCTAATGAAAGTGACATGAAAAATGCAGCACAGAGTCACTCCTCTTTCTCAACCGTAGATTTTGGGCTCATCATCTTCTCAGTAGTTTCATCTGATCTGCTCTGGTGTCTGCGCTCATTACCTTGTACATGTAGTGTTCTTTGTCAGAGAGGACATGAGGCCTGGCAGACGGGGAGGCATAACTGTGTCTATTACTACTGAGAGACTAGCATGTGGTAAAACAAAGCTTGAGTGATTTATCTTGGCCGTACAAATATTAGTTCAGCTAAGCCAGTATGCTTCGGTTCTAATCAGAAGGGGCAATCTCCCCTGTAAGTGACAGCTCAGAGATCTCATAGAATGTTGTTTACATTCGCTTCCAGGCTCCTTACATAGACTCGTGTTAACAAAATAAGCCTGGCTGACTGGTGAGGAATTTAGGCCTCGCTTGCAACCACAGCACTGTGTGACAGGACTGTTTGTTAATGAAGGATTTATGGCTTCTTGGAGCTTTGTTAATTACCCATTGTACTCCTGCTCTGTTGATGCATTTCTTTTAATAACGTGCTGAAAAGATATTTCCTTTGCCGTGTCATGTTCCAGGGGATATACTTAGCTTGTTAAGTGGCTTCTTTAATTATGGCGGACTATCAATTGCATTACTAAGAGCAGAGACTTAAATCTGTGCAAATGGCCTGCGAGATTGCCCCTGCAGTGTTTCACTTGCACAGGCTAACTCATGAAATATCGTTATTTGCGGCAACACTGACTACAACGTCATCTTTAAAATGTGTTTGCACAGACTCATAATTAGAGGGACTACTTAAATTATTTTAATGCATTTGCCATCTGAGATTTTTAGTGCAATTACTCTTAATACTGAAATATTTAGACTTAATTGCATGTTGATTAATGTGTTGAATAGCGCCCCCTGTTAAAAAAAGAGTTAACACCACACTTTTATTCCCATTAATCCAATCCCTGTCCTAACTGTCACTTACTGGTTTATATGTTTTTGTTGATTGTCTTGTAGTTTGATTGGTAGTAAAGGGTTGTGTCCCCTTTAAAATTGTGTTTTTCCTGGTTTCTTGTATATTTTTGGGGATGAAGAGATGGCATGAATCATGCAAAGTACTACTCTCTTCTACTGCGCCCGTCAGTGTTTGTGCATTCAGATAATTTTGTCTGAAAGCAGAATGTTTTGTAATGTGGAAATAACTAGTGGTCAGTGGTAGTTGGTTACTGGAATGTATACTGTAGCTGTCATGGGTTATATTGCAATCATCTTGTCTATGATCTTTTTTTTCTCCATCCCTTTTTACGTAAAATCCATTATGTTTGATTTCTGACTTTGTGTTTGAGGTCGCCTTTGCTCAATTTTATTTGACAAGTGTTGAGGGGCTGTTATGAATATTTTGGATCTCTGGAGAAAACATACTGCTGTCGTAAGCTGCAGAGGAGCTGCCTGGGCCCAGAGTTTGTTTTGTCCACATGTTGTAAGTAGCAACGGACAGCATGGCCCTTACAACAGGATCTCTCTCTCTCTGCAGATCAAAGAGCTTGTGTGGCTGGGGGGTAAAAACATCCACCTCATTCTTTTTAATCTCATCCTCACCTCTTACCATTCCAGCATCCCTAATTGGAGGAAAACTTATGTGAAGAAAGCTCTCCATGTCAGTTTTGCATTCTTTGTTGTTTCTCCTTTGTGCCCGTTTTGCTCCTCCCCTCCGTGTCCTTTGCCGGCCCAGTGAACTCTGTGTGCACTTTGATCCCTCGGCGACTACTTCTCAGGCATTTGGCCTTTACCTTTTTTTACATCTATATGGAACCTGTCCCTCACCTCTTGCCTAACCATTAAGCAGTTGTTTGACCCTTCATGCGTCCTCCTCCCACCTAGGTCACAGAGTTTTACAGCTCAGAGCAAAGAGCTAAACTTGGGGAGAGGTCAGGCATACTTCTTTGAGTCAGGAAGCCCCAGGCACGTGACCTTAGCAGAATGCATTGGTGCGGAGATTTTCTCAATGAACTCTAAAGTTAATTTATATGGTTATATAAAAAAATTAAATATATTTAAATATTATACATTTAAAAACTAAAAAGATATATATATAAATAGGTTTCCTAACTACTGTAAACTAAAAAATATTTTATACTTCTACACTACAGTGTTGAGGGCTTAATGAGAGGCTACCAAAAAGTAAAATAAATGTGTTCACTTATTCAGAAAGACATGTGTTGAACAAAACAATGATGCACATATTCATTAAAATGTACTGTATATTCTCAAGTGCCTGAATACAGTACACACAGAACAAGAGCAACACATCATGTATGAGTCCAAAGCTTTGGCAGCCTTGATTAATTGCCTATTTATGGACTATTAACTAGATCTAAACAGACTTAATGTCATTGTAAGTCATTAAAATGAGGTACTGTATATTTTGCTTGCTAAGAAAACATATAAACTAATGATGTATTTCTGGGAAATATTAAAATGTTTTTATTCAACCCAGTATACATGGTGAATATAATTTTCCATAATCACACCCCATTACGTTTTGTTCCTGTGTGTGTGTCCTGTGTGCCTGTGTGTGTTTCTCTTTTTGCAGTATGTGCACTTATGCATGTATTTTAGTGCATCCATGCATGTGTATACATAGATGCATGCACAGATTTGTGGGGTGTGGGAGTGTGTGTGTGTGTGTGTCCCTCTCTGTGTCTGTGGGATTAGCGGTACTTAAATGACAGTGTTTGATCAATGGTGCCAGGCTCTGCCCTTGGTTCGTTTGCCTTTTGCTCATCATTACTAACATGGGCTGAAATATCTGGGTAACAAAAATTGATATAATGACGGAGAATTCCTTATTATCTTCAAGCTACATCAGATTGGCAAACTTCTGAGGGAAAGCAAAATGTCTGGGAAATATTACGAGTCATTTATCAAGTCCCTCTCATTAGCATATTGCCTACAGAAGCACTCGCAGAAATCTAAATAAAAGTGGCCGATTGGGAGTTGGTTCCATTTTTTCATTTTGCAGAAAAAAAGCCTCTCTCCGTAGCCTTTGCGACCTTGACTTTAATGTAGCTTCCATTATTGACACTGCAAACACTGCTCCTTAAAAGGCAGAGGTCTTGATGTCTCTGCTAAAGGTGATAAGAAAAAAAAATATTGCACATAGGTGGCTAATAGAATGAGTCACACTGCATGAGCCCTCGGCAGTTGCTGATGTCCCTGCATGTGATCGGTTGAGTACATTTATGATCAGGCCTGAATGTCCTTAGCGGTACAACAATAGTGGCAGAGCTATATTAATTAGGAGGTGACTCCATACTCCATTTTTCCTTGTCACGTTGAGCTTGGTCCCAGGTGTACTGTGACGAGAGAGGGAGAGGTGGTGGAGTCCAGATGAGGCGCACCCAGCTCTGTATCCAGCTAACCGAAATAATGAGTTTCCTTCCCCCTTTAGCCACTGTATGCACCCTGATATACAACTCGCAATTAAGCATGGCTTGGTGATCCAGTGATTAATGTCTCCTGTGGTGGTTGTGAAGGGACTGAGACTAAGTCTGGCTATGACTCGCTGTTTATATTCCTATCATGGTCGCACCTCTTTTTGCCTGTCTCCCTCTTTCATGCACACACACACACACACACACACACACACACACACACACACACACACACACACACACACACACACACACACA
>JAQMCX010000003.1:14896023-14946406 GCA_029814765.1 Acanthurus leucopareius | reverse complement strand
ACACACACACACACACACACACACACACACACACACACACACACACACACACACACACACACACACACACACTTGCTCTCTTTCTCCCTCTTAACCAGTCTCCATTACAGGGAAGATGGAGAGGACCATTTGCAATTCAGTAACCTTTATGACAGTGCACTCTTTAATCAGAGGGCCCTATTTCTTTTGTAGAGTAACACACACACACTCTCACATACACACAAAAACACACATACACATAGTGTGGACACTGCCAGGCTGGGTGAGCTAGTGAAAGTGACAACTCTGATTTACAATACCCCGGTGCTGTTTCATTTGTTGTTGTTGAAGGCTTTTAATTTTTATGGTGGACAGCACTAAGTAAATTGTGTCTTGTTTAAGAGAGAGGGCTTGTTTTTTAAAAGGGGAGAAGATAGAGGTATTGAACAATCAGGCTGTTCTATTTGGGCTACTCTTTTTAAGAAAACTGCTATTTAGTATGAGTACATTTCATGCCTGTGCAGTCTTTCTTAAGCCTGATCTACAATCAGACAATGTTTTTTTACAATGACAAAAAAGGTGGAAATTTGTTGCATGATGACACAGTGAACTAGCACTAAGCCCATTATGTAAGAGTACTTTTACTCATAGTTTCATACCATACTTAGTCAGCTCCCAGCCGCTGATAATAGAGTCCGCATCGAGGTCATTTGCTCACTTGCCTTTACCAATGTTCTCTGTTCTTTATTGTTTTGTTTATCGTCAGCAACAAGTGCTTTATAATTAAAGTCTCAATTGTATGTCTCACCCGGAGCAATAAGAGGTATCTTACGATTTGAATTTTACCAATTGGTCAGGAGTGTAATGGGTGTCTTAAGCTGTTCCAACCTAAATGGCCATTGCTGTTTGTGGCCACTTCGCTGGTCCTGCTTAGTGATGAAGGCTTTTGATTTACTTTATCCTCCAGAGCCCTATTCAACTGAATGAGCGACACTCATCCTGCAGAGCACAAGGGCAACACCCCCCAACCACACACACACACACACACACACACACACACACACACACACACACACACACATATACACTTCCCCTTTCTCTCCCCCTCTTTACTGGATCATTTCCCTTCACACCCAGAAAGGCTTTGTAGTGGCAGCATCATTCTCCAAGCCTCGCTTTCTCTCTCCCTTCATTTTTGTCTCTCTTTCCTTCTCCCCCTCCTCTTTCTTTCACTCCAACTTTCATAAGCTCAGTAAAGCATGGCCTTCAATTCCCTTGTTCTAGTGTTTTCACTTAAGATCAGGAGTGATGAGCAAAAGGTTTCTGGCTCAATCCTTGAGCAAAGGCCTGGCGTGACAGGGATTATTATTTATTTGTCATCTTGGATGTAATAAGCTGTAGGTACAGACTGGAGAGCTGGTGATTTATTGCTCTGTCGAGCGCCAGTAGCAGTCCGGCCGCTGGGGCGTGCAGGATGAATACCGGCCTGTCACTCCCGTCCATCCGTCTCCTCGCGCCTGCCGCCATTTCATGCCAGAATACATAAACAATCTTTCATTACTCCTAAGCCCTTTTTTTTCCATATTTGCTCTTCACAGGACACAAAGTTTGAATTTATTCACGGATTTCTCTTTTTTTCTCTATTTATCTCCCACCCTCCGTTCTACAGTAGGTATTGTTTTTTGTTTTCCACATTCAGGGATTTTCAGAATGCGTAGCCTTTAACAATAAAGAAATCCCACGCCCATGCAGTTTTTCCCCTTCTCCTCTGATTTCATTGTCATTTCAAATCCTTTTGGCCATGACTTCATTTTTTCTTTTCAAAACCACTTATGAGAAGAACAGCTGAACACACCCACTTCCACTTCATCTTTTCAGAATGGATTATTCTCAGTGCGGGAGATTCTTGAGCCAGGGGTGATTGGACATGAATATGTTGGTGTGCTGTCAGCATCATGTCCTTCTAGTGCATTAGTGTCAGTCTCTATGCTGCACTAAAGTATGAAATGAGTGATAAAATATCAAATTCCCTAATTTCACCTCCCTTTACCCATGTCTTCCAGAGCAGGAGACATATCGACCCCCAGTCCATTTAGACAGGAATTTAATATTTTTCAGCTAAACCAATCACACATGGTTAGCGCTCACTGTAATCCAATCACATTCCATCATAAATGCTCCTCTTGTGAGGCTATTCACGGACCTGCTAAACTGGTAGAAATCAAGACGTAGAAAAACATGGCCTTAATAGATTGTCTTGGCTGCCTTAGAGGAGCTGGTTCCAGTTCTCTCTGTCAATACACATTTTCATTTCTTCGGCCCTAACTGCTCTCTCCAGGCACAGATTGGCTAAAGTGGAGCTGACTTTGTAAATAGTGCTCTCATTTATTAGGGCCTTTATCTGCAAGCCTGACTGGGAGAGGTCTCAAAGAAGATGCTTAGCTCACATCACCCAGACAGAGGAAGAGGGACGATAATTATGAGACATTTATTTTGGTGAGCTGTTTAATAGTAGGACCTGTTGTCAGCGTCTGAAAGGCTGTGAGTGTGATGGTTTTTAGCTTTCTGTGATTCTGGGCACACTGTTCATAATAACATTACATTCAGAGACAGTATATTATTGTCATAGTGCGTGTGGATGTGCAGGGCCAACACTATTACCAGTAGGCTGAATAGTGAGCATTTGTTAGAGGACATAGGTGGTGATGCCTCACACAGGCAGTGAACTGAGAATACTCATTTGGTTTCTGAATAAGGCCTTGACAGCCACCATTTATATCGGCTCGTTGTATGCTGTCCAGCCGATTAATAACAGTTTATTGCTGTCTAATTAGTGCCGGCTGATTGGAAACTGCGTCAGGAGCGAGGGAGAGAGACTTGCTTGCTTTGTTTTAGTGTGTGCAGCGTTGGGAGGCTAAAAACAGCAGAATTGGGAGTTTTTGAGAGTGAGTAATGTTCCCTGCAGTAAAAAGGGTGTGTTTTTTTAATGTGTGAAAGCACAAGGCTAAATCCACCAACCATTAGTAACATGTGGTGCCATCTGACCTATTCATTTTCTTTATATTGTTGGTGATTGCAGAGACATCAAGTTTTATGTGTACGTTCAACATATTCCCATATCTGTATGTTACTGGTAATCTAACCATAAACTGGGGTTGTAACTCCCCTTTGATCAGTCATTACAGCATGGCCAGTATCTGCCTTTGAAGATGCACACACTCAAGTTTGATCAGTAACAACCTGTAAACCAAAATTAGGCTGAGATTTTTCTATAATGTAAAACCACATGTAATGACTCTGCTTTGCAAGTTGAATCCTAAGCACATGTGCATGTGAGAAGTGGCCACATTCAGTTTCTCAGTGAGAACTGAGCAGGAATTCTACACTGCCTCAATGATTATCGGCTTTGCTGTGTTCAGGGATTGTTATATCTTGACATAGACTTTGAATAAATGGCTTGATAGTGTTATTTAATAGTAATCTTTAATACACCAGACATGATCGAGACAGATCCAGTAATTTGTCTGCAATGTAGGGGTTAGTTTCCATTCGTTTGTTTATGTGCATCATGTGCTGCAGCTGTCAAACATGCAGATTAAGCCTTGATATAACGCTAGACCGACAACCGCAGATCATACAACACCCAGTAATTTCAGTTAATTATACGTCAGCGTGTGTCACAAGAACAGCTCTGTGGAGTAAAAAACAAACAAACAAGCAAACAAACAAACTACTGTTGTTTTGCTTCTGTTCCAGCAACATTTTTCAGGTGAACCACATTGTCTAAGGTTTTTTGTTTACGTCAATCTGCATTTGAGATTCAGTATTTCATCTTCGGTAATTTTAACACTCAGGCTTAGTGAGGCTTATCTAAACCTCTGAGCCACATTCTCACACTCATCTTTCTTTTAAAAATAAAGCTTTTTATATGATACAGAAAGCCTGTAAAATAACTCTTAATGCAAAGCATTAACTCTTAATATAGCGTTGGTATTTTTAAATAAAAGCCAACTATAGGATAATAGCACAATGCAGCTAAGGAAAAAAATATAAAAATAGGCGTGTACTCCACACTACAGGACTGGGATGTGTGTTAAAAACCTCTATTTCTAACCATATTTTTAAGCTTCAAATAATAGAGAAGTGTGTATAATATTTTACATTCACAATGAGTTTTTTGTGTTTGCACTGTTGGTGATGGAGTGTAAGAAACCTCCTCTCATTTGCGTCTTTGCTAGACTGAGTGGCTGGGTCAGTGAGGCTCCACAACTCTGCTCGGCCTCCAAACCACCACTGACATGCAGCTGATCAAGCCTTAATTAAGGAGACATTTTCTCCCTGTGATTTCTATCGATGCAGGGGAAGAAAAAAACAAACTGAGTCACTTTCCTACTGGACTGCAGGAAAATTAAGTGTACTCTACTCGCTCACTACTCTCTCCGTGTGCATCCACGACTAAGTCTTTTGTTAGGTTAGTATATGACTTCCTCTATTGACAACTTTTTCTTATATTTCACGCATTTGCCAGCCTCTTCTGCTGTGTTTTCTGTAGTTTTTTTACTGTCCTCCTGCTGTTTATCCTCTCCACCATCCCTCTCGGGTTCTTCTTTCTTCCTCCTCCTGCTACCTGTCTTCACCTCTGTCACCCATTCAGCTCCTGCCACCTTCCAACTCCTCTTTGCCAGCTGCCTGTCTCGGGCTGCCTGAGCTGAGGTGAGTGGTCTTGGTGGGGTGGGGTGCGGCATTAGTGTTTCTGCTTGCCTGTGCAATAGAAGGCGACGCGTGTCAGGGCCTCTGTCAGCAGATCAGCACCGATGCAGATGGGAGGTGAAAAGCTCCCCAGTGACGAGGGCTTGGAAGCAGTAGCCGATGGTGGAGGCACGGTCGCCCTCCCCTCTTTCCTCCTCTGTCCCCTCTGAATCTGTCTCTTGCTTTATTGCGTACACCTCTCTTTCACTTACACACACACACTCCCTCTCTCTCTCTCTCTCTCTCTCTCTCTCTCCCTCTCTCTCTCCCCAGCCTTCTCTCCTTTGTTATTGCAGCAGCCAGGATGGAGTGGGCTCTGACAAAGTGCTGGGATTGATAGATGGACAGAGCTGGAGACTGGATGAGAGGATGGATGAGGGCAGAGGAGGGAGTTTAACACAGGCAAACACAGAGAGACAGAGAGGAACGACCTGCTCGGCTATGCAGCCACTCACAGCCCCACGGCAATTTAGCCCTCCACTAACCCAGTGCCAGTGGACTCTGAGCCTCGGTACCTGTTTGTTCACAGTGCATATGAACAACTGTGACAGCATACAGAGGCCAAAGGAATTTAGTGCCCACAAAAAACAATAAACACACTCCTGTGTTTATCCAAACCATAAAAACACACTGCATACTTGCGATTTTACTGTCTAGGCTTGATGAAAACTTGATTTACTTGACCTATTGTTTCTCAAAACAACTCAAATGAAATAGTGCGGATACATTTCCCTTACATTCCAAACATAGCACATGTATAATTTAACAGCTCTAGAGTGTAGCCTTTCAATATTTTCTATGTTGTTTCATATTATTAAATAACACTAGGCTAAAATTTTGAATTGCAATTTCATATGTGTATGTCCAAAGACCTGCATCCCTCTGCGGCAGTGTGTGTTTGCACACTAGTGGTGTGTAGGAGGCTTGAGCCATTTTTCACAGCCCCTGCATACCTAACCAGCCCTTTAGGAGAAAGATGGGAGAGAGGTTCTAGTAACTGTGTTCTTATTACAAAAGGCTTCCTCTGCATCTTGGGTGGGGTAACCTGTGTGTGTGTGCATGTGTGCGTGCGTCCTCTCATTACGCCCCTACCTGCTCTGCATTACTTGTCAGTGGTGTTGGAGCGCCCTGCTCAGATTAAGACTAATGTCGATGGCCCCAGGAACTGCGATTAGAATCACACTCATTACTCAGGGCCCAGTGACGGAAGCAATTTAAAGCCCTCGTCTTTACAGTACAAGAGGCAGGGCAAGCCCCCACTGTCAAAGGAGGGGAGACACTGCCCTCCCCGTACTCACACACGCACACACATCAACACACAGTAATATAACTGCACTGCTCCCTCTTTCTGTCCTCCAAGGACACCTGAAGGCCGGGCTCTTAGCGACTTAATTGACTGACTCTCTTTCCTTGTGGCTTTTAATTTGTTTAACCTGTGAATAAAAAAGAGAATGTGCTTCAGTTTGCATATTGCTTCAATGTCTGGAAAACACTGAAGCCTAATATTGGTAGGTGTGTTTTGGACATGTGTTGCACATTTGATGACATTTAGTTAGAAGTGTTTGTGTGTGTATGTTTGTGTGTGCATGATGGAGAGGGTCTTTCAAACTACCACGGACCCTGACGAAGATTAGACGGTCAATATGTGTAAGTCGCATGTCATTGGGGCTGATTGAGTGAGTGTGTACTGTGTGAGTGTGTGTTTTTCAGGCCTGGCATGTGTAGGTGATTCTCCCAGTGTTTTTGTAGGCCGTACACACACACATCAGTGTGAGCTTTGACAGCATATGGGTGTGCTTGTGCAAGTTATGTGCATGCTTGCCTTTTGTTCATGTGTGTATGTGTGCGTGCGTGTGTGCATTTGGATGGTATTGTGCATGTGTGATTATGTGTTTGTACCTCCTCAATAAGGTTACAGCTACTTTGAGTGCCTCTGTGACAGCCGTCCAGAAGAATGCCAGTCAGGGCCAGTACAAGGGTGGCAGTCACTCAATAATGAATGATAGGCCCATCAATTAGCACCTGTCACCATGGCAACTCTATCACAGAAATGACAGTATTGCTCAGGCTGGAAAAGAGAGGGGAGAGTTGCATCCTTGTACCTGTCAGAGAGGAGGAAATATACTGCATAGTAAGTATATTGAGTAGTTTTAATGTAATTAAAGCCACTGAAAAAGATTGTGATTATTTTAAAGAAAAAAACTGGATCACAAACAAGCTAGAGCTTTTTTTTTCCCTTAAGCAGAATGACCCAACTTAGCAACTAGTTATGAGAAATTACATATACACTAACTAAATTTAATGGAGTTTGCTTGTTAAACCAGAAGCTATTATTGTTTTCTTCCCGACTAAATGAAGGGAAAAAGAAATAAAACAGGAAATATATATATATTCTTTATATGTATAAGACCATCAGTGCTTAAAAAATTCATCCTTGTATATTGATATCCTTGATTGCATAATTAATCATGAGTATAAATATTCTAATCTCCAATATCTTATAGTCAACATTAATAATTCAAATAAACGTTGTGAGCTGTGTAGTGTCAGTAGAGGCTCGGAAAATGCTCATAACATTTAAAACATCCTGAGAGAAATGGAAACTATTTAAAAGGAGACAAGAGTCCAACCTGACTTCATGC
This sequence comes from Acanthurus leucopareius, assembly GCA_029814765.1. Lineage (NCBI taxonomy): Eukaryota > Metazoa > Chordata > Actinopteri > Acanthuriformes > Acanthuridae > Acanthurus > Acanthurus leucopareius. Next base: position 14,939,036 of record JAQMCX010000003.1, on the reverse strand, counting down.
CAGTATGTGCTTAAAAGGTTTTCCACTGAGACTAAAGTGAAGAAGTGACTCATTACATGCTGTGCAGATATGTTTGTTTTTCTCAAAATGCTCAAACCTGATGCTAACTGTATGTGAGAGCTGTGATATTTTCCTGTTTCCATCTTACCTGACTTATTAGTTTAAGGCTGCTAAGTGGGCCTGCTAAGAGCAGCTGATTTGTGACTGCTGAGGAAAAGATTAATTTCAGATTTCAATTTGACTGAAAAATGAAGAACAACATTTGATTTGTGCCAAAATCTCATCCTCCTCGACTGTTTTTCCTGTAAAAGGGAGTCTGTATATACTACAGAAATGAATTTAATGTTGCCTGTGATGGAGCTTGTTTCATGCTATTATCTTGTAATCATTAGTTTTATATAACATCACATGACCATTTGTCATCCTTTTCACTCGCCGTAGCATTGTGCTAACGGTGTAAGACTTTTTTTTTAACATCTAGTATACGAACACGAATGACACCCACTGAATGCACTCTCCCTGTTTGAATAGAGAATGGCATTGACTGATTGATATTGTAATTCTCGCTGTGAAGTAATGTTTTACAGCATGCGTAAAGACAGATCTGTATGGCCCTCCCTACCGAGCACCTTTCTTCTGTATGGATCTGCCAAGTGCTGAGGACTGGTTAAATGCTGTCAATCATTGATTTTTCCCTCCGACAGCAGAGTGATGGCTGTGGTGATTGAAGGAGTCAGGGTTTTGTCTTTCTCCCCTGTGCTGCAAGGATTCAAGCGAGACATCCTCACACCTTCTAAGCCAGCCCATCACTTCCCTTCTCCTCTTATCCCTGCTTTCTCACTCCCCCTTTCTCTCTCTCTCTCTCTCTTAACAAATGGCATCAACAGGCCATGAAATAATCAATGCTGATGATCCATCTTGGAGGCTGTCGATATGTTAATGAGCACGCCTCATCGTTATTGCTGCCGGGTCATAAATCACTGCCTCTTACCAGAATGCACAGCAGCTGGTGCAGCAAACCCCAGGCCAGGAATAAAACACTGTCTTTTAACGATTAATGTCCAAACATTCTGCTGCCCTGTGCCTTGATTGTTTTCAGATGCCAAAAAAGTAGGACGGATTGTAAATCAATAAAACAATAAGACAAAGTGTTTTAATAAAAGGAGAGGTTGCGAGTAAATCATTGCGGTGCTCTATTTAGCACTGCTTCCTGGGTAAGGAATAATTGGATACCTGGAACCCAGGAGTCATTTTTAAGGTTATAAATGCCCGTGTCAGCTAGTAGTGAGAAGCAGGCTAGCTTGCAGCCTCACATTTTTCAAATCTGCTTTTTTAAGGGACCTGAGCAAAGCAAAGGGAAGGGTTTAGTGGCTATTTGTTTCCATGAGAAATGAAAAGGTAATATGTTTGCATAGAGTATATTGTAAATCATTATGATGGGATGGCAGAAAGAGAAGCTTTATTATTTTCTTATTTCCTATACTTGAAATCTTATACTTTATTTCAAATGTTTTGAATACAGCAATATAAGCTTTTGTCCGTTATATTTTTTTTTTCTTTGCAGTATTTACATTTATTTCAATTCCCAATTTTGTTATGTCTGACAATTTATGGTATGCAAACATTGTTTTATTGGTTTATGTTCTCTTAACAGCATATGTAATGCACTTATAGGTTATGCTGCAATAACAACGGATCCCGTAAATGCTGGGTTGATAAACAGTCTTTTCTTAGCCTCGGGTGTTACATTATTTGTCACAAAACAAAACCTCTGAGGTTTCAGTTCATACCAATGTTTAAAAAAACAAACTACTCAGTTAAAAGTCCAGTGTGAAGGATTTAGAGGATTTAGCTTTAATTTGCTTTATTAGCTCTCTTTGTTTAAGTACACCTTTGCTTCTCCAGTGCAAGTTAAACATTCATATTACATAAATGCTATGGTTAAATTAGAGTAACCATATTCAGAGAACATAAGAGCTGTATGCAGGGATTACTGCATTGCATGCAGGCTCTGTCTGTACAAATCAAAGTGTATCACTTTGTAATAACACTCTTGTTTGGTTTTAATATTGCTATTAACTGTGGTATCAGTCAGGTGACCTTGTGCTCAATGACTCAGTCAAGCTTGTAGATTGCAGTGTAACCTCAATGTAAGTCTCTAGCAGACCTCTCAGAGCTGAACAGTTTTATGTCCTAGCCCTTGGACTTCTTGCGGATGATGAATCATAAACCAAGCATTTATAGCAATGTTAGCTACTGGAGAACAGTCTCCATCAGTACTTTCTCATTCATGTGTCCTCACAATGTCAATATTGGCAGTTAACTGGTGTGCAGCTTTACTTATGGACTGATTGTATTTGAAGACCTTGACATCAAAACCCAATGGCTGCCACTCTTTCTTTGTCTAGTAGCAATAAGGTGGTTGTCAATATTTGCCATTTTATCTTTATCTAAATAAGTTACATGTCTCTGTGGTGACAAGATAGTTTACACTAAAAGGGCTGAATACATTTGGTGAATGACAGGTGTTTTGTTTTGCCTGCTTATAAGTCTGCTTTAACCTCTCTGTGCACATTTCCCTTTATTGTGATCTGGTGCACAGCAAAAGCATGGCCTTATTTGCTCATTTTGTTTTTAATCTGCCTCACACACTCACTTATACAGCAGAACACAACTGTAGTCAAGCATTCTCCCTTTGGTTTATAGAAGCAGATAGCATGTGCAAGCATTGGACACTCCAATTTATTTACAGGAACTGAATTTACTTCAGAGTCTGACAGCTTGAATTCCTGTGGCCTCTGTAGGGCCTAAATCATGCTTGTGATATAGTGCAGCTCTGCGTTTTTCCTCCCTCAGTGCTAAGTATTATAATGATGAATCTGCTACTCTGGCTTATGCCAGCTCTAGGCGGACATAACAGCAGTTGTTTAAGTTTTCCAAAACAAATAGAGAATATTTCAATGGAGACAGATAGCAGAGAGGAGCCTGGGAAATGGCATAGTTTGACTTGTGGAAGTTGCCTTTCTAAATTGTTTTTGTTACTAAGATAAGGAACATTAACTCCAGATGTCAAAGAAAGTAAATAATATATCAGTCGGCTGTAATAAATGCCATTTACTGAAGAACCAAATGGAGATTTTTATTTCTCGTAACTGTCATCTATCAATATTTGCATTTTTCCACCAGTCTTCATCTTCCATATCCACATGTATGTGGCCAACCATCCATATCAAATATTATCGGTATTCCCTCATGGCTTTCAGATCACATCTGTGTGTCTTACCATTTCAGAACAGATGGGCCCCGTGCATACGGTTATTAGTGTGAATTTATTGCCTTACAACATACAATTTCATTAGACAGGGTTGTCATTTAGCATAGGTTAAAGGGAGGAAGTTTTACAGTTCTTTGCTGTCAGTGATCTATTTTCATTACAGCCTTCTCTGAATATTTGGTTAGGGAGTTCGTTTTGACTGATTTTGTGTGGGCAGGTGTATCCTACAGGAGTTACACTGCCACAGCTGCTGTGTGATTTGTGACTTTTCTTGGGAGAAGAAATAATACGTGTTCATGAAATAAAAAAGCTTCTCATCTTCTATTCAACCCACAAATCCAAAATAAATGTATTCTCATAAGTTAGGGCTGGGTTTATATAAGACAGATTTTCTCATGTTGACAGTACATAAGGGCTTATACTAATACAAGCTATGCTGCTTATATATGAGCAATCTTAAAGATTGGTTTGAGAAATAGTGATTAAGAACTTTGATGATTTATTTAATAATTTATTTATTGACTTATTTATTTATTCTAAATGTTAAGGTTTTTTACTTGGGCTGTTGGAAAATGGCCACCATTATTGTTGACACATGGCAATATCTTTTCATGCTGAAATAAATCACAAATACAATTCTTGGCAGCTTCACTAATTTTTATGGTAATTCTAAAAATTAACATCAAATTTTAGATTTTAAAGTTGTTGAAGATTTTCATTTCTATTGCAACAGTCTACTATGCGTCACCCTCAACAACCTCCACTACACCCCCGCCTCTGTTGAAAAACTACCCACTGGTATCCATTGGGTCAGTGGCCTAATAATTTGCTAAAGCATGTTTTTAAACTGCAGATCATTTAAGCTTTATGATATTAATGAGGATATGCGCTTATTAGGGTTCATGGGAATAGTTGTTGATAGAACAATCTGGGGAGAGTGAAAAACGATTTAACACGCTCAGCAGGAGTGCAGGATTGGCCCATTGCAGTGTGCCGCGATTAATTCTTATTGTACAGCGAAGCTGCTTGATGGTGTGGCGTTGAGGCAGTTTATTGCAGAATTAGTGTGATTTTGCAGCATTTGTTGTTGTGTTGTACTAAATGCTAATTAGGCTCTATAACTGTAATTAGAACCTTTTGCTAGACAGACCAATTTAACTAGTACCACAGTAAGAGCATCAAGAAGATGAACACACACCAAATTAAAGCTCACACATTCACATACACATGTGATATCACACATGCACACACAAACGTCTCACCTTATAATTACATTCTTGCTAACTATTAGACAAGACAAATGTGGGGGTTGCAGGGGCTCTTTTTCTCTAATATGTTAATCATTCCTTTGTTCTTGCAAGCTTTTAGTTAGTGTGTGTGGTCTTACTGGGTATTTTATTGAGTACACTGAGTCAGAAAAGTGTTGTTAAACACAGATAAACAGGCAGGAGTTGCTATGACATGAAACTCTATCTTCAGAAAAAAAAATGGCAGGACTGTACTTCTAAAAAAATCCCTTGTTCATATCGTAAATGCTTTTCCTCAATAAACTCTGGCACTTGCATGCAAACTTATAAAAAATGCACACGGGAGTTTCAGTCTTAGTGAATGTGCTGTTGCTGTGTCCCATTATACGGAGGATCACAGTGCAGCATGCATATCATCCTGCAGCCTCGCCTGCCAGTCAGGCCTGCATGGTGCCACGGCGTCAGTGGCATGGCATCCTCCTCTGGCTTGCACATAAAACCAGCGGCTGTGGGCAACGTTCTTGCCTCTCACAGCAGACATACTTCTCAATCATCTGCTGACACAAAGTTGGACAATGTTAAAAGACATAGCAGAGCAAACAGACTCCAGTGGATATTTACTAAGTCTGCTCACACCAAAGATGATTGTCTAACAGTTTGGCAAACTGTTTATTACCTTAAATATGTATTAATTGTATTTTATCTAATGTGATTTCAATGAGATAATGTCTTGAATGGTCAAATAGCATTTAAAAAAAAGGAAAAGGAATAATTTTCACACACAATAAAAACACTTTTACAAGTAAAAGTCCTGCATTTGAAATTCAAACATACTGAAGTATCATCATCAAAAAAAATTAAAAATAAAAGTACTCAGTTTAAAACTACTTCAGCAGGATTACTATCACTGATACAGTAATGTGTAAGCAGCATTTCAGTGTTGTAGCTGTTTGAGGCAGGACTGGTGTGAACTAATTTACAATCTGTTTTGTGCCTTCCTCTGTAAAGAATGAAAAAATTAAAATGTGAATATTTATTAATTGTATTACTATTTTATTAAATTAACTAGTAAGTGTTGCTATCAGATGCATCAAGTGAAGTGAAAAAGACAAAGTTTTCCACTGAAATGTTCTGAAGTGGAAGCATTAAGTAACACAAAATGGAATTACTCATTTTAAATACCTTAAATTTGTACTTTACTTTCTACCTCAGGTAGTACTTGTAGTGCAACAAATACTACTGCATGAATGTACACCATTGTAGTTTTACACAAACTATAACCTCTAATTATATTATCTGCAAATGCAACAATAGCAGCAGTAGTTATATTTGTTTGCTGTTGCATTTTTGCATCATTTGTAGCATTTAGCATATTATTATTTTAGTATTATTGTTGTCCTTTAAGCTACATTGCTAGCACTTTACATGATAATCTGACAACATCCTGTCTGCTGGTCATGGGCGGTGCCTCAGCAGTGCATAGACAAGATGCTATGGGACCTGCTGTTGAAAATCGCTTTCTGGGTGAGAAGAGATATGTACAAAAAGTGTATTAAGAGCTTATATCCATCATAGCATTGATGCAGTTAACATGATGATGATTGATTGATGTATTCATGCGCATCTTGCCTGATGACTCATCACAGTCTTCTGCAAGCCAACATTCACTCTCCTGGAGCCAGGAATGAACAGAGTGACCTAAAATGCACTTAAGTATATGTAAATATATTTATTATTTATATAGGCATCAGGAACCGCTGTTGTTGTCTCAGAGCACACTGAGTTTGTGGCTACGGCCTTGGGGCCTTCTGTAAAATACTTTATCATGTTTTTAGTCCTTATGAATAATTAAAAACTTAAATTACTTGCCATGTACAAAATTCATATGCAGGGGGGAGGTGAAGGGAAAAGATACATGAAAATTAATTTTCTTTTCTCTAAGAGTGTGACGGGAAATCAATTAATCTTGATGTATTATTTCATGCAGGGCAGGGTAGCAGCAGCAGCAGAGAGAGTGGCTACAGCTGTTCTCATTGGAGAGGCCATATATTATACTTGGCGGCTTTGACAGCCTCTGAAGGAAAGGGCTGAAGGATATCAGGCAGGTGAAGCAACTGTAACAAAAATATTGGGGAATACAAACTGTTTCCAGGGAGTGTTGTAAACTGTACAGCAGCAGGAAAGCATCATTGAATTTTTCTTTTTTTGTTTTGGCTCTTGACTCTAATCCCGAAAAAACTGCTGTCACTCCCAGTCGATGTTGTTAATTATATATCCTTTCAAAACATCTTGCTCATTTGATTAACAAGTCGTATGTTTTTGTCCCCCCTGTCTGCAGTTTATTCTTCTTTTTTTTTTGTGAGTGTGTGTGTGTACTTTTTTTTTTTTTTTTGGGTGGGGGTGGGGTGGGTGCCTGTAAGGGGAATTGAGATTTACCACCCGTCAGATAAATGTGTCCAGGTAATATAACACTGAGGATCGAGTGACAGAGCTATTTACTGCCTGCTTTAAAGTTTTATAACTTGTCACAGTTTGCAACTTGTTGTCTGTGGCTTCTCAATTTCTTGACACAGTGTCTGTAAATAGAAAATCTTGCACAGAAATGATTACGCGTTTACGAGGAGGAGCACGGAAATCAGGAAGCAGAAACAGGAAAGCACACTAAATGGAGGGATAATGCACTGCTTGACTGAATCGAGAACCTGAATTGCAATCAGTGTGCTGCAATGTGATGTAACTGAACAAATAATACTTGAAACATTTTTTACAGTTTTATAGAAAAATATGAGACAACGTGAGTAGCATCGGCCAGTCACTTGTGCCACCTTACCTCGGTGACATTTAATCATATCTGTGTGCAAACTTTTCTCCAAAGTGATATGCGAACTGTTAGAAGTCTGCATGTCACCTACTTACTGAAAGATTGATCACCAGCCTGCCAGCTGTGACTGCTGATGAGTGACAAGTGAAATGTGTCATGTCACTTTTCAGTGATGTGTTTGTCAGGCAAGTGTCTGTAGCAAAACAGTTACTTTCTAGCTGCACTGTGATCAGTGGTAAAAAGGGAGAGGAATTATACTGTGGAAGAAAAAACTAATGTTTTCAGGAAATCTGCGGGTCCTTAAATGCGAAAACTGCAGATACACTTACCTTCAATATTTATGCTGTCTCATACTACTGACAATACTGTGGGGTATTCATATTATTACTTCTTTCTCTTTTGTATGTATTTGTCTTATAGTGTGTGCATTTACTATTCATATACAGCTGTTTATTAAGTATATAAAGTCTACCACTGGCATTACTCTTTCTTGCACCCGCACTGTATATTTACACTTAGAACTGCAATTGCCTGCTGGAACTGCACATGCTCTATGTTGGTCTATTTATTCTACTCTGTTTATACTGCTGATACTGTTCATACCGTAGTTAAATTGGTGAATAAACACATACCCCTCACTGCTGTTTACATATCTTTATCTTACATATCATATCTTTTTACACACACACATTACTGTGCACTTCACTTCATTGTTGCACTTCTGGTTTGATGCTAATCTGCAGTTGCTGTTTCAGTACTTGCACTGTTCAATGATAATAAAGTTGAATCTAATTCAAAATGTCTTAAATCCAGCGAGACAAATACCCAAATTCATAAAAATGAATCATATTGAATTTATTAGAACCTAATTTGACCGTTTGCAGTCAAGTTTGGTTTGTTTTTGGCAGATTTAGAAGAAGAATAACAAAGAGAGACTAAAAGATCTCAGTTTATTGTCTCTTAAAAAAGTTGGCATTGTTTCTCCATGCTCCCAGGGAGAGGTGCATTCTGTGCTCTGCTATAAATTCCATTCCATTTATGAACAGATTTCACTGGTCAACAAAACTGGTAATCAACAATCAGCAAACATCTGTTACTATCTATTAATAACCCGGCATTACAGATTTACGGCCGGCCCGACGGCTGGTGAAAATGTATTCCTGCCGCTGACGAGGGGCAGCTTGGAACGGGCGGCCAATGCCATTTGTAAATGTGAGACAAATTAGAGAGCGCGAGACAACTAAATTAAAAAGCCAAATGACCGAGGCCAGATGGAGCTCAATATAACAAATGGAACAAGTTGTGGAGGTGCCAGTTGTACAGACGCTGAGGGACACTGAGGGGGAATTGATTCAGGAGAGCCATTGGGTGAGCAGATGAAAAGGTTATATTAACACTTACAGGAGGCAGAAAGTAGACTTCTGTGCCCTCCAGCTTTATGTTGCAGTCATTCACACATATGGACGCTGCTGTCCACATCATCCTTTAAATGGTGTCAGTGTGAGAAATAAACACAGTTAGTGCAGCGCTCAGTGCCTGTGACATAGGGCATATTGTCTGGACATGGCCAGAGTTCCACTGTCAACTGACACTCCTTTATTAAATTGTTGCCCGACCTTGATTTTATTTGATCATATCATATTTATGCACATCAGTGCTGCATGCAGCACCCTGTGTAGGCTATAAAGAGTTTTGCCACTTTATAGCTCTTGAAAAATTGCATGATATAAAGCTTATTATCTATTAACAGACTTGTCATATGACACCATGTTGCCCTGAAATAAAGTGTATTATTTCAATGTAATGCTCAGCAAGACAGTGCGCGGTATGGCAAATGTTGCTTCATTCTGGTTGTTTGCTGGTGATGCATCACACCTGCAGCTCTCGAGGTTAAGACACATGAGCACATTTGTATCTTGTAAATGGGTATACAGCACTGGGGTGAGGAACACATTTGTTTGGGTTAAAGACTGCATGTTAATGAAATAGATCATGAACATTGCCATTATGATAATGGATTGCAGCACTTTCCTTGTGGCGTAATATTTTATTTATGACCTCTTTGGATTACTTAGATGAAAAGGGAAAAAAAGAAAATGTAGCCGGTGTTCTGCTCCGTGGCCCTTTTTTTTTCCAGACACAAAACAACCAGTATTTACCGAACACATTTTTTCGCTGTGGCATGTGAAGATCAGGGAGTTTGAGTCGGAGATTAGCTTTGGTTTAATGAAGTCTGGAGTTGGGAGAAAGATGGTTATTACTCTGTGATGTTGAGTCTTTTAATTTCCACTGTGGCAGTCAGGCCTAATGTGTTATTTTACATTCTCTTTTAGATTGCACAAAGTGGTCACTGCTATTTGTCTTACTCATTTAAATCACCATTATTCAGATGTATTAAGAGATGATACATTAGGCTGCACTCAATGCTGCTTGCCTTTCTGGTTGCTGAATAATAAAATATTCCTCGCCAGGGACAGTAGCAGCGCCGTAATATCCTCCTGATATCCTACCACAGTCTTTTTCTTCCTCCATGACATACATAAGCTGTTAACATATAATATGCCACCATTTGTTTCTTTAATCTCTGCCTTTTATCCTTTTTTTCTGCTCTTGAGGCATCATTATGAGAATCTCTGTTTTCATCACTCACTCGAAATCCCATTCTTGTTTTTCTGCAGGAGATTTCCTCCGGTGCAGTTACTTACAGTGGCCCTCTCCTTACCTCTTGCTTCTGATAAAGGAAGCAGGAACTGACAGGGGCTATTTGTTATGGGGATGAGACAGGGGTGACACACACTAGATTATAAAATGCAGAGACGTGCAGAGGTCAGATAAACAATTTGCCACCAAACTTGGCTACCCATGATGCTCTCTGCTCCTCGTCTGCTCAATATCAGAGGGAGGGAAGAGGAGGGGATCCGCAGTTCTGAAGGAAAGAAGGTGGGAAGGATCATGTGAGTAAGGAAGGGGGGCAAGAGGAGCACAAAGGAACAGTGAGAGAGCCCCCCTGGCTGATGGCAGTCAGGTTTGCATTTTTTTTTCTTCCCTCCCTCTCTGGGTTAATTCACAGGATGAAAAGCTGCTCTGTGTGATGTGTCATATATCAAAGACAGGGCATCAGTAATCTTTGCTCAAGGGCACAGATAACAGACAGATAGACATGTGAATGAGATGAAAAAAAAGCAACTCATCCTTTTCTGCTACCACCACGAAGGAGATAAAACAAGATTTATGACTCATCTCAGACCACATACCGGCTGCGCCGACCATTTTTCACATGCTCCAAAAATTGGTACTGGAAAGCAATCTGCTTGTCAGTGTGTCCATCAGGTGCTTTAGGAGGAAATTGGGTCCTTCGGGCTTTTTGCTCTGCAGTCAGCTATTTTCTTTATAGCAGTTTTGTTTTTAATGGTATCCATAAATATATGTAGGGTTATAAGTACCTTTATCACCCAAGGAGCTTTTCCACATGATGTGGCCCGCTGTGCTCTGTTGGTTGTTCTTCAACTGAGGGGTTAGTCTGTGTGGACACTATGAATACAATCCAAAGAGCTCCAGACGTGCATTCTAGATGGACAGTGAAGAGATGGTTTGACAACTCCCTTGTGCGTTTGATTGACAGAAATTTGCTCCGATAGGCAACCAAATCAATTTTGTTCATTCAATCAGTCATTTTAGATTGAGCTGGGTAAAGTACAACCTTTAGCGGAGGAGATTGAATGTAGTGACAGCACAATATTCTTGGTTATCTCAACCATATCACAATATGCTAAATGTTACAAGTATGGGTAAAATGTGCAGCAGGGGTCTTTGGTCAGTATATAACCATGTAATTTACTAAGGCATTTAAATAGACTACTGTCATTCAGTAACATACAGATGGTAGATCAGATAATGATCAGCTGATCTGCACAGTGAGAGCTTATGTTCATGTCTGAACCTGAAAGCTTCATGTTATGCATATATGTCACTATTTTGCACCTGAGGTAAACTAGATGCTATAATGCCTTGTTGTATAATTTAAAAAATAGTAAAAGCTGATTTTAATACACAGCATAGCACAAACACATAAACAGCAGCATGAAAGCAGGGTCCACAAATCCTGACCAAACCCTTCTTTTTCAAAAAAGTTTGACACTTTCCTCACAGATACTATAGTTTTACTTTTAATATCCTGGGTAGTTTGAACTGAATTTCAACAGGTGGTAATAAATTGCGACTGCTACATTCAGCAGATGTCTAGCATTGGCTTGTACTGCTTGACTGTGTGATTTTTCAAGTGCCTCTTGGCTGCCATGTTGGAATGGGATATTAGAGTGGCCCTGCTGTGCATGGAGTGTTGATAGCACAGGGAGCTGCGTGACTCTGTCTGTTATAGATCAGGTTGCACTTGGGGAAACATTTACAGGCTTCTCTGGGCTTTCACAGAGCAAAAGTTTTCCCGGGTACCGAAGGATCAGCTTAAAGCAACAGGCTTGTTGACTTTGATATCCTATCTGATACCAGCACTTCCACAAGTTTACACCCCTGCAAACGGGCCTGACATCAGAATATCCTCAATTTGTGCAAGCAAGGGGGATTTAGCCCACCACAGGGGTTTGAGGTTTGTGTTTCTGCCTTTCGTATTTGAGCGAAGGTTTCCATAATTTGGCTGGCGTTCCCCCTCGTACCATACCAGCCTGTGAGAATGAGAAACAGGCCAAGGAGAGGGGAGGGCACAAATACCTGCCCAACACAGCAGGCAGATGTTCTATGAGGGTCATTGTGAGTTGCAGCAAGGGAAAGAGGACAGACTGATGTAAAACATACACTTGTTTTGCACATTGTCACGTTCGCCTCTTGTCTCCTGTTGCCCCTTGAGCTCTGTCCTACCTGCTGTTCCTGTCTAGACTACTTGCCAACTGTGACATCTGTTCTAAGATGAAATCATAGGCAAAACCTGAATGTCAATATCCTCATCGTGGACAGACAAAATGAACAAACGGAGGAGTGTCTGTCACTGCATGCGACAATCATCCTTCAAATGAAAGGTTACCGCACCACATTGTGTGCTGGAGGAATGACCATTTTTAATCAGACAGCAGGGGACACATATGTCAGAAGCTCAGTAAAGCTGCAGTTTGGAGGCAAGGAGAGCAGAGACTGATCAGCACAAATCATTTCTCCTTCTCCCCCTGCTGACAAAACAGGTCTAAATGCGAAAAGGCCATGAGGGAATTAAATATGACTTCTCTAAGGTTGTCCTCTGGATGCTAAGATGATTAAGTGAGGATGTTTACTTGAGACTGATAGGACATTACACTAGGCACGTGTAGATCTTATTATAGTTTTTTTCTGTTGCATGAGCCCTCTGAAGAGAACCTTGGACACAGATAGATACTCTATTTAAGCAGCACAATTTAGAAAACTGCACGAGTTAAATTTTTACATATTTTGATGTGAAAATGAGAAATCATTAACAAATATTTTGTAATTGTTCCAGTAGATCACTTCAGTGAAGCGCTGCAACATGGCTACAAGACTGTTTAATTTAATCCTTTGTGGCAACTTCATGTTGACTTAACTACTTCCACTCGCATTGTTTTTTTTTTTCCTAAGTTCCTTTGTGGGTAATAATGAAAGTTTATCAAGCTTAGATCACAGTCACTGTTGATAACCTCTTTATAATGAGACAAAAGGTTGGTTTGTCATGCTTTTGCTATTAGATGATCATTTGCACTTTTCATCCTCCATTATGTGGGCAGGCGGCAGAATAACATGGTAGGCTGGTTGCCCCATAAATGGGTGAACTATTATCCTCTCTATACTTCCTGTGTTCTCCATGTTTTGTCTGATCAGAGCCCCAGTAAAAGTGTAAGTTAAGACCTTGGGGTTTGCCCTATCCAGAGGCTTTAGCCTTAAGATTACATCTACAGAGGGGTTGAAAATGTTCGGAGCTGGAAAAGTAATTGCAAAGCTAAGGTTAGTAATTTTGTGGTATTAAATTGCCTGTCACAGCTAAATGAAGTAGGGCTTCTGCACTGCCAAAAGCCATACGTGCCTATGTGGAGAGTGGTGTAGCTTTACCCGAAGAAGGTAGTATTTTCCTTCACCACATCATTTTATCATTCAGCTGGGTTCATGGTGTTGTTTTAAGAGATTTAAGTCTCATTACCCCAACCTAGGCCCTTTGTGATTTATACCGTTATTACAGCACTCTCTCTCACAATAGAAATGATGCATGAATCACATTTGTACTGTAAGACAAATGTTTCTCCAAGGGAAAGAGAGACATTGTAGCTAGTTAAAGGGACCCTCATTAAGCTCTCGTTATTGGATAAGTGGCTCTCATTTTCTCTGTGAGATTCCAGGCCTGACTAACTGGTCTTTATACCTCTCTGAAGATTACAGTGTTGCATTGCTGCGCTGTTAATTTGGTCTTTGTGATGTGACCAGCAGTTATACATACATTTTCAGTGCCCAAATCTGTGCCATTGACCTTCATTTCCTGCTGAGTCCAACACCTACTGACCCTAGCCCTAGATTTATCAGAGATGGAGATAAAAATGGGCTTTTAGAGCTGCCTTTGTCCAGCCCAGCTCATGGCTCAGAGCTGTTTTACCTTTTGTTTCATACACTCTGCCAGTAATTTTCCTTGACCTTTTACTTTTAAGGCAGCCGTACAACATAAAAGAAGAAATGATAGAGAGATAGTAGAGTCACACAACACTACTGACTAACACTGTACTGCAGCTGATAATCATCATCAATTAATCTACAGATTCTTGTCTGGATTAATCAGCTGTTTTGCCATAAGAAGTTACTGAAAAATTAGTAATGTTTCTTTGATAACAATATTCACGATTGAGAATAACAAATTCTTAACTTAGATAGTTCCACACATATAATATCGACAAATAAATGGGAGTATCATCGGCATAGTGGACAAATTTATAATAAATAATTTGGACACTATATTCATTTTACGAAGTCATTGCTGATACCCTCCTGATTTCTGATGTAAGTGATTTCTTTTCTTGTATTCAAGTTACCACTGTGTGTTTACAGCTAAAAATTCCATCAGTCTAGGTTTAATTATATATTTGCCACAGACTGAAGGGTTAAAGTTTAACTGACCTTCCCTGTTAAAAACTTGAACAGGTGACAACAGTTTAATATAAAGAATTGCTCTTAAACAAATTAAAACAATAAAATGATTATAAAGTTTTGAAATAGAAAAAAAAAGTAAAGAATGATGGCTTTGAATGTCTCAAATTTCCTCCCCTCCATTTTATTGAAAGCTATCATTTTCCTTAATTCATTGCTGAAAATTGTCATTGATTTGCAGGATGACAGATGCTAAGAGCCCCTCTATTGACATTGCCATTGACAGTTTCAGTAAATTCCACATCTAATTATCATTCCTGGCCAAATGATACACCTTTGTATTCTGTGAGAGGATGTCGATGGCACCGGGTGCATTGTTCTAGAAAGACTTATTGAGCTTGTTGTCACTGCACTGTGATTTAGGACATAACGCAGAACATTCTTTTTTTGTGTGTGGCATAATTAAACCGGGTATGGACTGCTCCCAGACTGCTAAAGACATCACTAAAGAAAGATCTGTGTTGTTAATGGCCTTTCAGCTGAGATATTTTTTACTCCATCTTTACCTGAGAGTAGCCCATCACACTTTTCCTCTTTCTCTCTCCCTTTTCATCTCCACTTCTCCCTCCATCTTTTGCTATGCATGAAAAAATAAATTTTTATCAAAGGCAAATTGAGATGATTCAGTGACATTGTATTGACTTCTTGCTCACATGATTTATACTGTCAATGGATATCTGGTCCCACTATTAATAGGGACATGGGATAAGATTTATTTGAAGTAAATCATTACTTTAACCTTTCTCCTCCAGTAAATGGTTTTCTAATTTAAGCAGGATTTTATTACTTCAGGATATTTATTTCAATATCCATTGTAACTGAGGGAATGTCGTAAATTAGCATAACTTCCTTCTTTTCATAGTTTACATCGTGAGTTTTACCAGTTGAAGGGATAGCCTTCAATAGCAGAAATAAACTACTGCAAATCACCCCTGTTGGCCTAAGAGACACTGACAGGCTCTTTGCTGAGATGACATCTGAACCTGCCAGCTGTAGGAACCTGCCAAGGCCTCCAGCAGGTGCCAGAACCTGACACCTCCTAAAGGCACTGGGAGCAAAGTGGTGGGTGGTGATGCTGATGGTGGGGGGTTTTTGGGCTTTATGTTGGAGGAATAGTAACATGATGCTGAAGTCCCCTGCCTTTTCCCACAGTGGCCCTGAACCACCACTCTGCGGCTCTACTGGCTAACTAACGGCTCACTTGACTGTGGTTACAGGAAGCTCATTGTTAAGAAGGACAGAATTCAGGGGGGATGTGGTGTAATCCTGGCTCTGTCCTGGATCAGTCGGTTTGGATTTCACACAGGCCCCATGATCAGGCCTAGTGCAGCCAAGGACCCCTGGACAATGTGTTCCTTGGAGAACAGGCAAACACCTCTTTCCCTATATCATAAAAATTAAAATTAGCCACGTTATTCAACAAATTGTTTCCTTTTTCTTCTTTACTGGTTTATGTAGTCCAAGTTCCATTGCTTGATCATCTTCGGCAACTGAGTTACGTGCTGTTTTGTGACCGCTGGTATATGCACATTTGCTTGAGTTCGAGCAGAAGCAGCACTGTGTCAGAGTCTGCAAGGATCTTCTTCCACAGGCCCAGAATGACCCAAACTTTCTGTCAAAGTTAATCAGTGGTGATGAGAGTTGGGTCTATGGCTATGACCTGAAGACCAAAGAACAGTCCTTCCAGTCCAATACCACAGGTCAAAAGTGCAACCAAGATCATGCTGCAGGTTTTCTTGGACATTCTCTGAGTTTTGCACTGTGAATTGTCCCCATAGGGTCAGACTGTAAACACTGAGTACTACTGTGATGTTCTGAGGCATCTGAGGGAAACCGTTTGACCTGAACTGAACTATTTAACAACTGGATACAAGTAACCATAAAAAAAATCAAAACACACAATGCAACAGACAGCATTTGTGAGTTTTTCCTCATCTGACACACCTTTATATGCTGCTAAGGCCAATCTGGTGAGGGATAGAAGGGTGAAGCACCCCCCATGAAAAATGGAAGCACTCTTTCCAAAGTCTGACTTCTGAGTACCTCTCAACAGTATATGACAAAATGTGTGCTGCTTCAATTGTTTCTTCAATCTTCCAAATGATTTCAGCCTTCAGATTATCCGTGAAGAGAACTATCTGCACTCAAAACTCTGCTATTTTTCTTCGGTACAGTAGGTGGCTTGGAAAGGCCAATAAAGTCATGTCCAATGTGAGTCATATCATCTTTCATTCAATTAGACAAACTCTAGCCCACACACATGACACTGAAATAAATTGATATAATCACAAGAATTCATGCCTTGCTACAGTGAAGAGGTGAACATCCACCCCTGCAATTTAAGGCTTTGCACTTGGCATGGCATCTAATGTAATCTCAGCTGAGTCTGAGGAAAACAATCGCTTTTTTTCTCTCTGTTTTACATACAAGTGTAAGAGTATATACGGCATTTGTAGTTATTTCAGGAGACCCAGAGAAGACCGCAGGGGTTCCTGGTTCATTCTCCACCTATGTGGAGAGCAGATAATTGCTCCATGGCCAGGAGGCTTTGATTGGCTGGCTAGTTAGTGATCAGAGCAGTGAGATGTCTGGCTCTCTGTGGACACCGGGAACTCTGTAACACATGGCAGAGAGAAGTGGGCGGAAAGGTTTTTTAAGATGCTCTAATCCTCATTTTCTTTGTAACCTCTTTCATGGGTTACAATGTCATGTAATGCCATACAATTTTAAGTTAGCCATGGGTATTTCTAACACTTGTGAGAATTGAAAATGCAAGCATAGATTTGACCACAAGCATGTCGAGCATCCAAGTTAAAACTGTTTCAAATATATTCAAATTCTGGAAAACTTAACATCTTTTCAAACAACATAATATGTGCTTGAAGGAATTTTCCAGCCTTTTTTAGCTCAAAGTTTTGCCATAACACTTACTTGTATTTGTTTTTGAAAAACTGCTTTAAAGTTGAACTACTCCCGTGCATAAACACTGTATATGGCAGCTGTGCTAGTTTGAAAAGACCGTAATGATATTTTGGCTCATTCATGGCTCATTTAAAAAAATAATATATGGTTAAGTAAATATGTACTTGATACACACCGAACACAAAATGCTGGATTAAGGGGAATATAAACAACTGTGGTGATCAATCATTATCTTTTCATCCAGGTCATTACTCAGCTCATACCTTTGAAACAGCTGTGCATATCACAGTGCAGTTTGATGAAGATGAGAGAGTGAATGAAAGCAGACTGGCTCCTCTAAGTAGTAAAATAATATTGTTTTCCAGATGCAGAATGTCAAGGCAGATACATGGCATCAGAAATATGCTGACTGTCAAATAAGCTCTATGTTTGCAAAGATGCGTAAATGTTAGTTTTATTCACTTGTATAAATAGTTCAGTACAGTTTAATATTTAATAACAATATTCAAGCCACTGTAGCTCAAAAAACTTACAATGCTAGAAAATGTTGTTTGTCCCTTTGTTTGATTCAAGTTCACATGTTAAATTTGGTAAAATAGCAAACTCTTTGTAGTGAGAAAATGGCGAACTGACATGGCTCTGTAAAGTTATGATTATCCACTTTATTCTTTTAGCTGTCTTAAAAGTTTGTTTCTTGACTTACTCCTATTGAATTAAAGAAAAAATATTTTGATAGTGTTATAATTTTCTTAATTGCATCATGTTCTCGATGAAAAGCAAGAAGAGTGCCCTCAGTGAAAATTTGAAACAAAGGAAAGTCAATTATCTGAGGTACCAGAAGATGTAAATAAAGTTTTGTTTCATTTTTTTTTCCTTTTCTTTCTTTTTTTCATGGTCCTTGATCCCACTTAGGCTGACATTTCATATTCACGGGGATAACAATGCATGCTGTTTTGCAAGGTTTTGTTGAAACAAAGACAATAACCCACAGCTGCTACCCGTTTATGACAGCGGTTTCCCAAAATTTCCACTTGTGCTACCTCAAGTGGACAAAGTCATTTTCAAAGCAGAACAGTTTATGCACCACCAGATAAATTATAGCCCTTTACTTTTATCAGACAAGTCCATAAACATTTAGACATGGACATGACATGTGAGACTGTAGTCACTCTACATCTGTAGCATAGCCAACTGAGCTAGCAGGGTGACATTTATTTTATACTCGACTGCAGCCTTTTGGATGAAGTGCCTCCTCTGATTTGGGCTGTTAAAAGGTGCTCATCAGTGTTTGCATCCTTCTATAGAGGTCCAGCTCTTTGACGGAAAGAAAATCCTTCCAAAAAACCCCAGGGGTCCTCAGTGGTTACTGAGCTTGAGGTAGCAAAGAAGATCTCTTTAACATATCACACACACACACACACAAACTCATTGATGTTAAAACAGTATCATGTTGTTGGACCCCCTTTCTCCCCTCTCTTTGCCCCGTCTGTAAAGAAATTTGGGTTGATGTTTGTGATGGCAGGGATCCCTCTCCACAAACAATGTCGAGATTGAAAAGAGGATTCTTCCTCCTTTCACTCTGGAGCCTCCTAGTCCGCTGCAAGTTTACATGACCCTTCAACTCCTCTCCACACAAGCTGTTGAGTTTTGTTCAACAGCTTCTGTTTGGGCATAGAAGGAGGCATTGTTGCCTGGGTCACAGCAGAGGGATGCTAAGTTTAGGAGTTTATGTAAGAAGGCCCTTTCTAACTGGCTTAGCCTCGCAGCCTCTTGACAGATCATGTGAAAGACACCAGGCCACAACAACACAACACTATGTGGCAACGTGCAGGGATATATTTTTGCCTGCCATTTGAACAAACACACAATACCTATTTAAGAAAAGATGTCCTTTGATGTTCGTACAAACTTATTTTAGAATGTTTGTAGGTAATTTATATCTTCTAAATTGTCAACACACCCTGTCCTGTCTGTCAATTTTTTTGCCAGAGTGATGTTGAGTTGTTTACTCAAGCACATCAACTTACTTTTCACTCTCACTTAAACTGAATGAGCTCTCTGCATGTACAATATTTCACTAAGCCTGTTTGGCAATGTTGGAAGTGTCCATCACCACATTTCTTGTTCAAGGGAGACAAGACAATGGATTTATTAGGGAGACAGATGAACTTCTTTTCAAATCTCATCATTCTGTTGAATGTCTAAAACCTAGACAGCTGACGCGCATATGACAGCTGTCATATTCATCACAGTCTAGTCACAAACAAGCAGGAACACGTAGGCTGTCGTGTCTGAAAATTCACATAGCTTTCAATAAAGTGTAGCCTGCCGTCAGGGCTCCGTGTAGGATCATGAAAAGCTTGGCATTTTGACTTGTGCCTTGTGATTTATCTTGCCTTAAGACATAATTTGGTCTGAGCCCGCAGCAAAATATACACTTGGATAAATGCTATGGCTTTGGAGTTGAAATAAACAAATCCCTAATGCCCTATCAATGCCCTTCCTGTTGGAAACAGAATAACTCCTTTCACTTACCAAAGGAATATATATCATCAGATAAATGCTCCCTAGAAATAAGAAACCAGGGACAAGCTTAACCAGTTCTAAGCCCTGTTTCCCTGTAGACTTGTGTTTATGATAAAGGGTAATGAATGGAAAGTGCGTTTTATCAGTGAAAGATGGAGGAACTGTAGCCTGAGTGATGCTTTTTGTCCCACATGGCACAATCAAGGCCCATTTTTAAAGTAGAGTCCCACATGTCTTTGTAGACCAGTGTTTGTGGATATTGGCTGAGGGATTTTGCAGGCCCTGCTGTACAGTTTAGCATGAAGGACAGTCCAATTATGTGAAGATACAGCGGTATTGCTTGTAATGCAAATCACATAGATAACTCAATTGCATAGTTTAGCATTCAGGGAACTTTAAATATACTACAGTTGGGTGAATAGTAGTTATATCATTTAATTCAATTCACTTGGTTTGATTGCACTGAATATTTTTTGTTGTGTGTCAACAGCTTGGCTGCAGTTGCTATTTATCTCTGTTCTTATGAACTTTCTTTCTAATAAATATGAATTTTTAAAAAAGGCTAAAGAGAAAACCATCTCTTCATTATCTTTCCACACAGTTTCAGTCTTTTAAGAGATCAGTTTACAAGCTTTTGCATTTCATATTGATTGTGTTTGTACCACAGCACTGACTTATCTCTTGTCTCTGTCTGCTTGATCTCTTCTCCATCTTCTTCTCCCCTGTCTCATTGTTTTAACCTAGCCTCGGTCTTCTTTCACCTGATCAGACCTGGCATTGAGCTGATTCAAATCAGGCTGCTCGGAGGGCATGGATGCTCCCACAGACTAGATTGGATCACCATCGGGAGAGGGTTTTTCTATTGGGTTGACAAATTAACGTGCAAGCTCAACCATATCTGCAATGATTTCTTCTACATGAGCATTAGTGAAAACATTTGGTCTTCCCTGAGTAAAGAGAGTGCACCCTAATGCTGGGCGTTAGTGAGTTAAACAACTCTCATCTGTTTTAATCTTTGCTTCTAATGGAGAAAACAAATAATAAAAGGTTACTGCTGATCAATAGCCTACACAAACACAGGCCATCTGTCTGAAAGATTAATAAATTATGGTTTCATTCAAAGAGAAGGGATAGACTTTCCAGTTTTGGTGATTTATTTTGCTCTTGGTTATTAACACCTTGTGTTGTCCCTGCACAGAACTTTGTTTTCATCAAGCCCTAATTGACTGTAGGATTTGGCTGAAGTGTATTATCAATCTCTATCTGTTTTGTGTGGAAGGACATTGATCAATGGAAATAGCTTTCCTTTGTTGACTGAATTGGACAGTGTTGCCAGGCACTGCTCGGGCCATGTAATGGAGCTCATGAGAACCAAGCCACCAGATCAATAAAGCATTGAAATAAGAAGATGAAATTCCCTTTTTCTCAATGATTACAGGCTCAATGGCTGAATTTGTTAGATTTCAAAAACTTTTCATTTTCCTTTTGGTGTAGAAGTGATTTGCTGGGAGGAAAAAAAAAAAGGGCCAAACAACCATCTCAAAGATTTTTCTCGCCCTTCTCAGCCTTAAGCCCATTAAAATTCCTCAGAAGTTTTTTACATATCACTACATCAAGTGCACATAAATTATGAATGTCTCATATAGCAGTCTTGCACTTGTAGCCCCCGGGTTCCCTTGAAACTGATTTGGTGTCTATGAACTTTGTTGTTACAAGGCCCAGAGAAAATTGGAGTAATATGCTCTCTCTCTGATTCATCATTCACAGCTCATAATGCAGAACATGCCATAATAAACATCTCCACCTTCATGTATCACTTTGAGATTGTGTTTGTTTCACCATTAATGAGTTTACTGTCATAAAGTCAGTTTTAATATTAATGCATGAGAATGACTTTGTCATAATAGGGCTACACACTCAGATACCCAGCAGGGACAAAATATGCTTCTCTCAGACTCGAAGATCTAGAGAGGATTGGAGGTCAGCTGAGTGCATGTGTTCTGTTTTTTTTTCTTTTTTTTTTTTGCAGCAGTAATCATTTTCAGCATTATTACTTTAAATAGAGCGAGACCTCTAATTGGCTCTGATGTATTTGGGGAATCGCACCAAACAGTGTCTGCCATCTTGTGATAGTGTGGGAAAGGGAACAGATAAGAGGGAGATGCAGTTTAAAGTTGAACTCATAAGTTTTCAGACTTTTAACTACAAGTTTTTAGGTGATGGAAAAAGGGGTGAAAAAATATATTTAACGAAAAAAATGACACAATATAAAACAACAGTCAACAATACTATAAACTGTGATATCACACGTATGTTTTTGATTAGATGCTTAAAAACTTTTGATAAATGAACCATGTGCTGCCATCTTTTGTCATTAAATATATCAAGAAATTTAAATTTGTAAAATAATGGGGCGCTAAAAAATGAATGAGAAAGGCGTAGCAATCAACATGAGCCAAGATAATGTGAAAGACCTTTTTGTCCAAACAAACAAAATATAATTGTTTTTAACTTTTTACCTCCTCTTTATGAGGCAAAATAATAAAAATAACTGTCCCCATGATTTAGATTTTAAGAGAATCAAAGTGTACTTCTTTCAAACTGGAACAATCAGGAAAGTCCCTGCAGTTTGCCGAATGACTATTCTCATGCTCTGAACCCTCCAAACAGTTTAAAATGAGACAAATAATGATCGGTTTTTCATTGGGTTACACGCATGTGACATCAGTTGACTGGTTGTAGTTTTGAAAATGTGAGTAAAACCCTGGAGTTTTGACAAATACAAGCTTGTTTGCATTTATTGTACATTTGTCGAGAGTTTTAGCCAAGGCTTTCACATCAGGCTGTGTCTGTAGCTTCCTTGATATGATTCATCCCCGTCGGTCCAGCTGAGGGTCTCCAGCTGTTTGTGTGACGGATACTTTTATGCTGCTCTATGCTGAATATGCTTTGCTTTTGGTGAGCATTCATCTTCACTGCTGTTGGACTCTTCGGCGCATGTAGACACAAACGCCAGCATTTTTTTTTTTTTTCTCCAGCACTCTACACCATTGCTCCCTTTGGAGTATTAATGCAAATTATGCTTCTCTGAGTATCTAAACTTGTATCCAACATGCAAGTCAAAAGCCAAAAACTAAAACTTTGGTCATGTTTTGGGGTTACTGTATGTCAGTATACAGTACAAACCTAAAAGAATGAAACCACAAGGTTGTTATAAATCTTTCAGAAAAAATAGATATCGCATAATTTAAAACTCTTAATGTAAGCTTTGTTTTTTTAATATGTATATATTCAGGGATCTGTTTGTGTGGTGCACCCTTGGCCAGTGCTTTTGAGTCCCCTTTATCTAATTTTATTATTGTATTATCTACTCAGGCATTGTTTTCTCTCGCTGCCTACAACTTGATCCAAGGACATCTGACAGTCTGTTTTCACTCATGACCTTATTTATAACTTATTTACAACTCTCATGTGTCCCAAGGGTTTTCACTAAACTTGTATTCCCAGGCTTTGAGAAAAGCAGGCGGTGTGTCCTGGTGCCTGACTCATGTCTGTTCTAACCATCCCCCTCTTTTCTAAACTTGTAACCAGCTGCACATCAAAAGGAATATGATTTACTAGGGGTGCAACTCCCCAGGACTTTGAACGACCATCGACTTGTTTATCCAAGTTAACATTCTTGGCCATATCCATATATTTTCTGTTTGCCCTTTCATGTGGTTCTGCAGGGATACATCCACTGGCTGCTGGGGTTATAGTCCACCTACAGTATGAGTATGTCGGCTACTAATGTCACTCATGAAGGATTCGGGTTTGGGTCTTGGCAGTGACATGGATCAGTTCTGTAACTGTTCCTTGAAGGCATTACATAATTGATGTATTTTCATGGTGCCGCGGTTAGTTGATGGCACATGGGGGGTGATTCTGTTAAGAGCAGGCATCATCGACTCTTTTCCCTTGAAGCTGCCCATCTTTTAGCCCTCAGAAACCCCTCCAACCTCTTTTTTCTTCCCTGCCTCTCTCTCTGTATCTCCCAAATGGAAAACATGTGGCAGGAGTTGTCATTTGTTAACGTATGGTAGAAAGAGTGAAACAGGCCAGGGGATGGCTCATCAGGAACACTCATTCAGGATGATGAATGTGGCCAAATACACATTTGTCCGTAAAACTTGCAGTGTGGATCAGCATCATTAGGCATGAGGAATAGGTGGAGCCCGCTGAGAAGTGAATGCAGCAAACAGATGTTGCAGATTTTCACCAGCATCTTTCATCCAGAGTACCATCATTAATAAAGTTGAAGGTGATCCTCGTGTTTTCATCTAATAAGACCAAATAAAGTATGGTGGGATTCTCAGGAAATTGCTGAATAAACTGAATATTGCCATGGTTTCTCAAACAAGGGCCCAAGGTCCTCTGCCTGGTTTTGAAGTAATTCTAGGCTACATAACACTGTAGTTAGGAAACCTGAGTATAAAATGTATTAGTCAGCACATGCTTATGAAGTCCTAGAGGAGTAGATTTTCAGGAGAAAGTTGTACTAATAAAAAATTCAAAAAGAAAAGTCACATGTTTTTCATTGTTTTGGGATAGGAAAAGGTGCATCTACAACTGTAGCTGAAATGCAAAGTTTAACTGCATGGCTGTACTTTTCAATCAGAAAACTCTGAGAACATCGAACTGAATCTGTGATACAAATTGACACAAATGCTTGATGTTGTACTGTAGTGTGTTAGTCTCTAGCTGGCCCGTGTGTTTTTCTGGGAGATGCTGAATAGTTGCGGCCGATGCCATGAGTATGTCAGGTGACTGAGCCCCATGTTCAGGCAGCTTGGCCCTGTTGTAGAGGGCCTCCATCTTTGTCAGCCTTGTCTCATCTTATAAACAGGCCCAGACAGAGAAGCTTTACCATGAATAATGCCTCAGGTCCGTAGAATCCCAACACCTATAAATCTTAATAGAGGTTCCCAGATTCCAATGGGCGGCCACATCTCTTTCCCACCCTGCCAAGCTCCATTCCACCTCCCATGCGGTGTCTCCAATTTTCTTTACCCAAACTAAACCCACAGTGACTTGAATTTGCCCGTGCCATGATTTACCTACAAACAGGATTACATGCATATAGCTCATGCAAATCAATAAAAAAATGTCAAGAATGCTTAGCCTGCCGCAGTTTGCTAAATGCAATTTATCACTCGGGGAATCACAGGAAGGGAATAGGCTAACAAATGGAGTCTGATCATTTGCGTTGGACTCGTTGTCAAATACTTGAAGAGTGCATTTTTCATTTTCTGTACAGTAAATTGCACTTGGTTGTGTGTTTGTTTCTAAGGGACTGGTTGAGTCCCTGCTTAGTGCATTTAGTATGTAAACCTTTGCTTTTATCAAGTATGAGTAACTCTTGTATGGTGTTGAGTGCAGTTCTTAAACAGGCCGCCATATATTAGAGATTTATGTCTGTTTTATTACACTAATGTGAAAAACAAAACTATAAAGAAGTCATACCTTTAAGTATTCACTATGTGTAGTTGCTTGACTTTCAAGCTTAAGCTGCATCAGTCAGCCTGATGTGAATTACATGTTGCATTTTTCATGCTTGCCAACTGAATTCTATTAACTGCCTTTGAAGTGAAGGAAAATATACTTATAAATCAACTGATCTCATGTATATCAAGTTTCTCAGTCAGTGGACAGTCATCACGAATGCTGTGCATCATCTTAACCAAAACTGTGTGTGAGTGTGTGTGTGTGTGTTGATATGATGAGCACAGATATTGACACTTTGAGAGACCTCTTGCTTTGATATGTCCATCAGTGCCTTCAGGCTGAAGCTGGTCAACGTGATGCCCACTGATTCGCCAAACTGAGATTCATCATTCATAAATTGGGAATATGTCACCTTTGAAGTGCAATTAGAGTGCATGCTGAGGAGGTGGATTTTTTTGAATTCACGATTTCACTACTCCACCCCAATTTATTTTTGAGTATGTAGACAAGTCAAGTTCAATAGATAACCAAAGGATTGACCTGCTACTTTACAAAGCTAAAGGTTGGCTAAGTAATATTAGTCAGCCAGGTTTCGTTTATGTGGTGCAGTTAAAGCTGGCGTTTGTAATGTAAGTTAAACCAGAAGTATCTACCTGAAAACATCACGTTTTTCCTTCAAAGCTGCCTCTCCAAAACACTTATACATGCACTGTCTGACTACTGCTGGAGAACAAATCACAGCACATTTTTGCTATCATGAACCATATCCAACCACTTTCTGTCTCATCCACATGTCACCTTAAATGATAACAAGTTAGCAAACATAATGGTCAGCCCTCCCAAACATAACACATCAGACACAGCAGCTATGATGTAAGGCTGTATCAATGTGACAGCAGGTTTGGAACTGGAAACTTTGGCTTCACATTCTCTGCCACTGCTAAAGCTTTAGCCACATATCTGCCAGAGACTATGATCATGTGCAACAAGTCCATGAGCAGAGTGTGCATAAAAGCAGGCACCGGTAGATATGCAGATAGGCCATCCTATCACTTTGTTCTGGTTAAACAAAGTAATTGGACTGGCTTATAACAAACAGCAGTGTATACAAAATTCTTCTTTTTTTGCGTCTCTTTTCCTTGCCTTTCATTTGATTGATTGATGGGAAATAGGGGAAATTTTAACAAATACAACAAAAGAAAGCTTCTAAAGTACATTACTAGCTTTAACAGGACCTTTTAAAAATGTTTTCTACATGAATATTTTTTATGGACACAACCATTTACTAAGCTTAATGAATGACCTAATGCCTTTAAAAATGTTGGCTTCACTCCCGATTCTGCACACATGCATTATGCTTTCATTTAATCCCAATCATCTTTTTCTTTAATTTGTATTAGGACTGCTTTTATTTTTGCATCCAGTTGCTATAAATTCCTATAATGAACGTGCCATTCCTCTGGTTCAGCTCCTTTGGCATTGTTCCAGGAAACCTTCTCAACAAACAGCTCTGGACTATATTTCCATACAGTTGTGATGAACGCATGCATTCACATTGCAGTGATCACTGAACGTGTCTTCAGAACCTCTGTGCTGTATTGCAGTGGGTGCTCCTACAACTATTCCTCTTGCCTGGTTCAAAGATAAATTAGCAGCTTCTAAATAATGCAGTGAACCCTAATTCTCTTTGATTAGTGGCAAGTTAGATGATAGCGGCCCATTGAAATTGATCATCAGCATAAATAATGACTGAATGAACTGATAAAATGCAAAGTTGCCGGCCATCATAAATCAAATGAAAACCACTTGGTGTGGAAGTCATTGGAATTAGAAGTCCATGCTCCTATTAATTATGTTGCCTTGCCAAGGCGACAGTGTTATAAATCAGTTGTGAAAGGTACTCCAGCCGGCTGGCCTGCCCCGCAAGGCCTGCTGCCTGCAAATGGCTCTGTATACCCCCCTAATTGTTTCTTAAACAAGCCACCTCTAGAGGCTGAGGCTGATGGACAGAGTTTAAGAACAGAATGGAAAATGTGGAAGAAGGTTGCACTGTATATAGTTTGGACAGTTTGATTAGAGTCCAAAAAGAAAACTCTTCTTGTTTCATCATTTTCTTAGAAGGGTTACACAAAGTTATTGTCAGTTTCTCGCACAAGATTACACGATGTTCCAATGTTGTTTGAATGCTTGTCCTTGTTTCTTGGTACTTTTATCAAAGCTTATATTTGGTCTGGTAAAAAAGCTGCAAGAATTTGGGTGTCAAAATAATTCCAGATTTAAAAGTATCCCAAAAAATTTTCTGATGATGCTACAGTACGTTTTATATGAGATGTTTTCAAATGTTTTCAGAGATTTCAGTGGACTTGATGTAAACTCCCTATGTGAGGCTCAAATCAGCTCTCTTCGCTACAATTTAGGTTTGAAATCTGATTCATCTGTAAAAATATCTTTTTTCCATTCCCCAACAGTATCAATTTGAGAAATGTTTATCTTTGGTTTAACTTTTATTTTTCCCTTTATTTCCCTTTATCTTCATTTCATTTTATGGTTTAAACTGATTTTGAAACTAGTGCTAAATTTGAATCAAAACAATATTTTTAATATTAAACCTCTTAAGCTACATTAATTTTTGAAATGTGTTGCTTATTCTGAGATTCATGCTAGCAACACACTTCAGACTAGTTCAAACAGAGGCAACAGAAGACTGGTGAAGTTGTCTAACTCTCCTAAAACACCTGTTTGGAACGTTCCAGGGTTAAAGAGGTCTATGGTAGCAGGTGATATAATGACAACTGGGTATGAAAGGGGCTCACCTCTTTGTAAAGCATGATCATATAAAGGATATCACAACACGGGCTCAACAAAGCCATTTTCGTAAAACGCAGTTTGATGCAAATGATTGCATTCTGCTGTGTTACACACAGCATTTCAGCTTCTAAATTGGGGTTGTATTGTGTGGAAAAATATATTAACTGTTAATCATTCAAAGGGAATCGCAGTTCAGAGAGAATCAAAGCAACACATTTGTAATACACCAGGCAATTTCTTTGTTCTCCCGTCTGTTTTGTCCTTCACCAAATTGATGCAGTTTGCTTTCTGACATCTTAACCACAGTGTTACCTTTGACATCCAGCCAGGTCTTTAAAAAATATCACATTTCCTAGAATTATGAATGTAGAGCACTGCTCCTTCCAAGTGAAAACACAGCCATGGGTGTGTGCACGTACTGTATGCATGCATGCTCCTCTATAAGGCTGCATGATTCAACCATCAATCACACACTCCTTATTAGGTTGTCTATAACTGACTGGACTCATTTCGCTGGTGATGCTATTAGAATAATTGCATTCCTATGCAGTTTGCTGTTCTGCTAGATTTATTTGTTTTTACAACGCAGAGCTCTTATGAGGTCAGACAACAACTTGTGTGATGCTGCCTGTAAATGTCTGTGTGGAGAAGTCAGTAATGGAATGGACCAGAGCCACAGTAAGAAAAGATTCAATATTGTTTCTGGGGTCGCAGATATTTTGTTTTGATGTCAGCATGCCGAGCTGCCAGCTGTACTTATGCTCACTGCGGACATGTGAAGCTTTAAAACTGAAGAGTCGGCAGGGGTAAATAATAGTGTTATTTAGCTTGAAGTAACTCTCACCGGATGTAATGGGCCTGTAACCCCTGTGCCTCTATGAATACTCCTCTCTTAGTGTGTTGGTTATCTGAAATGGGCTTGTAATCTCAATCATCTCATTTTCCCCCCCTGGATCTTTCCGCTCTCTTTACATCACGAGTGAATTAGTTCCTACACTGGTGACACCGGGCGACTCTGGACTCACAATCTATTACATGGCTAGGACAAAATAGCTCTCTCTTTTTAAATGATGCCTTCTCTGTCAATCTATTACCCATCTCTCTCTCTATGTTGTACCCTATGTGTGTGTGTGTGTGTGTGTGTGTGTGTTTGTGTGTGTTTGTGCATGTGTGTAGGAAAGTCCCAAAGAAACCATTTAGGCAGTAGAAATGGAGCAGGCCCAGGCCTCAGGTGTCCATGTCACGGTGATGAATCACACAGAACACATATTAAACCTTCCTCATGTGAGAGGGACCTGTGTTGAGCTGCACCCTTTCCCTGGCTGCCCTCTCTCCAAAAAAATGAGATCCATTGGCGAAGAGAGAGAAAAAAAAAAGAATTATAAATATGACTGTGTGCTCTGCACATAAAGGCCGGCCTGTCCCTGAGAAATTGATTTATTGGATTCCCTGACATTTTAGTTGTGGTCGTTATGTTATATTTATGGGGGAATTGCTGGAGCCTCTCATTATGCTCTCCTAATTTATTTTACATACTTTTATGGCCGCTTGTGCTCAGCAGGCCTTTACGGCAGCTGTTATTGAAAAAGAGAAAAAGGCAAGTACATATCGATCAAGATTTACATGTTTATTGCCAAGATTGTGATTTATTTTACTGTGTTTTTGTGTTTGGGCAGAACTGCTTTTCAGTCAGTCGTCAAAGGCACCAAGAAACCTGATGCAAATATTTTCATAGCCCCTATATTTTAGCCCATGCATTAGGTTACACTGTGTTTTCATCTTGTAAATGTATTACTGCATTGTGTACGCAAAAATGAAAAGTTATGATATACAAGAACTGACTGATGCATAAGCTTTACATTATGTTTTATGATGTAAAGGCACAATCCATGATCCAAGTGAAGTATAGTGAGACAGCCAAACCTTAACCTAACGTTAACCCAAGCCCGTGTTTTGAATTGTAATCAGTGAAGAAACAAAATATGGTGATTTTCAAATTAAACTTCAGTTATGTATATGTTCTTTTACGTAAATTATGAGGTCTGCAGATTGATTGAGTCTCATTTGGATGTTTTCACATTGAAAATAAAATATGTTCGAGACCAAAACATGATCACCAAGCTTCGATAGTTTCAAGTCTAATTTTTTTTTCATATAGTTTGAAGGACAAAATTTTTAAACAGCAGGCCATTTTTTTTTCCTCCTTTCAAAATGTCACTCTGAGATACCTTGTTCAGGTTGTTCTCCGTCAAGTTATGTGGCCTTGGACATGATTAAGTAATAAAAACAATTAAATTAAATTACTTAAACTTTTGATGCATTAAATAGTGTCCCAAGATCATTCCTCAGCATAAAGGATGTGTAATTAACAGCTGAGATGAAGCGGTTATGAGCTGCTTCTTATTAAATTAAAGTCTAAAAAAAGGGTCTTTCAGTGAAGCCCAAGAACTTGATATATGCTTATGCGGCTGTGAGCATCACCTACCATGAAATTTAGTGTTTCCAGGATATTTAACATTAAGACGTAGTTAAAATTAATTCTATGTGCAATTTCTCAAAAAGAAAGCTGACAACTAATGTCAATAAATCGTGCTCGGTCTGAAACGGGGGGATCGTAAATCTGTTGCTCAGTGCCGCCCCTCAATGTGGTAGTCAGGGGTCGAATGGGGGTGTGAAGCCGGGTATAGGAATGAGGAAGATGGATTTGTCGGTGAGGGAAGGAGAAAGGGTGATTTGAAACCCTGGACACTGATTGGTGGAGATGAGGCCTGGGTGTCCTTGTGGTGACATTCAGCCCCCGATATTTGTTTGGCTTTAAATAATACCCTGGACAGGGCCGGAGAGTGATGGCCACCGGGTCGGCTGACATTGCAGCCTGTGCCAAGGTGAGCGACTTCAGGACACTTCCTCTCTCTCTCTCTCTCTCTCTGTCTTGCCCTTCATCTCTCAATGTCTCTCTCTTTCTGTCTCTGGCCTGTCAATACGCATCCACTTGTCTGATGGGTCCTTCTGAGGAGCTTACAGCTGACATGCTGGTGTCTTTATTTCCACCAGCAATCCTTTTAGAGTTGGCCTCGGTGATCAGTCAAGCCACTGACAAGCAGCTCAGGCCTCAGCACCTCAGCAGCCCTCCATCCACTCCTCCTCATGACTCGATGTCATTACAAAGGAGAAGAGAGAGAGAAAGGCTTCACTTCTGAGTAAGAATTTAGGTTGAGTCCATTTCTCAGATGTAGCAGGACATGTTATTTATCTCCGCGTCCCAGAGGTTTGATGCCAGGCTACAATTATTATAAAGCAACATAAAGGAAAAAATGCTTTTGTCACTGTTAAAAAAGAAACATTTGTGACACACCATGCATTTCTGCTCTCCTTTGTTTGATTTGCAGAGGGTTTTTTTACATTCTGCTGTTTTTTTAAAAAAAAAAATTAGATGTTAAATTGCAGCTAGCTCGCCTTGGATTGTACAATTCAAGGCTTGCTAATGTCAAACACTGAAGAAGAGGAACTTTCTACACCAGGTGACCACAAGCAACCTGAAATTTAAGTTCATGATGACTTTTTGAGGGATAGTCGGTATATAAGTTTTGGTCACTCAAGAGTTATTTAATGTTGCTGATATCGATTGAGTATTACAGAGTTTGGGTCAGTCCTGTTTGGTTGGGTCAGTGCTTGCTACATTCTCAATGTATTCTCATACCTGGCAAAGGATGTTGAAAAAAAAAAACTTAACGTTTATACTCGATCTTGTAAACAGTGTGAAAAAAAACATTTCCAACATATTTGAAGCTTTCCATGGAGAAAGAATTTTTTGAGTAAAATGTGGGTTGAGGTGCAACACTGAAGCTATCATTTATCATAAAATAAGTGCCAGAAGTTTTCAGTGAACATGCTCGAATTAAGGAGATAAAAATCCTGGAGCGATGATAAATGACTGTGTGCAACGAAACAACTGGCAAGAGTGGATTTGTTTTTGTAACCCAGACTCAATCTTTCTATCATCAGTGTCAGGATACTTATTGACGACATTATGTTAGATGAAGCTGTGTGTCTAAGTATAACCCTTAGCGCTGAAATAAACACATTAATATATTCCCACACACTGGGTGGCTGTGTCCTGGGAGACAGTGTTGTGTTGCAGGGTGGAGTAAGTGTGAGTACTTTTCTAGCTCGTAGCAGATGATGTGCCGTTGATCACGCTGGACCGCAGTAATTATGGGCGAGGGCTGGTTCTGGGTTATGGCCTCTGTGATTACCAGCTCACTGTAAATGACTTATTTACAGTGTTGTTGATGCCTCTTTCAGAAATGACTACCTCTGCACACAAACGTGTTCTTTTACTGCTCTGGTCCTCTTTAATTAGGACAACTTTGGTGACACTCAAATTTACGGTGGACTTGCGTGGAATTTAGATTTAGACACCCAGTCAGCGCAGATGACAGATAAAAAAAAAAACAAGCATACAGTATGGTCCTTGAGCTGCACAGTGTGGAGGTTGTTCCAACGTTAGCCTAAATGCTGCTCTTTCTTTTAGCTAGGATCTGTTTTCTGCAGCTTGCTTAACAGGGTAGCTTATGAAGAAAGTGACATGTCAACAGCTTATTGTCTGTACAGAACGTAACAGGAAGGGCTGCCTTATTACCTCCCACAAGAAGTTTACTGTCGTAGCATATAATTAACATCTCTGCTCCGAGCTAAATGTTTTTTTAGCAGGGATAATAACTTACAAGTACAATTACAGTAGCTTTTACCGTATCTTTTAAATGTTATCTCAGCTTAGAAATGTGTTACTTTAACTTGTAAAACCTACAGATTTCATAGTGGAGTCTGCACCCTTCAATTAATACCTAACTCATTTACACATTATGATGATATTATTAACATATTTTCATGACTGTTATTTTCGATGGTGACTTCTTTCCATTTTATAATTTCATCTCAGCATTTTTGACTTGGATTGACAAAAGAACATATCAATCCAACACTTGCTTAGAGAGGCAATTATTCTCCTATCTAAGATAAAAAAGAGAACCTGTTTCTTTATCAGGCAAATATTAACAGAAATGTCATATCCTGTCTTCAGAAAGGGTTTAATCTGATATTGACTTACATGGCCGTGTCCAACAGGGTCATGGCTGGCCTTGTCTCTGTTATCATCATCAGTTTGAATAACAACCGTACTTGTCCATACCATTTATATTGGTTTTAAATGAAACTGCCACACAGATTTAGCTATACTAGAACTAAGCTAAACAGTTGCTACACTAGTTGCATTTTTTTGTCTTATTTTAGTTAAATTGGTTGCACCAACTCGGTTTCTAAAAGCTAGTATTGACTTTTCATTGACTTTTAGGTGTTTTTTATGGTGAGTAATTTGGAGAAACGTTATTTTATGAAGCATTTAGTCTTAACTTGTGTTAAGAAACATTCATCTCAAAAACAATACGTTTTCCTCAAATAGAAATATCTTAATTGCATAGTCTTTGTACAGGAAATATACTCAAAAATACTCATAAATTCTGTGTCATGAAATACATAAATTTTGCCCATCTGTCTATTTATTCATCATTCCTGCCTGTGTGAGTTAAATTCTGTCACCTGTCAGAACAGTCCAATTGTTCTCCAAATACAGACATGCAGTAACACCAGTTGCAGTGTCAGTCTGCCAAATGCAGCTTTCGTCCTCACTCCTTTCTGGTTGGCACTCTGCTTCATCTATCTTCCTTTCCACTCTGAAATTTCTCAAACTTTGTCTCCTGTTCCTCACATCTTCACAGCTTCTCTCTAAGCTGTATCTCCTCTCTGATCTCCACCAAGAAAATTTACAGCTTCAATTTCCCCAGAAACATGCATCGCTTCCAGGTGTGTACAACCAGCGGTGGTGCTGGGACCCATGGGTTGGGGTCAGGGGTCACTCTGATTAACAGCCGTCCCACTCACAGGAATGACAAACTTTTCTGGCGCTGTCACCAAGAAGTATGACGCTCCCTTTGTTCCCCCCTCAGGCAGCTGTGACAGGCTGGCCAATCAGAGGGCTGCAGGTTTAAATCTGCCAAATTTTTAGACAAAACAAAAGGCTCTTCAGTCGTGCAAACAGACACAGCCCCGCTGCTTGACTGGCAGAGATTACACTGAAGTGCTTAGTGCATATAATTACAAGTAATTGGCAAATAGTAGGCTCTGACTAAACAGAAATTGTTTCATTATGTCTAATTAACACCTACTTGATTATGGTTAATTACTAGTGTTTGATAATAAAGGAGCAAAGTTGTCAGTCTAGAGACAAGCAGGAGCCATCTGGATCATTGATAACCATATGGTGGTGCCTTGCTTCGTTTTACTGAGACCAGAGCTGTCAGGGCCACTGACAGTGGCAGGTGCCTGCAGTGCATTAGACTCAGCATCTGCACAAGGTGTAAACACCAACGCAGCTCAAACAAACATGACGGCTCACACACACACACACACACACACACACACACACACACACACGTACCCAACAATCAGATATGTAGACAATTAAACACATTCCTTTACTCTTGCAAATAAGTTATTGTTAGAAAAATCAATTTAGAAGAATGCACACTAAATTTCAGCATTTTTTTTACGTTGATGTCAGACTTTTCCTATAAACTCTTATTATTGAATATGAATATTAAGTATAAATGGTGCACATATTTATTAGAGAAAAATGACAGCAAAAGAAATTGTTGCTAAACTTAAAGCAAGGTTGAAATAGATGCCATTAGGAGCAAAACACTGTTCCCTCCGAGCATTGGAAATTATTCGAAACAGAAGGCTCCCTGCTGTAAACAAAAGAAATTACCTTCCACTAAAATTGTCTGTCTGTCCCTGTTAATTAGCAGCACACGCAATGTGAAATTAGCTATGACGCACTAGGAAAAGAGAAAGATGAATAGTCCCTTATTGGGAAAGAATAAAGTCAAGACTTGCCATACGTAGCATTTGTCATGTTTAATTGTGGGATCAATTAAGATTCGCAGGATAATGATGATTTATAAGTGTTTGTGTATAATTTGATATTCATTAAGTCAGCCAGACACACGCTGCTATCAGCTTGTTAATTGTGTTTCCTTTTTGTTGAAGGGTGGCTTTTGAATGCAATTGGCCTAAAGTTTACAAACTCACTTGGCTGAGTGATTCTGTAGCGTAGCAGCCAAGCTCCATTGTGCTGCTATAGCAATTTTGTCACTTCTTATTTGCCTGTCTTCAATATTCTTTATGAACTGCTGCTGAAAATGCACAGTCCTTTGGCCCAAACCCATTTTACTTTAGTTTGGAGTGAATAACCTGTATTGTGTCACGGCTACATTCCACTCACTGACTTCACAGACTTTTTGTTCTTTTTCACCATGTTTGCCCCTTCTGTTTAATGAGCTTCACAAGCTAATAGGTCGCTAAATGAATTACACTGCATACTGGTTATTATTTTCATGTCTGCCACAGTAGAATGGCATTATTATAGGAACAACATAACTGTGCTTGATCCATAAATTCTTCCTGGTGACATTTAAACAGCTGGTTTATTCGTGGATGCAGAATATACAGTTCATTATTTGAAAAATTAATGACAGGAAGTCGCTGAGACTGTTTTTAATTGTAATTTTGGAGCCTCAGCAGCCATTTCCAGTATCTACTCACAGCTTCATATTGTTCCATTGCAGACATTGGTCAGATGAAGAGAACAGTCACTTGAGCTGTGCATAATGTAGCCAATTCATCATGCACATGTAATGTGTTGCTGTTTGAGCACACCAGACAGCAGTGATGGGAGAGCACTTTGTTGTCATGCCCCCCCTCCTTTTTTTTTTTTTTTTAACTGCAAGGCTGAGATGTAGGCCAAGTGGAAGAGCGCCAAATGATTCAACACAGGACAAGATTCCCATTCAAACAGCGCAGAGCTTTTCCTCCTTATTCATTTTCTTAGATTACCATCAAATTTGTGTCACCAGCAAGGCAGCGTTATTGACTCGCAGCGTTGCACTCCCTTTGCTTTCGTTGTTATTAGTTGACATGCTGACATTTTCATATGTGTCTTTGCTAATGCCTGCAAATTGCGCTGACCGAAGAACGTGAGAATTGAACAGATAATTTTAATAAGATACAACTGCAGACGATGCCTTACACATATAGAATACCAATTGTAACCTGTTTTTCACAGGAGACTAAGGGAACAAACTCTAATGGGTTTTGACAACATTGTATTAGGCACAACAACTACGCATAATGTACCGAAAAATTGGACGTGAAATTGGAAACATAGCCGAGAACAAAGTAAATTTACATGGTTTGGTAGGTTTGGTGATGTCTGATATCATACTCTCTCATGCAAGCTCTATCTGGAGAGAGAAGGCAGGAGCTGCAAAGGGGGCTTAACAATGGATATCAGTGGAGAGTGCTTTTAAAGTTAAGGCTGATGGATGGCTTGTCAAAAAAATAATTGCACTGGTATGGAAGTGGGCTCGCGCGAGCTTGCCGAGGAGGGGTTGGGTGGGTATGGGGGGTGTCAGAGCGGCGGAGGAGGGAGGTGCGATCAGCAGAGAGCATGATGGGAAGTGACAGTGGTCTGTCAAGAGGCAGTGGCTGCCCAGAGAAGTGTGAAGCCAGAGCTATGAGGTGGCAGGAGAGAGCAGGCTGTCAGAGCAAGAAAGTGGCTTTAATACGGCGAAAAGCAAAGGAATCCGCCTGTCAGGCCTGCTCAGCCAAGCCAAGGCGCGGCAGGAAGGGGAGAAAGGAGAGGAGATGGAGAACGGATACGGGTGAAAACAAAGGTAGAGAGAAAAAGAGTGAGGGATAGATTGGAGGAGGAGGGAGGTGGAAAACTCGGGTACGAGTAGTGAGAGCTGTGTGGCAGCAGAAGAGGCATGACGGGAAATTGTGTGGGACAGAAGAACAGGCTCAGCCGTCAATTAGAAGTTCCTGAAGACGGCTTTGGCGAGGTGATAAAACTCATCAGCTCTCCTACTCACTCTCCAGGTGGCACTGGACTAGCTCTGTGCTACCGTTAACAATCTGCAGAGCTGCTCCCGCTCGTAACTAGAGTCAGTATAACTCTCCACAACATCTGCTGTGTCCCAGTCTCCCTGTATCGCTGCTTCTTCATCGTCAACCATTTAGCCATCTTTCCATTCACCAGCTACTTTTGCAAACTGAGTGACATCCCAAAAAAAAAAGTTATGCTTTTGTATGATCTTGAGACTATCGAAAGGACTGGAAAAAGAGACAAAGCTGGTAATTACTGTAGAATATCACCCCTTTTCATTGACATGAAGTTGTTGAATATGTTTAATAAGGCTCGTCTGCTCTGTTTTGACCTTGTATGAAAGGCACTTTAATTCTGTGACCCATGAGAAGACGCTGAGAGGTCCGTGTGCTGATTACTGACACAAATATATGCACGGTGGCTTTTTCAATCTGGAGCAATGGCTTTTGTTTTGCATGGCCTCTGCAATGGGGCTCCATGTATGTTCTGTTTTATACGGCACATGATTGATGCAGCATGTCAAGATTTAATAATGACAGTGTCACTTTTCTGACATCAACCTAGTGTTACATCATGGTTTTGGCCTCATTTTATGGATACTAATTTTAATGACAGTTTCATGATGTGATTTTATTCATACATCCAGTGCTGTGTTTTATATCCATATATAATGCTTACTAAATGCGCACCAGGCAACACTGCAATACACACATAATCTAAAGAAGAAACCTTGTACTATAGTGAGATCAGCTCTCCGTCTTGCCGCAGCTTCAGTATGTGCGGTAGAGCAGGAGCCTTGATCTGTGTCCTCACATTCATAAGCAATTAGTCTTGCCATAATTTGTTCGTCATTAAGGGCACATAATTAAAGTTCTCTGTAGCTTCTTTGCACATTAAATTACACTCTCATTTTCTTCAAATATAAACCGTGATATTTAAAGGGGCCACTAACCACTGATTCACATAATCAAAAAAGAGTTATTCCGAGAACTTATCATTACAGATCATGATATAATGATATGTTCACTCGTGAACTTTCTACTCTGTCGGGCCCATGCGGCATACAGGAGTAGTATTTGATTGAGAGACTGTGTATGGATCTTAATGAGGGGGTTAGAGGCTCCTCTTGCTTGTACTGTTAAAAAATCTTTAAAAAGTTATTACCTGTGGCGTGTGACATCCACACAATCTTTGACCTATGTTATGGCACAAGCGTTAGGTTTATGAGAAGCAGGTTAAAGGGTTAGTTCAGTTTTTTGAAGTAGGGTCATATAAGGTACTGATCTAAAATCAGTGTAATAGATACTTTTTATGGAGATCAACACACCTCCCATGTTAAATTGCTCTCTCCAAAGCAACCAGACTCAATTACCTACCTATTATCTTCCACCACATCAACTCAGAACACATGTCTTTGTAAAGGTTACAAAAGAAAGCTTTGTTCACTAGGGTGGGTAATGTTAATTTTATTGAAAAAAAGGCAAGCAGCACCCTTTAACAAATCATGGGTGGGTAGCTGTGACTCCATAGCTTGGACTTTCCAATACCTGACAGAGGAACACTATGTCAGCGCTGATTGAAAAAAAAAAAAGATATATAGACTACCAAATTGATGAACTGACTCAGGTGGGGGAGAGAGAGAAAGACAAAGAAAGAAGTAAGACTGTATGGATAGAATGGATGGATAGATGGAGGGAGAGCCTCATTTAGCGAAGAAAGAGGTTGTTTGGCCTGCCCATACAACAGAGGGAGAGTCCAAAGCCATTGATCTCTTGCAGCCAATGACAAGCCAGAACTCAGCAATAATCATGACAAATGAGCGGAGCCTCCACCAGATGAGAAACTGCCGATAATCGCACAACTCCCCCCACCCCACTCCAAAAAAGAAACTAGCAAGGTCGCAGTGGAGAGTAGTGGAGCTCCAATACCTCTCAATACTCTAGAGAAGAATGTCCTGGGAACAAGACAGATACAACTAAGACAGAGACATTAATATTATTGTCAACGTTGTATTAGACAGCGGACATAAATAGAAAGTAATAGCATGTCTGATGCCTTTAATTAACACATAGAAACTGTAAATGTCTACATATCAAAATACTTCTAAAATGTTACTGTCAATTTTATAAAACTATAAAAGTTTTACAAGAGGATAAGATAATGATTCATAGAAAAATCTGTTGCATTTTTTCATACATCACAAGGTCACTTTAAAAATAATATTTATCACTGTAATGTGTTGTTTAAGGCCTTAAAACAACAGTAACACTGGAAAATGAATGAGGCTGATGACACGTACCTATAAAGACATTCATGCCTGGAGTGTTCCTCTTTGTAGATTAGAGCTAAACAATAATGATTAAATTGCCGCAGCCAATCAATCTGGGCCCTGATAAAGTATGACTGGTGGCAAATTATCCCTTTTCTCTCCCTCTGGAAGTCCCCTTGTCTCAAACACCAGCCCTGACTAGCAGGCATCCCCGCCTCCCTGGATGAAACATTTTCTAATCAGCTTTATCTCTCACATCTGAATTTATCTTATTCATGGAAAATGCCAATATATTAACAGGCTTGTATGATACACAAGGTGACCCTACTGACTTAATGACATAATACATTATCCTTAATGAAGTCAATATCTCGTCTTTTAGCTGTCTGTCTATTGGGCCGATTAATTGCGGTGTCATTAAAGTTAGCTCTCTTTTCATTTGAGCCTGGCAAGTGGCATAAAACTAATGTTCTTAGTTATCAACCACTGAAATAGGATGGAGGGTGGGGGGAAATTACAGGGAGGACGAGGGGGGGACTCCTACAGCCCACATCAGTGTGTTTTCTCAGTGACGCCACATACAGATGTGTATTATTGGAGAACAGATGGAGTGGTAAAGTTTGTAGTCACCAGATGTCATTTAACCATCACATACTGAATGAATCCTTTTTTTTACTAATGCGTTAATCTAAAGAAAAATGTTTTGTTGTATTTGCAGATTATTTTATGATATCTTTTAATACAACATTGAGATATTTTTGTATAATAATTGATGGTGTGAAGGTAAATGACATTCTACTGCTAAAGAATGAGAAAGACTGATTAAGAGTTTTGAGGTGTAAATTATTGTGTGAAAAGTTGATTTTTTTTTACCAAGAGAAACCTTTTGTTTGTCATAATGTTTTATAGTCTGATATTAAAGTGTATTATGGAGCAGTTTGTCATGTTTTCCACAGTGACTAACAGGCTGTACAGAGCTTTTGGTGGAAACTGTGCCCTTGTGGCTGCATATGTGTTTGTTCAAGGTGGAACTATAAGGCCACTGGCATGATATTCCCCTAAACTCACACATTAATGACAGAAGTAGCCAGAGGAGTATTAGCACCTTGCAAGCCTGTGTCAATGACCTGAGGGCTAGAAATGGCACTTGCTCTACAAAACAAAAGTTCTATGATAACTGCTGTCACAATAATAACATGTCACTATTACTGTTTTAGTCCTGCATGGAACACATGTAACTCAGGTGTTCTATGTATATAAGGTAGAATTTATTAAAGAGATGAGATATGATTGATAAGTTCATGGCCTGAGTTAGAGGGAGTCAGTTTTGGAAAACCTGACACATTTCTTTTAAACAAAATCCACTATGTTTTGTTGTCTGTCTTCAATCTCCAAAATCTTGTCAACAGCAGCATTGACGTCATATTGTTCATTTTCTTGGGCAGTTCAGATATATAATTTTTAATAACTACAAACAGAAATACTACAAACATTATTAACTTCAAGCTGTCTGCATGAATACTTAAAGAGTTGAGCTGCACTTGAATGTGTTAAGAGTGCATAATTCATCTCCTTCTACCTTGGGTCAGGAATTTATCAGTCAAGATTCTTGTATTTTTACTGCTTATTTGTTGAATAGTATTTTTTTAAACAAATTTTTTCCAAATTTTTACCGTGCAGATTTGGTCTGTGTGGGCATTTTTTAACTGCACAATGTTCAATACAGTCTGCTGAAAGAGTTTGACAAGGACAGAACAATTTTCTCTGACAGAGATGCATCTGCACAAACACCTGAGCCCCCTCTAGATGCCACTACCCCCCTTATGCTTCCCCTCCGACATCCGCCACCACCACTCTCCCCCAGTGCTGAAACAAGCAGACAGGATGGGG
Source organism: Acanthurus leucopareius (assembly GCA_029814765.1). Taxonomy (NCBI): domain Eukaryota; kingdom Metazoa; phylum Chordata; class Actinopteri; order Acanthuriformes; family Acanthuridae; genus Acanthurus; species Acanthurus leucopareius. Next base: position 14,897,645 of record JAQMCX010000003.1, on the reverse strand, counting down.
GTAATTTACAATGTGTTATCTTTGTCTATAGCTGCGAAATGATATGAAGTAAATCAAGGTAGGGGTAATGAAAGACTGAGAATTCATTCCTGTGAGCACATTTTAAGTGTAGTATCCGTTATGGTGGCAGCACCTGAAGAGGCTGGAATGAGACGGGCTGAGGGGCCATAAAGCAGAGGCGGGGCCAATGTTAATGCTGTCTGTCTGGGGTTAGTAATTGGGTTGCACTGATGAGTTGCTTAGAAGACAAAGTGTAAATCCCTCCCGCCTGCCGTAAATCTTGCATTGTTGGAACAAGGTGCAATCCCAACAAATATTGATCCTGCCTAGGGGCCTGCTGTGTGTGAGTGTGTGTGTGTAGATCTCCAATTACTACAGCCAAACCGGTACACCCTGGTAGGCTTGTTCTACAGTACAATTGTATCATTGTCGTTACCTAAGATTTGGCCCCTGTTGTTTAACTGCTGAGCTTGTTTTGCAGTGAGATAGTTGCTGCCGTACCAGCTGTGTGTAAGTTTTGTTGTTGGTAGTTTGTGACTTTGAGTGTTCTGGCTGTAAAGTTACTGCAGGTAGATCAATGAACTGTGATGGATTTAGCTTGTTGCATTTTTCATGAATGATGCCAAATCAACAAGATGAATAATTTGCCTCTGCATTTTTCTTTTTGTTCAGTTTTTACAGCGAGATGTTCACATTATGTCACGGCAAAACAGTTTACATTGTAATGCTGCTGTTCCTTGTTCTATAATTGCTGCTACAACTGCTATTATTTTTAATAACAAAACAGTTTAATGCTGAAGAGATTCATCAGTGAAATGAGCAGTTAACTACGGAATATTGTGGGACAATTTTGACAACAATTTGATAACCGAGCAATCACATAAGTAATTCATCAGAAATTCACAAATATTAACCAGTTGACGCATTTTGCCATAAAGTGGGAGGATTTTCCACTCTTCTCATTTTTGAATCATCATATCAAATATGCTATTTGACATCATCAACATGGACCTTGAGAACGCAACAACAGGTTGGACAGATTATTGTTTATAATAAGCCCCTTTTACAGAGCCTGCTATTGCACCATACTGTTCTGTAGAACAGCTGTGATGGTGGAATCGGTTGCCAACATGTCGGACGCCAGCATGCTATATAAAACCCCTCACTAGGGGGGCATCATGCCAAAGTTGCTTGGTTCAGTGTAAAAAAAAAAAGCAGTGTAAAGAAGAGACTTTGTTGCTGTGGTGTTGTTGGATCTTTGTGTAAAGAGGAATATTAGTCACAGACCTAAACCATTTACAATTTCATTACCCATAAAGAAATGTCAGTATAGGATTATTTTTATTGTATTATATGTAGCTTGTTTGGTATTATATACATACTTAATCAAATTATGTTTTGCAAGTAATGACAGTTGATATTTAGAAAACAGATCAGATCACATGTGCTCTGCTTCTTACATCTAACCTTTGAGGTTTCCAAATGTCATTGAGCTCTCCTTAAACTGGGGTGGTTGACTGTTGTGTGTGTGTGTGGGTGTGGGTGTGTGTGGGTGTGTGTGGGTGTGTGTGTGTGTGTGTGTGTGAGAGTGTGTGTTGGTGTGTGTGTGAGTGTGTGTGAGT
>JAQMCX010000003.1:14871108-14895923 GCA_029814765.1 Acanthurus leucopareius | reverse complement strand
TGTGTGTGTGTGTGTGTGTGTGTGTTTGTGCGAGTGAGATCTATGCAGACAGCTTATCGTTAAACACATCCTATCTGGCTTGACAGGTCACTGTCAGGTACAGCTCCCCTCCTCTCTCACCCCTACAGATACCGAGTGTCACACACAGAAATCTACCTGCATGAGTATGCTAATGTAATCTGATGGGGAGAGCTGTTAGAGCTGTGAACCACTTACAGTAATGCAAAGAAAACTTGATTTACACCTACTTGCCTATGTTACTTTACCTCGTTTGCACAGCGGCATAGCTGGATCATGCAGTTCAATTCAAAGAGCTAAATTCTTAAATAGAAAAGACCTAAATGAATGGCAGCAGAGATGGGAAGGATGATTCACTGAGCAGCAGGGATGTGTCAATGACTTTTATGGTGAATATGTTTGACTCACAAAAAAGGTCATGTCATTTAGGATAGGAATCAGCTTTTTTTGCATTAACTTCACCTGTCAGTCTCCTGCATTAATCACACTAATCTGCACAAGTATGCTTTCCACTGCCTCACCTTGGCTCATCCACATTTTGCTCGCTGACCTGCTTTATTGCTGCTTCCCTTTGCTGTTTTTGTTTAACACGGTATTGACATAATAATGAACATAACTCTCAATATTCAAGGGGCACTTAACTTAATTTTTTGCTTCTCATACCCCCCAAGAAATCAGGTGTTTGAAAGTTTCTCGAGTAGCAGAAATATGGTGTTTGTAGTTGGAGCCTCAGTGTTGTTTTGTTGTTGCCGGGTGCTGTGTGGATAACTCATAGCCCCGGCTCTCTTCGTCCATCTGTAAAAGGGGGAAACCTGGACCTGGTGTGATGGTACAAGATAAACCAGCACCAAGGAAAGCTCCATTAATAATTCTCTTATTTGGGAATGGGGCCCTGTGCTTACAGAATACAGGGCAGTCCATCTCTTACAGCAAGAGGGGCGGGGGTGAGGAAAAAAGAAAGAAGTATAAGGTCAGCGGGGAGAGACTCCTTCTTTCATCTGCCCCTCCTTTTCCTCCACCCCTCCCCTCTTAGAGTGATGGGCCCAGGTTTTCCAAGGTAGTGCATTTGTCTGTCAGGAGTCTTGGCTGGCTGGCGTGATTTAGCTGCTGTCAGTTGATGCTGGTGTCCAGAGGATGATAGCGGCTGGCTGGATGGGGGGAAATTTGTTACCTTTAGCTCTGACAGGGGGATAATTGCTGATGGTTAACAGAACGGTATGGAATCCGAAGGGTTGGAAGCAGAGAGCAAAGTAATGGGATACACAGCCAACGGGTTCAGCCCATATTTCTGCTTACAAGCAGCTAATCTAACATGCACTCTGTGTCTCTCTCTCCCTTTAACCTTTCTCACCGGACTATTTTTAAAGATAATATAATAGACTAATAACATCTAGAATAAAGTTTGACAATTTGAAACTAAGGCAAGATCTTTTTTTTTAATTTATGAGTTTGAACAAGCTTAATATTTTGGATGAGATTTATTTTACAGACATGTTTAGACTGAGCAGAAGAGGATGTTGTGAATTGATTTTTATATGGACAGCTTAGCCTGATATTGCATATTTTGTCTCTGTATATCTGTGTGTGTTTGGTTGTGTTAAATGCAGTTCTTGGCTGAATTCATTTAAAAGTCTGCACTCTTTCCAGGTCAACAAAAAGAGGAAAAAAAAACTGTCTCTTCCTCCGCCTTCCCTCGCTCTCATCATTACAGTGGCAGAGCCCCTATGCTGCTTTGCACATCTAATTAGGACAGAACAGCAAATTTCTGGCCCTCCCCTCTATCCTTAAGGCCCATTCACTTCACCCTCACACGTCCGCCCCAATCTTCCTCTCTCATGTCCAAGATGTCCACAGAGGCGCCTCCCAGCACCAGGATCAGGACTGCCGTCAGTCAAGCCATCCAAACTGCCAGCAGCATATCACAGAGAGAGTTAAGTAGGAGGCGGACCTGCAAGTGCAAGTGTGATAGGTTGACAGGACATGATTGGCAGGTTAAACCCCTGGTTAATTGTCTTCTCTTATTGATGTGAAAACTGCTGGGCTGTAATGCTGTGGGTGGAGTAAAGCAGCTTATGGGATTGTTGCATTTAACACCATTTGTGTTTTTTTTCACTAGGCAGGCTTATGGTGCTTTAACAAGAAAAAAAAGGCACTAGTTAGCCACTATTCCATACCTTGCTTAAAAAAAAGAAGAAGAATTAAGAATAAGAATAACTAAGAATAGTTTTTCAACATTATATAATATATTTCCACACTGCCAACAATCTACAAATTCAATCTACACCTCAAAGGACTCTAAATATTAATTTTCATTTAGTACTTCTCAAGCAAACAAGTAAATGGGCATCATTAGGCATGTATTTTCTCTGTCTTTGATGGGCTTTCTGCATTAACAAGCAGCACTGATAGGACCTCAATGCCTTGTCACTTCTGGGCTGACCTCAACATCATATTTTTATTTTCTCTCTGACAATGAGAGTAATAGGAAATATTGATTGGCAGCGCAGTTAAGTTGTCAGCATAGTCATTTAATGTGTCAGGAGAACCAGTTAAATTGTCAAAAAATCACTCGAGGACTCTGCTCTTCCTTAACGGCTTTCTATAAAAGCATCTCCATCAGACAGAAAATGCTCCCATCCTCACTGAATTACAGTGCTTTTTATTGACTTCTTGCTCTGCATCTGGTAGGACATGCCGTGTATGGATTCTAGTATGATACTAACGCTGTATTCTTTTTGCATTGCAGACGTAGAACAATAGAAACAATAGGACCTGTAACCAAATATAGTGTTTGATTTGATAACAGTAATATTACAAAAGGTAAGTACTGAGAGAAAACTAATAGCAAAAGAGCAACATGGAGTAAATTCTTCACAGCATAGTGGTTTAATAGAGGATTTAATACTAAATGATCAGAGATAATGCTGCATCATATGGAGTGCAATCACGTACAACTCACAGCAACTTTGTTTGGATATGTTTGAGAAAATACACAAAGGTATACATTTTGTTATGTTTGATTTATGGGAGCTTTAAAGAAAATCCCTTCCTCAGATGTTATCTGTGCTGATGTAAGGCTTGTAAACATTTCCCATCAGTTTGATCTGTCTTGTTGGTGTTTCCTGGGCAGCCATGCCTATCAATTAGCTGTCTCTTTAATCTCCAGCCCCCAAACATGGGAGGATGCATGATGCAATAAGTGATCTGATGGTAATGTAATCATTGAGTGAATGTTGAGAGCAATTTGGTATGTGTTGGAGATATTTTCCCTTTTTTTTAATAGGATCATGTTGGACACCATGGTGTTATACTATGTTGATGTTAATGTTATATTAAGTGTGAAAAATAAGGTTGCACTGATGCTATAAAACAGCAGGACCGTACTGATTTGCAGCTTAAATATTCTGAAAATGTATTACAATTTGGGACACAACTAACTGGCTGCAGTTGTACAATAGTGGTGGATACATCATTGTAACCAAATTATATTTCAGTTTGGTGTTGCCAGGAACCAAATTATAATCATTTTTGCAGCTATTTAGGTTCCATGCTATTATAGTGTACCGACCTTCCTTACTGTTGCTGCAGGTACATGTTATAGTGGCTTTTGAGCTAGGGGGGAAAAGTACTCATTGTTATTTTTTTATTTTTAATCACTTTGACTTAGGAACATTTTGATTGCTTTTTTAATTCACATGCATGCCATCACGTTTTGTTTTTTTTTTTTTAATTTGTGGCAATGTTATTTTAAAAATAAACATAAATTCAAATATGTTTAAAATATATTCATGAATGTTTAGTGATTATTTTAAATGCAGAACCCTTACTACTTTAAACTAGCTGAGCATGGAATGAAATGACTTCAAAGGAGCGTCATGATGATACTGTAAAAGCTACCAGTCCTTCTTACTGCTTTAGAGTCTAAGGAGTTGCTCCATGTCAAGTACTGGTCGAGTAGTAATAGCATGGCTACCTGGACAATTCGCTAAACTTCAGTAGCAACAATGTTCACTTTCCCACAGTGCTGAAGCAATGTTATTTGAAGATGTTTAGTGAGGGGCTTGATTGAATTTGTCTCTGGGTGCAGAGACAGGCTCCATTAGGCAGCAGGCAACAGGGTCTGGGGACAGGCCAGTTAGAGAGATAAGAGGGGGAGCTACCAGTGAATTCCGCCCTCAGACCCAGAGCAGGGGTTTAGGGAATAAAGCTCCATAACAGCAGGTCCAGGGTCAGGTAGACAGCCTCCCCCTGTTCAACCTCTTTTTGGTTAAGTAACATTTGGCAGTCTGGAGCAGCGAGCTCAGCAGACTGTGGGTGTAAGCTAGAGAGGGAGGGAGAACAAGGGTTAGTATGGAGAAGAAAAAGGTATCTGATAGTGCAGCGATTGCATCTCAAGCAAACTCTGCTTAACTGCCTCTGTTAGTTTGGCATATCTGATTCTTATTCTATCAGTTATCAACTTGGAAATTGTTTGTGACAGTAACAAGCTGCCTAATCGCTTGATTGATGGATGGGAGGAAGGCTGTTAGATTGTTCGATGGACATTTCCATGACAGTGAGATTGTTTTCAAAGTTAATCAGACTAAATTGACCGGCAGTTCCACCCCACTTCTCTGCTATATTTATATTTTTCCTCCAAAGGCCGTATCATCTATGACAATGTGTACTGCAGCTCTCTTTGCTGTTGGATGTGGGTGATCTTGACAGTTGGCTGTCTTAGTGTTTTATGTACCTAAAGTCTCAGTGTGTATCTGACTACCATGGCCCTTTTTTTTTTTCTCTGCGGCCTTTTGCCCCTGGCCTCTATCTCCTGCTCTCCCTCACAGTAATGAAGCCTGCCTTTAAGGAACGGGGTGCAGGCAGCGAGGCATCACAGATTAGGTCAGTGGAACGGCTAGCGGGCTGAGCATGATGGATGAGGGCCAGAATGAGTTTCTGCCGCGGCTGTATTGTGAAATCTTTTCATTGTCACCGACGGGCCTATGAGGGCCTGATGAATGAGGGAGCAAGTGTCAGAAACGCCCTTCCACTGCTCCCCCTTCTACTCCTTTAATATCTCCCTAAGCTGCCTGGCTGCATGTCTTCCTATCCTGCCCTTTTTGACCGTCCACGCGGCCAGTCACAGCAGTATTGATAAAAGTTTTTGCTAAAAATAGGCCAAATCCAGCTCAGAGGAAGAAAGAGAGAGAAAAAAAATTAATAAGAGAAAAAGAGTGAAGCCACTGTGCCAGTGAGTCATGGAAAGGCAGCCAAACTGAGGATGTGGTTTGCCGGTCTTAAAGTTCATAACTGTGCAAAACAAGTCTCCTTGCTCCCTCTCACACTCTCATCTCTCTCTTTCCTCCCATGCTGATGGACCTCCTGCTTTCACAGAGCAAGAGCGAGAGGCTGCGAGGGGTTGGCGGTGGTGGGGTGTCTTTATGGGAAACGTTTGTGACCAGCGTGACAGCTCTACTTGATGGATGGGCCGCCTCCATCTGGTTGCAGTGCATGTAATAAATATCCATGCTCGTGTTTGACCTCTCTCACTTACCAGACACATCTTTCACTTTTGGGACATCCAAGGGGGACTCACAATTATGCTCTGCACTCTCCACTAGCCCGGGTGTGGGGGATAGCAGCTCTGTTTATGGGCCGCAGCCCAAGGGCAAAGAGTCAAAAAAATAGATAGCTGTAAACAATGCTTCCGCCGCCAGGAGAATTCTCCAGCATTCAATAACCTTTAACACCTCCTAAGCCCTCATCTCCCTGAGCTGGTTGCCTGTGCCCCACAATGCACTGCAGCTCTACAAAAACTGCCTTCATCTTTTGACCAGTGATTTAGCGTGCTATCAAAGCATAGGTCGGAGGATCAAATGCCACCGCCTATGCAAGAAGTGTAAAAACAACAACAATAACAGTGACAAAAGGGGAAAAATCTGACCAACTGAAATCAAATTTTTTTGCAGTATTGAAAAAGAATTAAACATCTGTTATATCAGAAAAGGTTATTGTTGAGGGGAACTGAGAATGTATATGAGCTTTCCTGAGGTCACACTAGCCTACTAATGCTTTAACCAGTGTGTGCTAATACAGGCGGAGGAAAAAACACACTTTCAATAGCCATTACTATTCCTCTTTCACTGCTCATAAACAGCAGTTAGTGTGTTTGCCCTTAACAGTGACCTGGTGCATTAGGCTGGCCAGCTCCTCAGTAATAGAAACAGATAGGCAGCCATTGGATTTTAATAAACCTGGATAATAATGAGGCTGAAAAGCTGAGTGAATTGTAAAGCAGAAGGCTAATGAAGTGCCTATGAGGGCAGTATGTGAGAAATAACCTATAACCTATTAAGAAACAACCTAACTCCCTCTGCCCAAGTCCTACCCACTGATTGAATTAGTGAACTCTTTAATTACTGAGCATCTAAGATGGGAGCTCTGAATCTAATTGAACTTTTTCATGCTTGCTGCACCCCAGCCAAACAATTTGTTCTGTAAAAAAATTGAATTAACAGTCCCACTTTGTCTCCCTTTTTTTTTTTGCATTGATTTTTATAACATTAGGACTGTCATTAGGCTGTAAAGACTCAAATCGCACAGCATTATTCACAATAATGCATATGTTATAATCGCAGGGAGAACTTACTTAAAATTCAATCCACTTTGGCATCATTATCATGTATCAACATAATAAATGAGCCCTTCAGAGCATGGTAATTATAATTTGATAAATCATCAGCAGAAAATTAACTGGATGTCAAAACATTCATTGGAAAGGGTGATGAATGGAGGATGATTGTGGTGATGAATTGTGTTAATCTGCGCAGTATGAAGCCAGCGAAATGGCTAAGCAGCCCAAGATGGATGGGCCATAGAAGCTGCAAGGTCAGGACACACAACTGCAGAACGGAGGGAAGAAAAAATAGGAGGGAATGAAACGCGGAGAAAAGAAAGAAGGACTCTCACTCTCTCTCCCCCCTCTCTTTCTCTCTGCTCAGAGCATTATCTGTCTTTGCACCACAGCAGCTCTTTTTTGTTGAGCCTCAGACATTTGGGTTTTGTCAGCTAAGTTGACCCTATGGTCTGTCTTTTTTCAAAGATACTTCAATATTTTTAATCCAGTGTTGATGATACTATTAATTGTAATTGAAGGTCACACTGCCAAAAGATTTTTCAGACCTTTTTATGGTTTAATTCCACCACTTTAAAGTAAAATGGAGCAGTGCCATTGTGAGATTTCAGCAAATTTAACGAAAAGCAGCTGGATACACAAGATCACACGATCATGCACGTTTCCATCTTGCTGTCCTTCGATATTTGTTTGCTGTGGCTGAACTGCATCGGCTCTGATCAATAAACTGCCTATGAGGAGCTACTCCCCATGGGTGTGTTTTAGGTATGATGACAGCAGAAAGAGACTGTTCAGAAATGACCGTGGCACCTCCTTTAAAGGTTAGCATAGATGCTATTTTACTATCATTTATTTTGTAGCTGGAGTGTATTTTGTATTGAAAGAGGAGCAAACAACAGCACATAAGGCTTTCCTTTATGGAAAAGATGTTTCTGCTCTTCTCCCAATTGACTTCAGCTATAGCATTTGGTTTATAGCACTAATTGGTTTAAGATGCCATGTATGTTTTCTAAAGGGCCAGTCCTTTTCCAAACAAGCTCCATGGATGACTATTCAGAAGATTCCGTGTAATAAACAATGCAGTAAGTCAGGTTAGTTGTTAAAAACCTGAAGATAAAATTTTCTACCACATACAGTCATGTATAAGATATAAGTCTCCTAGTTTATCCTTAATAGCTGTTCTCAAAAATAATGGTCATTTTACAAAGTACATATAGATTTTATACCCCTGAATTCAGCGTCTCAGGCTTTGCACGGCCTTCAACGACTACTTTTCAGTTCAGGATTTCTTCTGTGGTTGGCTGTTGGTTTTGATTATGCAAAAAAGATGGAATATGTATGCATCTACTACATTATAGGGGCCATCTGAAGCCAAAAAATCTTAAGTGCATCAAAGCAAAGTCAAATTTATAGTTTTGTTTTCGCTGACTGGAGGATCTCTATGTTGATATCTGTAGCATAGAAATTATTTTATAGGTTTGCACAGGATGTAACCTGTTCATTGTTGTAGCGCCACAGAAACAGTAGATGAAAATGTCATACACACCACTGCATTAATTATGTATGTGAGGTAATTTAACATAATTCGGCGTAATTAGGCGTTTTGCAGTTTCCTTGACCTTTTTGTTGCGAGCAGTGGTGGGAAAGTTTGAACCTCGAAATTGGTTCGCTACTAAGTTTACCTACATACTTGAAAATGCCATGTTCACATTTATTTTACACTGTTCATGATAGAGGGCAATGATTTCTCAGAATTCTCTCTGAAAATGACCAGAATGTTGATTTGTCTACTGTATTTTAATAGGTGTGACTTTGCTTATCTCAAAGAGGACAGTACACCCCAGAAGTGCCTTTTTTTGCCTCTACCTGTATTACTATTTATCAGCATTTTTTGGTGTGTGTTGCCAAGTTTTGAGGTTATCATGTGAACACAATCTCTCGAACACAATGGTTCTGTAAGTCTAATCACTGGTATTGTAATAACTTATGTAGTTTAAGCAACTCCTGGATTGAGATGCAACAGCTGACCAAAGCCAAAAATTTGACCTGTCCCTTGTTTCTTAGTTTGTTTTTTGTTTTTTATTATAATCAGGCTACCACCTTTATCATATAAGACTAATCAAGCTATGATGTTTACATGTGTCAAGTTTTAAAACCAGGTGAGTCTTTGGCATGGGATTTAATCGACCTCACCTTAATAAGGTTGTTTTTGCTCTGGAGAAGTAGTTTTCCTAATGCCTGTCATTCTGTAGCCTAACAAAAAAATTGGCAAATCCAATTTGAATCAAAATGTATTAGCACTGGAAAAGAACATGCATAGCTTCTTAACAATGCAGAGCTTTGTAAAGCTTCCAAAACATCAGCAAATTCATACTCAAACTCGCAATTTTCTAAATCATCTGACTATTTTAGATTTAGCTCGATAGAGCTGCACTAACTTTGTTTTCTGTAACTACTTCACATTAATTCTTCTTAACGAGAACATTTTACTTCTTACACAAGACAACAATATCATAGCTTATTTCTGTTAGAAGGTTGCCGAGCCTTTTTCCAGTGGTTAGAGCGGAAGGGCCCTCTCTGATGATAATGAAAGCGATTTCTACAAATAACAGTAATTACACGTCACCGCTTTTGAAATGTGACAAAGCAGACAATGTTGCTTTTATTGAATTCATTATGTTGACAGGCACTTCATCCTTTCATTTATATCCTATTCATTATGGCTTGAGTGAACGTGTGTAAACTGACAACTACGCTTAATGTTGTTATTCTCCATTTGTGGTTTAGATAGACTACAGGGCATGTTTTTTTTGTCTGTCAGAGCATGTCCATGCACATATCTGACCTCCGTAGGAAGTATGTATCTTCGGTGGTAAATCTTGTACTGTTGTTGAAGTGTCTTCAAACCACAGAGATCAAAAGTCCCCCTTCACATCCTGTGGCATTTCTAGCTGGGAAGTATTAATCTCATACAGAGCTTCAGACACCTCTTATCTGCCTGGCAGGTTGACATGTAAGGGGATATTTCGTCTTGATTCCAGCAATGAATGTGGCACACGGGCTATCACTCGACCCACGCTGCATACGGAAGAGGAAAAAAATCACACCTTTCTTTCTGTGACTTCCATTTTCATTTGTGCTCCCTCCACTCACTCTTTTCTGTCTCTCGTTTCCCTCTCCTGGAAATTATCACCAGCCATGTCAGAAGCCCTGTCGGATGGGAGAGGGAGAAATGTGTCACACTGCCTCTTAAGTTTCTGATTGTCTAAATGACACAGAATCTCATCATACAGCTGTCTCCCTTTCTGACACTACAATTACCCATAATTCCCTCTGTCATTCACTGTCTCAAGGTTAGTATTTTATATCTTGAATGGAGGGTGAGGACATTTACATTTGGAGGCTGGAATAAAAAGGGACTAAAGAAGCACTAAGTTTTCTGTGTGTGTGTTTTAATGTTTATTTGAAACCTTTCTTCATTTAAATGACTTTTCAGTGGCTTAGTGTGGATATTTTAGCAAGCCTAATTTTCTAAAAATCTTAAAAAAACCCCTCACAAAAACACGAGCTGTGTCTGCTTTAACTACAATGTAACTTAAAAATTCATATTGTAAATCACCTTTCCCCCATTATCTTAACGACTTTGTTAATGACCAAGCACTTTGTTTCAGCTGACGCCATTAATCAGCGTTGGTCACCGGAATAATATTCCTTGATGCTAACCTTCAGAAGGTGGGTGTAGTCTGTCCCTTTTTGACAAAGTGTGCTCAGTAAAAATGGTCCATTATCATGCCACGCTTTACTCCATCATCTCTGATATTCTTATGTGGTCTCTGGGTTAAACAGTACGTCTTCCCATCCTTTTTACCCCATCCCTCGAGTAAAGTGTTCTTCAAAGGTATATATTTCATTGCAGGCTGACAGCCTTGACACCATAATTGACCTGAGAGCTTCCATCTTACTCTTTTGAAATTCTCTGTTGTAATGTGTGTCAACTAGATAAAATGATTCCCATCTCCACCTTTCTCTGGATTTCCATTTGCAAAGACGGCTGACTGACTGACTGACTGACTGACTGACTGACTGGCATAGGGTCCATTATCGTTCTTTTTAAATGTCTGTGATCTGGGAGAAAAAGATGCAACTGGCTCCATTGTTTGAAGCAGGTGCTCACACTTGAGGCCTATACATTAGCGGAGCACGTGGAGCTTTTAGATGGGGTTAAATAGTATTTGATAATGCCGGGATATTTATGTTCTTTGTGAATAATGTACTGCTCTGTCTGACAGACTGCCTTGTCTGTCTGTCAATGTGTCATGGTTTCATGGAGGCCAAATTGGTTTTAGGCTTTCATTAGATTTGCTAATGACCTCCATAATGTTCATATTAAATGATCTTGAATGGGAATGTACATTTTAACCTTTGAAGACTTCCAGTTCTGCAAGTATCGTGCCTTTAGAAGTAATTTTTTCCTCTCTTTTAATAATTGTTGCATCTGTCTCCTTTGTGGTTTTTATTACTTCAGTGTGTCACATTCATCATGTCACTTAAATCTGCTATCAAATAGAAACACCCTTATTTTTTTCTATATTTTTTTTTCAGTAAGAAGACAAGCACCTTCTCCTTTTTGTTCCCTTCTTTTTATTTTTGTTTCATTTTCACATGTGGCTATAAAAAGACATGCTCTGTTTTTGTATGCCATGTCATATTATTAAGTTTCACGCTTGCTCCGTGAACCTGAGACATATTTTCTGCTTTCCCCCTGGCTAATTGGGAGATTGTTAGGACTGTCTCCATCCACAGCCTGATGCCCCCAAATGTGTCAATGTGCCGCGGCGTTGCTGTGAGACTACATGTCTTGGGGCATGTTTTCCAGAGCAGTTTGTTATTAGATTAATTAACACTGTATTGACAAACTGTGATAGGATTGCATGATCTTTTCTCACCTTTGGAGACACTCTTTTTCTTGGTTTTCAATCAAAGTGATAATGAAAAAAAAAGACTTTCTTAATGTGCACAATCGGAAAGTAAGAGATAACACTCAAAGCAGCATTTCTTTTCTTGACAAGGGTCTTTGAGGAACTTTTTATGAGAGCAGTGTACTATGTCTTGAACAAATGTGACCCATGTGTTTATTTTACCTTTGTCCAAGCTTACAAAGTAGTGGGAGGCTTTATGTGCTTAAGGAAAAAGGCTTCAGGGGAAGCGGCACTTTTTGGGGGTAAAGCTGGGAGGCTAAAACAAGCTTTAAAGAGGGTCCAGTCCCACTCAGGTTCACTGGTAAGCCTGTTGGACATCCGGCTTTGTTCCTCTTATAGGCTCCTTATCAGTGGCCTGATGCGGTTGTCCCCTCGCATGTTCCTCTTGTACCTCAGCTGGGCCAATTTGATGGCCTAAGTGCTCAAATTGAGCCATTTTGTCTCACTTTGAAACAAACTAGGACCTATTATGCTTTTTTTTTTTTTTTTTTTTATTATTCACCCCTCCTCCTTGTCTCCCTTCCACGTTGGCCTTGGTTTCTGTGGTTTGTCAGTCCCCCCTGCCTTTCTCTGCGCTTAAGTTTGAAGCGCTAGCCTTGTGAGGGGTCAGTGTTTCCACTCCAGCAGTGTCAACTTCAATCTGGGGCGATTTGGTGTGAAATGTGTGCCATGGTGTGGGGGCTTGCAGGTCAAAGCCCCAGTAATTGATGTTGCTTATTCATCTGCTTTTCCTTGTCTACTCTCACCGCAGCACAGCAGCCGTTTTTGTTTGTCTAAATTGTTTGAAGATTTACTGTAGGTCTTAGGGCCCTGAGAAGCATCCCCCTGCTGCACTGTGTCTGTGTTCCTACCTAGCAGGGGGTTCAGAACTGGGGACACACAATGGTGCCTCCACAAAAGACGCTTACCCCTACACAAGGCCTGGAGGACATCTCATAGCATGATACTGAGCACTAGGGGACACACAATGGCGGAGGCACAAAGAAAGCTTCTCTTAAGACAGGGCTTAGAGGACATCTAGCATGACAAGCAGGGCAGCTCTCACTGTAATTAGCCATGGAGCCAGCCTGACCAATGGCCTTATGAGGTTACGGAACTATCAATAAACAGTATTTAAAGGGAGGGAAATGAGAGAAATGTGGCCCTGTGATGTTGCAAACCAAATTAAAATGATGCACTATTAATAAAAGATATGATTCAACATAGATAAGACAGCCATGTTTGAAAACCACCATCCTTCTCTTCTTCCACTCTGTTCCTCCTGAGGAACGGTACCTGCTAGCTGAAGCGCAGGATGAAATGCTGGATCTGTTTAAGCACAAAGAGGAAAGTAATGATGGAGCCACGTTTAATCTGGCCCTCTAGCATGTCAGTCGGCTGCATGGGTGGTATGTCCTCCAGGGCCTTTGAAGAGCGGCGATTTAGAGAAGAGATCTGGATCATTACACAATAAAGAACACTTCATAAGTACTGAAGTGAGTTGGAGAAATGACGGTTAATGATGTTGACAGCAATTCACCTCTGCTGAATTACAGAAGGATTTGACTCAACTTGCCTTCTTTAATGAGCCTCACTCTGTTAAGGTAATGGGCCAGCGGTAAGACGCGGGGAGGGGAGACAGCGGAGAGAAAGTAAGAGTGAGTGGGAGGGATTTATTCCTCTTTTTTTACTTCTCATGGGGCTGTATTGTGGTTTACAATGGCCAGATGGGTTATTACATACCTCCCTTTAGGTTGTTGTTTGAAAAACTATAGAAGGCCATCTTCCATCAACAGACTGCTGCCGAATCTCTATTTCTGAGGATGTTTTACCCAAGTTGCGTGCATATGGATCACTGCACTGAATGTTATGGCTTTGTTTCTATCTTTATAGACTGTTAAATACATGTTTCTGCAGTATTACTGATGTTTACTCCATATAAGTAATTCTTGAAGAGTGTGTACCTTGTTTTCAGATACGCTGCTATATGATAAGTAATTGCACTCTCACACTTTGATGTTTGTCATACTGTAAAGGCTGTTCTCTCAAGAAATATCCCTAATTTACGATGATTTTCTACTGAGGCTGTCGTCTGAATTTTACTCTCTCTACTTGGATCAACTAAGCCTGTTTACACACTTCTGGAGCAAGAACACTGATTTCAGCCAACAGCTTGTTTTGCTATTTCTAATCATGCATGTTTATGTGCAAGTTTGTGACAAAAAGCTTAACTGACAGCGCGACAGTTGATTCGCAGTTCTACTTTCTTTTTTTTTTTTCCCTCATGTGACTGTCATCGCATCAAAGTAACATATCTGTCGGTGTCTTTGAGTGTCTCTCGCTGAATGATAAATATGTACATCCAGTGCCAATTATGCATTGACAGATATGTCACTGAGAATATAACATTTAAATTAAAATGATGGCATTCAATTTCAAACTGCCTTGTGCAGTGACATGTTCTATTATCTCCTTTGGAGGTGTAAGACAAGGCAAAAAACAACAACTGTGAACGAAGGAACTATCCCGAAGGTCAAATCAATAACTTTGTTGTTACTCTGCTTTTTCTTGTTGGCACCACCTACATGTCAATCATTAAGCCTATTAATAGGCGTATTAGAGCTAAAACATATTCCTGGCTTTTATTTTCATCCTGAAGAAGTGCTCAACACGCGAACTTTAGAGGGACCTAAAAAATCTTCCAGCTTCTAGTAAACAGTGTTGTAAGCTGCATTAAAACATGTGTGATAGGTCATGTTACTGCAACAATGTACAGCTTTTGCACAGTCATTTACATGACTAATATAATCATATCATGTTGTACATGAAATTGCAGCAAGCTCTGTATCATACACACACAAAAAAAGCAAGGCTTGATACTTTAATTGGCAGGAATACTTGTCTAATTATCACTTTTCTGCTTGCTCTCCATGCTGAGATTATGTAATTATCTTTTTGAAACATTGTGGAACAATATTGCTTTTTTTGTGCGTGTGTCATTTCTGAGACGCCTCTGTACCTGACACTCAGCAAGCCACTTAATAATATGCTAGAAAGGCAGCTAATTATATCATAATAATGGCTTGATGAAAGCAATAAGGCAGGCCGGTGAATGAATGATAGCACTGTGAGACTGCTCAAGCTATATTCTTTATCTCAAGATATTGAAATCACACTTAACAGGAAGTTCTATAATCATGAATGTGTTTTTTCACAATGCCACAAGAGTTTTGAGTCTTTACGTTTGTTAACATTATGCAAATCACGGCCCATACTAAATGATATGTTTCTCTGCAGTGATATTTTCTGCAAATTGAATCCCTTATCACGTTAATTACTCCGTGTTTACAAGCCCCCCCAAGCTAGGATATCCCAATTAAAGACTACACCTGTTCTATTTGTGGGATTTGTATTTGTTACATGTGTCATTACATGTTCTCCTGCAGAGCACAGGTTTGTCAGGGGGGAAGAACCACCAGTTTAGACCCCTCACTGGGCTTCCAGATTTCATCCTCCTTCTACAAACATTCCAGGCTGACTGCTGTCGTCTAGTTATGGGAGCCTTTGCAGAAAAGAGGCAGGAACACAGCTGACACACACATCCGCAAGACCTGCGGAGGGGGTAGATGGGTGATCTGACGGAGGGCGCGCCGGAGCACCAGCAGCGGCAGCATCAACAGCAGCAGCCGTACACTGCTTTCGAAACTTTTTAATTAGCACTAATTACCTTTGCAGGAAAATGTTGAGCCTTGAAAGGATTTGTGTCAGCAAGTGGGAGATCAAAGATTGTGGTGCTGTGCATTTTAATCTGAACACTGAGGGGTAATAGGGAGCTGTTTGTGTGTTATAGAGAGGGAAGGAGGGAGAGAGGGTGAGAGGAGGAAAAGAGGCATCCCAGGTGGTACTTGAGCAGTCTACCTCTGGTAATGCTGTCTACCAATCACACCACGGGTCCCATCACATTATAAAATTTCCCACTAATATAAAGAAATTAACTTTTTTTTTTTCCCATTGTTGTTGTTGTTGAATTGAATCATGGCTTCCCCTCACTTTGTTCATTTTCTCTTTTATCCCCCACACATGCACTCCTCGGCGTCAGTGCGTGCACACGCGTGTGATTTTGTGTGCGCCGCTTCATCAGACTGACAGGCATTTCATAGAGGTGGTTTTTAATGCATGCCTGGACATCACTGTGGCAGGGTCATCCATCAGACTTCAAGACAACATCGATCATTTGCCATGAAGAGAGCGCTGGGTAGTGATTATTTGCTATTAGGTGGATGCTGAGGCATACAAATGGCTGGCAGTTGACAGTTGAACTCACTCAAACGTAATGCGGGATGGCTCTTCCCTCTCAGGGAAATGTTGACAAGCACTGAGCCTGAACACTGTAATGACAGAGCGTACTGGCAGACAGGGCACTGACGGATCCTTCCTCACAGATCCCAGCATCTATTATTTAATGGTTCCTTTTACTTTATTGCAAGAGTACACGAGTTCATTTCCAGTTACATATTCTGTATACATGTACTATATATTTGTGCATTGTTTTATTCATGAAAAGCTCATTGTTTAATGTGAAGTGTACTTATTGCAATATGCCTTGGCTGATTGACCCTGTCACTGTAATTCTACAGTATTATACACACTTAAAGATGTGTGAGCCTGTGGAGCATGCATGAGAGCTTGCCTGCGCTTGTTTGTGCCGCATTGATGTCCTCGCTGACTGAGATGCCATCAGTGAATTGATTTTCAGCTCCCGCTCACTGAGCGAGGAGGGTGTTTGTCATGTGGATAGACAACTAATCTTTCAATACAAACATTCACAAGACGCATGGCCATACTGTGAGCACAGGCCAGGCACTGGGAGAAGGGAAGTGTTGAATAGGCTCTGAAGGAGCTCTGCTGCACCGGCGAATCGTTTTCTTCCCTTGTCCAGTGATGTATTTCACATTGTACAATTTATGTGTTCTGTGCGGAAAGCTGTTGTCATTCTGTCTGGTCATGTAACAAACCTCACTTGCTGAAAGTTTAAAAAAGACATTCACCTTTTTCAGTGATCTCTCCATTTCTTTTCTTTTTTTTTCCACCGGGGAAAGAGGCAACTCTCTCCAACCTCTCAATCGGGTCATTGTTGGAGCTTAGACTTCATCCTGGGCCAAACTGGGGTCAAGCAAGGCTTATGAGGTTTGGCCTGACAGGAATGTCTGTCAAGTCCTTATCCCTTGACCAGGGTTGATCCAGGGTCGTTAATCAGACAGGGACTGCAGATGCAGGGTGGGGGGGTGGGGCACGAAGCCAGGTGATGCTGACCTCAGTACAGTGGCTTTGATTTTGTCTGGCCTTGGCTCTTTGTGGGTGTGTGTGTGTGTGTGTGTGTGTGTGTGTGTGTCCGTGTGTGAATTGACAGGATCAGTGCCTGTCTGATTCACAGTGCTCTCAGCCCCTCTGCCAGCGCTAATGACATTGAGAGAGAATATTAACCTCACACACTCAGCAGGAATATCCACGGGGGTAGTCTATAACTCAGACACCGCATGATCCACAGTGGTATTATCATTCACACACACGGAAGCTAGCTTAAACGTTTGACGGACGCACCATGGTGTAGACATTTTTCAACAATTTAATTTGCACTCCTCGCATAACAGCCTTGAAGAGCATTGAGGTAATGAGCGGTGATTTTTAACTTCTTCATCAACAAAGAACTTTTCTAATTATATTTCACAGATTTCTTCCTGCTTGAATTTGTTTGTGCTCTCTAAAAATAATTTTTTTTTTTGTTTTGCCCATGATGTAACCCTGTGTAAAGTTCAATCTGACATGCCACCTCCAATTGACAGCTTTGTAGCTAGTGATGCTTTTACACATAGCCTGTCAGGAGCGAGCGTAGCGCAATATTCAAAACAGATTAAGAGTGAACCCACATAAAGAAGAGATTTGCTGGCGGCGCCAAACGTACTCTAATGATTTGCATCGCCATTAATAGTAATTTGCAGCTGCCTAGGAGGAGACGTGTAATCCCTTTCCCATGTGTGAATTGACAGGCATTCAGGGAGTGTTGTGTGTGTCCTGGACGTGTGATCTTTAAATGACTGCCACCTGAGGCCTGGCAACGCACAGAGAGGAGTGCCACATTGAGCAGTGACTGTCTAAATGTGAGGCGGAAAAGGGGGTGAGAAAGGGAGAGCTGTGGGGAAGATAGGGACAGATAATGACAGTCTAATTCACCATCGCCATCAGAAATGCAAGTACAGAGACGCGTATAGGCCATAAAGTGTAGCTGGAGGGGAGAGCGCTGGAACAGACTTGATCAGCACTGTGTGGAGGTGGTAGGAGGGAGCTGGCTGGGGGCTTGAGGGGTTGCAGGGCATTAATTTGCTTTACAGATAATGTCATCTTATTTACCATGAGCTAATCCTGATAGTGTTTTGATGATATATTTTGGTATTTTTTGATGTTGATTTGTGTTTTTTTGTCTGGGTTAGAGTGATGAAATACAGCTGTGTTAAACTAACAGAGACCTTGTGTATTAATAGGTTATATTTTATCCTTAATTTTTCCACTATTGTTGCAAAAGCTGAATAACAGTTATTACAGTGCACCTTTTACATTAAAAGCCACTTTATTACTCAACAAAACGTCAGTTATTACCAATTACTTGCAATTAATTTAACTTCTTTTGGGTAAAAACATAAAAAAATATCTAAAAATTGGGGGAAATAAATCTTCTTCTTCTTCCAACTGCATTTGACTTAAGTGTCTAAAAGTGTCAGTTAAGAGCATACAATGACGAAACTGACCCAATTGCAGTTGTTTAATAAAATTTAAACTTAATTTTTGAAACAAGATGATTTGTATTAGTTAGTAAAGTCTCAGTGGGACATCACTTTGATTCAGAGAAAGAGATTTGTAAATGAGATATATTTGGAGTGTAAAGATTTGCAGAAACCACCAGAATATTTCTTGACTATTTTCAGTTGAATTGTTCTCCAGTGTCTTGCCTCTTTCTCTAACCAGCCCTCTGCCTTTCACCTTTCTTATTACGTTTATTAAAGCCAGTCCACATTCTGGGCTTCCCAGGTCCAGTTCCTTTTCCCGTTCATTACAGTAGCTTATCCTGGCAGGCAATCTGAAGTGTGCTCTGAATAGTCCATTATGCACATATGAAGGCCATCATGGCTCCAGTATTGGTCAATTTATCAAACATTTATCTGTTGCCTTCTGAACAGGACGTCGTTATGACTGTCCCTCTGCAGCTCTGGCCCTCTGCTTAGAATAACAGTGCTTTTCTTTTCTGCACCGCGAACCTTGAGAAGACTTTAGCGCTTTACTCTGGACTGAATCTGCCAGGACTCTGCAGTTTTTCAAAGTGTTTTTGTGTGTGTGAATGTTCATTTTTTAATAAACATTAGACTCAGGAACTTCCTCATTATTGGTATGCTTGCGGTGGGGATGTTGCTCTGTGATCTCTCTGACCATTTCAGTAACAGAGATGGCTGTGAGGTTGTTTTACATCAAAAGTCTGTAATGCACAGCTCAGACGAACTCTACTATTCACCTATTGTCTTCACAGTTTTAAAAAAAAAAATTTCCAGACATGATTCATCTTGGCGACAGTTTCAAAAACAGCAGACATAAGAAGGGACACTGTGTAACACATGTAAAAGAGCCAAGGCTGCTGTTCTCCATTTTTCATGTGTTGCCTCAGGATATCTGACATGACACTAGTGCACACCATTGGCAGCAGTGACTGACATTTCAGCCAATAACGGTCGAGAGTTTTCTTCCCTGTGTTGTCAGCAGTGGTTTATCAATCACTATGTCTGAATTAGTATTAATGTATTGATCTGGCAGGGCTCCTCTCTGGGTCACTGTCTCCTCTTCAGTGTCCTTGCCTGGTGTCTCATGTCTTCTTTTGCTTCCTGCACCGACTTGCTGCTCCAGCTAGGTATTAATATATGTACCCTGTGTGTTCAGGAGACAGGATCTTTGCAGATAATGAAGATATTTTCAACACATACATGCCCCGCTTATGTAAGCTCAAAAGCACACACGCTGATGCACACGGAGCCGTATGATGTATGATGGTGAGCTTACACAGGCTAAGTGGTAGTCAAAGCGTAAAGACAGCCCGTGTGAAGTATTAGCTCTGACAATGAGGCTGATCATAATTATCTTAACAAGGAGGGGATTCATCGCCTCACCTCGTTAAAGCTGCCGCCTCTCTCTTCCTCTCTCTCTTGCTGCTTAGAGGTTAAAGAAAACATGTTTAATCCCATGTTACTATAGAAATCATATTTTCCCTAATATTTACAGAGGTACAGTGCAGCATAATGTAAGAGTAAAATATTTTTCTCATATATATAACATTTTTTCTACCCTTTTAAGTAAAAGCTTATTTTTAAAAAAGACTGCTTTTGATAAAGCTAATTACAGACATGTATATAAGTGACTGCTTCACATGAGATGTATGAAACTTGGCAAAAAGACCAAAGTAGCGGTAATAAATTAAGTTCACCATTGAAGTGGAATTAAGATAATTAAGATACTTTTTTTATGCTACTATCATCACAACGTTTTTTGAACTGGGTAAATTGCATGAAAAATGCTAACATTAGAAGTTTTTGTTCTTGCTTCCTGCATAATGTGTGTGTTGAATGTGTGTTGAATGTGTGTTTGCCGTTAACCAAATCTCTATAGCATTGGGAATCAAGTCAATTATGCTCATTAGTTTTGTTAAAAGCAAAAGCTGTTATTTTCTTTTTTCTTTTTTCTTTTTTTTTTTTACAAGTCAAGTACTTTTACTGCAGTCCTTAAACTTTGTTAGTTTTCCAAGCCGCACATTAAAACAAGAAAGCTTATAAAAAGTAATGAAACCAGCTCTGGAAATCTGCAGAGGGAGCACAGAAAGCTGGAGAGTATTAGAAGTTCAATCCCTGCACTGTAGTTAATGCTGGATGGGACTCAGTGGCTCTCCCCTGGCTGTGAATTTAACTGATTAAATCAGCCAGTGCACGCAGCAGTGGTGACATGAAAACAACAATTAATAAGGCTCCCCCCTGTGCCACGAGGCTCCCTTTAACCGAGCAGCTAATAACATAACCCACAGGACTGCAGCCCATCATACACACACACACACACACACACACACACACACAGGCGCGCACACACACATTTACAGGTGGCAATAGTTAGTAACCTCATGGAAATTGTAATGTTTATCCTATGTGGTAAACAATGGTGCCAAATAACACATTACAACCAAGATTATACTCACAGATTAATTGCATGTTGGACTGGATTCCCTGTGTGTATAAATGCAACCGTGCTAAAAAATATACATTTCACTTCTTAATTACCAGCTTTTAGCCAACATTGCAGTCATATGTATGTTGCCATATTTTTACTGCTAAATTTTTAAATTTTTTAAGAAAAGTCAAGAAAATGGCTAGTTTTTTTTTTTTTACTTTAGTTAGCTGTTTATCTTTAATCAAATCCAAATGACAATAAATTAACCAAAGAGTAAAAACAAAAAGCAAAAGTTTCATTTGTCAGACCATGTGAAATTAATAACAGCTCTTGTGTTAAAGCACACAAGTTTAATGGTCCTTTTCACTTTCATAAATTAGAACCACCAAAGGACTAAAAGACACGCAAACAGAGTGGGATTTCATAAAACTGGCACATCTTTTCAGTCATCCATCTTGCCAGTGCATTAATCAGACTTGATAAGAGGTTGTCAGCTAGCGGCTTTGCCAGCATACTGGCTAGGTGCTGTCAGCTGTTGTGGGTTGTGGGTATCAAGCCTGTGTGTGTTTGCAAAATGTTGACGTCTTTTGAAAAGAGGCAGCTCAGTCCACCGCACTCGCAAGCCCACAATGAGTTGCTGATTTGTGGTTTTTCCACCCTAGAAAATAGCTGCAACATTTTGCTTTGAAGTTCAAAGTTGTTTCATTGTGTCCTCTACGTATCTCTACATATGTGTGCTTTTGTATCAGGCTCTATGTCTATGTGGAGTCCAAGATGACTGGTCAGAAAAAGCACATAAGAAACAGCACATGGAGCCATATTACAATTGGTCTGGTTAGCTCAAAATGTCTAATAAAGACTCATTATATGTTTTTTTTATTGTTATTATTCATCCTTTCTTTGCTAGTCTGCGTTGACAATGTAGTTGTTATGATGAAGGTTTTATATTTACATAGCTCCAAGTTGGTGTGTATTATGGCAGCCATTGACACAAGGCAGATGCAGGGAGGAGAAATAGTTCACGCTGCAGCTGTTTAGATTCACTGTACCTTGAGTTTGTCATGTAGCAATGTGACACTGTTCACTGGAATTTATATTTACATAACCTAAAGTCAAGGTTATCTGTCTGCTTTTAAAGCAGGAAACATACTGTACATAACTTAATGTAGAATTCAAAAAATGTAAAGCTTGGAGTAAATAGCTAGAATGGTCAAAATGTATGTAATGATAAAATGCTGTGTTAAATTTAAAATATCTGTTATGTCAACTATGAGAAACACATTTTTAGAAGTCTACCATCTGCGTCAAGTTATCGCACATTTAAATGTCAATGAAATCAGCCTGGATACTTTAACATGGCATGTTGACAGTGTGAAGGATTAGACAACACACACATTGCCTTTGTGTAACTTCCATGACTTGAACCTTGCAGGGCCTTTACATTACTCCTAACACCCCCCTCCATCATTTTTATGAGTGTGTGAATGTGCATGTGTGTGAGAAGAGAAGAGTTGATATGACCCTTTACCTCTCTTTGCAATGCGTCATAAAAAGAAGCGGAAAGGCAGAATTCCTCCTTCCAAAAAAGAAAAAAAAATACCTTTGATGTTAAAATCCCGACACTAACCCCTATCGTTACACAGTTGCAAAAAAAAAAAAAAAAAAAAAAAAAGTTTCCCTTCCATTCCCTCTGTGATTGCGAGTGTATTCCGGTTCCTCTGTGAAAATGATGGATGACAAGTTAAATTTGTGTCTAGGGAGTGAAGGTGAACTGTGACAGAGTGATTTGTCTTGGGAATGGAGGGTTAGGGTCAGGCGAAACTGGGCGCCTCAAGGCACAAGACATTGACAAATTCATCCTGCCTGCCGCATTTCTGAAGCCTTTTGTTTTGAATCCTGGCTACTCACAAGTGACCCCCATCCCTCATCCTGCCAGCCGCTGAAGGATGCCTCACCATGCCAGGGGAGCTCAGCACCACTAATTCTTGTCATTCACTTCCCTGACAGGCCCAGACCCATACTCTCCCGGCGTATGAAAGAGGGAGGCTGAAATATTTATTTCTGCACAATAACGGCTGACCAGATTTAGAGCCATAACAGTTCTCTTGTTGCCTTATCATTGCAGGTCACTGGCGGGCCTCAAAATGTTCACTGAGCTGGAAGAGCTGGTCGTCGACAACAATCTGCTTGGAAATGACCTGCGGTTGCCCAGGTTCCCCAACCTCCACACCCTAACACTCAATAAAAACCAAATATCCTTTTAGAATAATCCCTCAGCCCCTTCCTCATTTTGACTCGCAGTTTGTTATGCAGACATAGATTTTCAGGGATCATTATCAGAGTGGACAGTTTATTTTGCTCACATTCATATGTTAGAACAGCCTGCCTTTGTCTCAGGAAAACAGTTTTTGATGCCATGGTTTCTGCAGGAAGCACAGTGTGTTAAAAAAGAGGGGAGAAGAACTTGGCTGTTACAGAGCTCTACACAGGATTAGTTTTGAGCCACAGGGACCTCTAGTGGAAACAGAGTTAAGAGTCAACATAACAGATGTGTTTGTTTGTTTGTTTTTCAAAGAGAATAAGTATTGCATTTAAAAATTTAAATCTGGTTTAATGCATCTGCTATTTTGTGATGCCAATTATTTTAAATTATAGGTAAATTTGTCAAAGTCAGATTTTTTTTTTTTTTTCAGATTTGCATCACTTGCATTATGCTGTATTACACTACTTTACCTCTCTGAATTAGAATGAACCACTTATTCAATTTGTCACTAAACACACCAGAACAAGCTCACATTTTGGCTCATTGCCGTGTGCCTTTACCACCCAAAGTAAACACATTAAAAGCAGAGCTCGGCACAGCCACCCTAAATTCAAGACATAGACACATTGCGAGGCTGTTTATGATCAGTCAGAAATGTGTGAACTTCTCCTCTAAGCTTTAGAACAGGTTGAGCAATGTGTCCTGTTTTCCTCTGGTTATGCAGATCCTACTGGGTAACGATGCTCGCTCTCTCTCTCTCTCACACACATTCACACACACACACACGCACACACACACAGTTCCAGAGTCAACATTAAAACTGGGGCTCCTTGAAGTGTGCGTCTGGGACTGTGTGCTGAGTTTGGTTGTGAAGTGGTCGGCACATGCTAATAGGCCAATTATGTACATCCTGTCGTGGCACAGTGCCATTTTAAAAGCTCGAGCACTGCATTAGTGCAGTTGTATTTTGACACTTTGGGGCTCAATTTTCCAAGTGAATGTATTAGTGATGAATGTGGCTGCTTTAGGGGCTGTTTGTTTTTTCCACGTTTGGCAAAAGTTTTCCACAGCACAGCTCTGGGAAGCACGGACCGTTTGAACCACAGGGCATCCATCATTTTGTCACTGTTCTGCACCCGGCCACCTAGGAAATGAAAGAGATCGAGAGAAAGGGAGAGAGAGCAGCAGCCAAATTGTGTCACTACTATATGCCAAAGCCTGCACCTTAAATTGCCCCTCTGTCTGCCCAGTCTCACAAAGCCAGTGACTGGCCCCTTTGAGCACCTCGGTAAATTTGACAGTGACTTGTTGTAGTGCAGACAGGCCGAGGGAGCTGGGGGGGGGGGGGGACTGGGCCGTGCGAGTAGTAAATGCTAATGTAATTAACAGCGCTAGGTCCTTGACATCCGCCCTTTGACACCTGACTGATATCGAGGCCCTGCTGGAACACTTGGCTGATGTGACCCCGTCACTGGAGTACCTAAGCCTGCTGGGAAATGAGGCCTGCCCCAACCAGCTGGTCAGCATGGATAAGGATGAGGACGACTACCAGAGATACAGGTATGTCACCACATGAGCTGTGATGATAAATAATGATATAGATAAGACATGAATAAAAAAAATGGATAAAACTCTGACATAGATAGATAGATAGATAGATAGATAGATAGATAGATAGATAGATAGATAGATAGATAGATAGATAGATAGA
>JAQMCX010000003.1:14835416-14871008 GCA_029814765.1 Acanthurus leucopareius | reverse complement strand
ATAGATAGATAGATAGATAGATAGATAGATAGATAGATAGATAGATAGATAGATAGATAGATAGATAGATAGATCGTGTTACATTTTCAGTCAGACAGTTTTGATACTAAACTATTCAGAGTGATAGCTTTTTGTAAGTAATGGATTTGGAGATGTTCTCTTTTTTTTTTGTAACAGCCCCCCCCCACCTACATTTCACAAGACTGTGGATTCAACCACATCACTCTAAAAGCTTTGTCAACTGGCCCCCTCTACACTCCAGTTTGCAAAATGGATTTCATGTGTGACTAGTCACCACCACAAATGAGTGTTTACTACCCTGCCTTACCAGAGCAGATGATGCATTAAACATCAAGCCAGGCCTCAAGCCATGCAATATGACCACCATTTGTCAGGGTCCTTTACATGAAATGCGATAAAAGGCGAAAAGCATACTCTCTTTTGTCTGTTTTAGCCTTAAGTGCTTGTTTCTGACTCTGTGTTGCCTATTAATCATTTACCACCCAGGCCTTTCTTGAATAATCCTTCTTCTCTCTTTTTGTTACCCCCCCCCCACACTCTCCTTCCCCCTCACTTTCCCTCCCCTCTCTCCCTCTCTCTCCTTCTCACTCTTTCCCCCTCTCCTCGCATGCTTATCTTACTGGTGAGGAAAGCTGTTCTGTTTTGACTGACAATGTCTAGGGTCCTGTAATGTAATATTCATAATGTGTCACATAGTAAAACATCAATTTGAGCGTGATGCAGATTTCATGTCTGACAAGGTTAGGCTGCATGCAGGTCGTGACAGCACTGGCCTTGGGCAATAAATACCCAGCCCAATGCCTCGGGAGCTCTTGGTCTCTCCAGTGAAATACCCTGGTGCGTTGCATCGGTGCCCCAATTAGTGCAATGACATAGAAATATAGTATTCATTCACACAGGGCTGTGTAGTCTGTAGGGAGGCTGAATGTTGCTCTGTTCTTAGCCAACCATGCATACGCTTGGTGGCCATTTGTAGTACTACAATAACACAGGAGTTCAAAGCTATAATTAAGTTCACAATAGGTACTGATTATGCTGCATTGTGCCTACTGCACACAGGACACTCCTTAGAAAACCTCAGAAAAGGTGAAACTCAGCCTTTATCTTTTCTCTCGGCCTGTTTAATGAGTAAAGATTAACTATTTATATAATAATTTATCCTTTTATTTTGAGGGAAGTTTTTCAGATTTCTTTTTGTGCCTGATCAAGGAATTTGTGCCTGAGGCGCATCAACCAAAGGCTGTATATACTGTATACATAACCTTTTTTTAAAACATTATTGTTAGCATTATCATTATTACTCATGATGTCTATAATTGTTCACTTTTATTTTTTGAGTTGCTTAGAAATATTATATAATGTGGTGCTTATTACAAAGAAAATAAATGATGTTGAATTCATATGCTTAAGAATAATTCCAGTTTATTATAATTGTGACCATTGTAACCAATGTAAGTGCAAGGAAGATTAGCTGAACAAATATGGAAGAAATTCCTTTCAGCTTAGTCAGAATTTACAGGCAAAATACAGTACAATCGAAAAAAATATGGAGAATAAATATTATCATTGTTTGTTTTTCCAGTCATTATTATCTAAGAATACTCAAAATCACATATAACCTCAATGTAATTTCACTATATGCCCTGTTTGTTTTATTGCACTTCATTTTGAATTTTCTTACAAACTTGTCTTTATTTCAACTACCACTGATAGTGAGAAAAGCAATCCCTTTTTTTTTTTAAGTACTGTAAAACAACTTCTTCTAAGGGAAGCAAAAATTCATATTGTTGTCAAAATGCATTTAGTATTGCTAAACAAAGTGCATGAGACCTTTTTTTTATCCTCTCACCACCCCTCTGCCCCCCTGTGCTCTCTCATCCTCCCTCTCTGGTTGGGTTGAATCATTAATATCCCTACTGGCTGACAGAGCCTTGTCATCTGCTCTGACCCTGTGATGGTGGGTTACCTATGGAGAATGACCTCTCTGCATGTCTCCCAAGGGCATCCTCACGTTTCATCATGGAAATGCCCCGAACAAAGTCCTTTTGCAGGAAGGGAGACACAGGATGGAATTAGGGCCTCTTGCATTTGAGTGCTGGAGCTTTCATTGCAAAAAGAGCCTTTATTAAGGGATAGGAGTCGGTCATTTCACCCTCTTATAATGTTCTAATAAGAAATATATTAGGGCAATGTGATATATTTATTGTTTCAATCATTTGTTTTCTTGTTGTGTTTAAATTCCTGTTCTATGTTGTCTGTCAGATTGTATCGAATGTTTTTCTTCCTTAATTTTGCACTGAGATATTTTTTGTTCCGTGTCAGTCTAAACGTGATCCCTGCATCCCCTTCTTATAATCCCCAGGTGTTGAAAACTTGACACAGGCTTTGCTATCTCCCCTCATCACCATCGCCATCATCAATTTGTTATGGCTCTTTGCGCACAGGTCGTGTCTTTGCTCATACACACCCCCCCCATCCTTTCTCACCCTCCACTTAGGTGCTGCATGCGTGTCCTCTTTGGCTACCAGCTCAGCCCTGACATACTGGTTTCTCTATCCCTGTCTGCCTGTGAAAGGATCTGTTGTCATCTATGTATTCCAACCATTATCTTTTGACGTTTCTCTCCCTCCCAATGAAAGACAGAGTGTGTCTGAAAGCTTCGAGAGATATCTGTGATGCTGCCAGAATGACAGCTCTGGCAGACGGGTTGTATCTCCTTTCGTGCTATTTATATGTCGTACTTATTCTTATCAGCTTTGAAGGTTATTACATACAAGAAAATATCGCCATTAAATCTGCATCACCATTAAATCTTAGTAAACACGACGTCTTTTCAAGTTTAGTTGATGCGTGCATTTACATATTAGAATGTATGTCAGTTTGATTACTGTATCACAGTTTACACACTCGCTTAGATTCTCTGTTTGTCTCTTTGTCATAAACAGGCCTGCTAGAGACCTTTTTAAGGCAGCAGAACTATGTAGCATATTTAAAGTAAAATTGTTTTTTTTCTTAAAGGTATTTTGTTCTGCACAAGTTGCCCCAGCTAAAGTTTCTGGACACCAGGAAAGTGACCAGAAGAGAAGTGATGGAAGCAAAGGAAAGAGGAGCATTCATGAAAGTGGTCAAGCCCAAGTCGGATGCTGTAAGTTAAGCTCTGTTTTTCTTGTTTGTTGACACTGTTTTTAAGCAGTAGTCCCTCTGAGGTCTTGAGTGGATTTGTCACAATCATCTCTTTCTTTCCTTTTCTATTCTTTTCCTTGATCCTCCTTTTCTTCCTGTTCGTGCCTGACTGCCAGTCCTCCTTTGCAGAGGTCCTCGCACTGTGGCCCTTTGAAAAGAGCCTGTCTTTGCTATCGCTTCAAGTGTGCATGTGTGTGTTATGTGTGAGCGCATGTGTGTAAATGTGTGTGTGTGAGACCACGGCCTGACCTGATTCCGTATGCATGAGCCCTGGATCAAAGACGACGGGCGGCTGTCCGGTCGCGGTTGTGTTGCCAAGTGTGACATGGTTGGCGATCGGAGTGACAGCTCACGTACATGCCGCTCACAAGCGCTTAATTATCCTGAGTCAATGCACTTATACCTCCCTTTCTTGTTTGGGCCGCACAGACTAATTAGAGTTCGGGAGGTTCATAGATACACCCACTTTACCCCACTTTTTTTTTTTTTTCCTCTTCTCCTACCCCTTTGATAATGCAATATAAATGAACGGCTTTTGCCTAGATTTGATTTCATGTAATTGTAAGGTCATGAAATATTTACTGTGTAGATCATCTAAGCTTTGTCGTTTCAAGGTCTCTGGGGCTCTGACAGTGAGCCTAGGAGGTAAAAATGGATCCCGAGCAGCAGTAGCAAAGGCATCCAATGACAAATCAGAAGCATGTGAGTCGATGTCGGGTTTAAAAGTGCACAAGGAAAACAAAATATTTATTGTTTCAGACAATCAACTAAGATAGTGTACTCTTTTAGTGTCAGTTCATGCTATGCTTTGTTCTTGATTTTACTTGCAAGTGGCAAGCGAGAAAGCAAAACACTGAAATAATTTAACCTCAGTCTGGCATGTTTGGTAGCTGGAGAAAAGTGGAATGAAAACACCGTTCATCCACTTTATATAAAAAGAAAACTAAGGACCTCTACAATGCTTTTTGGCACGGTAAAGTCACTTTATAAGATACTATTTACATAGCTTGTCAGTGAAAAAGAAATGTTTGCCTTTGTCGCCACTGCCTCAGATGAAAGGAGAGATAATCACTGATTCTAGCTGACATGATGTGTGTGTTTTTGTGTCTTTGTCTCTTTGAACCTGCTGTATATGATTATTTATTCCCTATGCAAAGTAAAAGGTTACAGCTTTGATGAAAAGGCATCTACCCCCCATTGCACACAGTATTTTGTGCGTCTGAACATAACTTTTGCTGTCCTATCCACAGTTCCTTAATAGCAGTGTATGAGTCTACACAATGAAGAGATTTTTTTTTGCCTGGATACATCACGTGCCTGGGCCCTGGGATATCACAGCAGCATTTCCATAACATTTGTTTTGAGTTAGATGAGATGTGATGTGTCGACTACTGCAGACTTGATGAGCCATGAGTACCTCCCGGCTCTAATTGTCCACATCATCAGAGTGATTGTAAGCTGACCAATAGTGCGGGCCACCAATTAATGAAACGTCTGCAACAGAACGAGAAAACAAGGAGAGATGATGGCATAATTAGATATTTGTGTTTGCTTTTATGTCTGGTACAGCAGGGTGTTGCTCATAACAGTAGCTCGTGGTACAGTGTCTGCCATTTGCTTCATTACAAAGGATGGTAATTAGCTGTCTTGCTGTCGTTTGTGCCACCATTTGAGTCTCAATTAGTGCAAGGACTGGAGGGAGAAAAAAATACGGGACCACAGGCAAGATCTAAAAGGTTTATTTATGAAATCATTTCACTTTAGGTTTATCATTTTAAAGTTTTGTATTCTTTGCTTTCACATGTTTTTCCTCTTTTCTTTATGTGACAAATCTCTGTTCTTCTTTGTACAGTAGATAAATTGAAACCATAGAAACAGCAGCAACTGTGGCAGTGATACATGCCCACTCATGACAGCATAAATCTTAAAAAATAGCCCCTTCTTTATCAGATCATTCCCATTGCATGATGTACATATTGGAATAGTTAATAGACTTGCTATGAAAAGGACAGGACTGAACTTTTGAGACCTCTCCTGAGTCATATCGGACTGGATTGTGGCCACAGTTTAAACTCCTTTTCAATCATGCCATTATGGCATGGCACTGAGCAACGCCACATGGTTCTGATAAAGCAGTTATGGTCTTTAGCACAATCTGAACACCATAACTTTTCATACATTCCCAATGTTTTCCGTGTTGCCTAAATCACAACCAGACAGTCAATAGCCAGTTGTTTGGAGGAACAGGAACACATACACACACACAGACACACAAGCACACAAAAACACACGTCGTGTTTCCGTCATCTTAACCTAAATCTAAATCAAACTCTGCACTAACCTTAACCCAAGTCTTCACTCTAAAATTTGATGATTTACGTTACAGGGACAGACTTGTGTTTTGTCCCTGTAAGGAGGACGAGTCCCCACAATGTGACTTTGTAAACAGATTTATGTTCCCACAATGGAAGTAATACTCACCCACACACACACACACACAAGCTTGTGATGAGATATGCAAGTGCAGAATTTGTCGTAGCCTTAGAAAAGTGATTTTTTTTAGGTCATGGAGTCAAAATTTTGCTGCAAAGACAAACATTATGACAAAGACGCAAACAAAGAGATGTGCCCGGCAAAAATATCCGATCATGCACTGAGGATAATTTTGTTGCTTCTTTAATTGTTATTGGGTTTTTTCATGCACTAGTGAGTATGACACCATAAGTGGGTGATGATGAGCTGTCCCTGACTTGTCTGCATGTTTTGTTATTCACTTCAAACTCACAGGGGGGTAATTTTCTCTTTTGGATTTTTGTAATCATGCTTTTCTGAGTGGAAAGGACAAGTAGCTGGACAGAGACAGATGCAAAATGACAAAGACAAGAGAAAGAGACAGAGAGAGAGGACAAATATATAAATACCTGAAGTAAACAAAACAGCAGGGTCGATTGAAGTGTTTTCCCGAAACCACGCCACTAAGCACAGTCAGAGTGGAAAAGCCTTGAGCTGTATTTTGGGAAATTGGGCGTGTTGGAATGCTATAATGTGATAATTCTCTTTGAGGACTTAGAGGTCATGGAATGAAATGGCGTTAAACCACGTAGAGCCATTTGGACTGTGTTGGGCTGCTTTCGGAAAATACATGTGGTAGTTTTTGGCTCGGTTCCTCCACCTCCCTCCACTCCGCCACGGAGCCCACACCGTACTGTCGAACCCTCGGGGTTAAGCTGGCCATGTCTATCAAAACAGTGTGACAGCACAGTCTGTTTTCAGATCCCAAGCACTGCTAAAAAAAGTGCGTGGCAAATTTAACTAGTAGAATAACATTTACTCCTTGCCACATGTTTAAGAGTGTTTCACAGTGAATGAAGTAACTCCATGGTCCCCCCTCACTAAGCACAGCTTGGTAGCTACGTCAGTGGGTATAAATGTTCCTCGGATGTCACTTAGATTTTGCCTGGACGATGTATTTGACTTGATTTTCAAGCATGAACACAAGTTTTTTTTCCCCCCACATCCTTCTGCGTATAATGTAAAGCAGACTGCATTGCAGGGTGGCTTGAGCCAGCTCCCAGGTCCCATGAGTCTCTGCACACAGGGTAACGGTTCTTCACGGGAATTGACAGTGACAGAGCCAGGAAAGTCCTCAAGTGGATCTTTTCAGTTCTGTTTTTTCTTCCCCAGACACTAACCTGTTTTACTCCGCAGCAGACAGCGGTTCATTTTAAGTTTGCGCTGAAGGGAGCACACCAAATCTAAGATAGAAAGCATGGTTTTAAACCCAAGATTGTGCATTATGTGATGCATGATTGTGGCTTTTTTTTTTTTTTTTTGCAATGCAGCGCTGGAAAAAGAGAAGGCATTTTGCTATAGGTTGGTTGTTTTGCTTCCTTTTTAAGTCTCAAATGTACCCTGTAAAGTATGTTGCCACGTTCATCTCCATGCTTGAGATTTATGAGTTCCCCGAAGCTCTCAAACATAACAAACTGCATGCAATATAGCGCTTTGTGAATGTGCCTTCAGTGGGTTTGCTGAATCATTTTAGTGAACAAATGTGTCCTCAGAGAAAACTCAAAGAATATGGTTCTCAACAGGGGAAGGAAATGTAACTCAACAGATTGCTGTGGAAGCAAGTTTATTACCGCTCTTTACTCTCTACTAGATTCAGTATTTATACCAGCTATTATACATGAAGAACACTTCTTTTCCACATTTCTTTTATTATCAATTCCTGATTCAATATGTATCCAAGAGGTTAAATTGGGATGGTACTATGGATTGAGTATGAGTTTTGGCTAAATGTATATTGAATGCTTGTCTGCTTTATGTTCAGACAAATAAACTCACTGACATATTGTGATCTGTTTGCTTTCAAATGATGCTCTTTCCCCCTATCTTACATAATGTCTTGTTATCTGTTAATTGCATCACTTGTGACACTGCTGTTCTTCGTCTTTTCATGACATCACATCCTAAATGTTATAACAGCTGTTTGTAATTGTTTGGACGTGTTTAGTTAGCATGATAAATGAAATGCGCTACGTGCTTGTGTGAGATATTTCCAGGCAGCCACATGTTCGTTCTCTCAGGTATGTGTATTTGTTTGTCAGTATCTGTGAGTAGTGTGCGCCTCCATGTTTGTATTTTTTCTCTAGCTGTTTTCCTACTGCTGAAGTATGAGCCTGTTTGACTAGTTTGGACGCAGCTACAGGCCCAATTTGAGGCGCTCTGGCAGTTTAAGCCGAGAGGTCACGAAGGGGTTATAAGCCGTGAAAACAACAGCAATTAAAGGGAGTGACTCACACTGTCCACATAAATCATCCAGGCCCTGCATATCATAAACACACTGTAAAACTTTAAAGCACAATTAATTGTAAGTAATAGTGCCAAGATTGATTTATTGCCTCTTTCAAAGCCTGGAGACATGAGGTGCCTGACCTTGGTGTCACGTCACTCTCGCAAGCAAAAATGATAGATGTATTATTCATTTTTTGGCTAAATGCAGAGCATAAAAAAACAAACAAGGCTTTTATGAGACACTGAAGTGGCCACGTTGCATTAACTGATTTTCCTCTCCTTCTGCTGGCATTCAGTTCAGAGAAGGAACGCCTCTGTGGTGAAGCATTTGTTGTCTCGATGTCTCTTGTTTTTTAGCGGTGGAGTTTGAGGCCTGTCAGAAAACGGGCCAAGGCTGGCCGGCAATAATGAGATGTCTCCCCCTACCATTTTGATATAAAGTTTTCATAAACTTTGAGAAAATGGGGGGATCGTTCATGTGACTTTTTTCTTTTTTTTTTTCTTTGTTAAGATTTTATTAGTGCAATAATATTAAGTGCCTGGGATTGGCAAGCTACAAAGTCTTCGCTTTTTACACATACTGTTCCAGCTCGACCCTTTATATGCCTTTAGGAAGGGCCAAGTTTTTATAGCAATTTTGCTATTTTCAACATTCCTTGTAGACACAGAAAACTACAGGGGGAACAACATGCCTCCATCTTCCAGTATCATTGAAAACTTACAATCAACTTCTTACACTCATCTAAATCAAATTCTGCACACGTCGTCCTACATCTCACAGTTATTTTGTTCCTCTATAAAACTAAGCCTTCTTGCGTTGCATGCCAAGGGGTTGCAAAACTCCACAATCCTGTACATGTGCTGTAGCAACAACATGATAGCCGCTGTGGCATCTCTTCAATTACACTTCTTATCAAATGATGCTTTTAGCTATTACATACTGCAGCGTCCCAGTGCGTTGGCCTATCAGTCCAATCAGAGCTAATCCTCCCTGTTGGTCTCTTTGGTGACAGGAAGATGCTGCTAGCCTAATGAGAGACAGCTGGCTTAGTGTTTTCCTTGCACTAAAAAAAAAAATCCATTTTTCTTTCTTACCCCCCTACTCCACCGGGTGTTTCCACAGAAATGTGCCAAACTCTAAATCTCTGAAAGAGATCAGTTAATTCTTCGCCTGTCTCTTTTAGTTGATGTTGACAGTACGCATTAATCACTA
Source organism: Acanthurus leucopareius (assembly GCA_029814765.1). Lineage (NCBI taxonomy): Eukaryota > Metazoa > Chordata > Actinopteri > Acanthuriformes > Acanthuridae > Acanthurus > Acanthurus leucopareius. Next base: position 14,861,794 of record JAQMCX010000003.1, on the reverse strand, counting down.
TTTCAGCACTGGCATTTATAGTTTACTTTGAAGTCGATTGTCATGTGCACCCTCTCGAGGCAGCCGTTCTTTAATTCACATTCCGATTTTTATCAGATAGTTCAAATAAAGTTGTTGTTTATCACATTCAGATGTTGATATGCTATTAAAACAAAAAAGTTTGTGAACATTAGAGCTCAAAATCTGCACACGATGAAATAGATATAGACCACATAAAAGCGTCACTTTGTTTATGATTCACCATGGAGACGACAGTGAAACTTTGAGTTGATTTGTGTAAAACTGCAAATGCATTTCTCCTCAAATATGCTCAAACACGTTGGCAATAGAAATGTCCGTCCCTCAGTTTGCTGGATCATTTAAGCTTTAATCCATTATACTACTTATGTCTGTTCCTCGGTGTTAATGGAGATGGAGTCTTCTTTCAGCAGCGACTTTCATGAGCATGCAGCAGAGGACGGAGCCAGAGCTGAAAGTCTCTCCACTGAAGTTTGTGCTTACACAGAGCTTCTTTGTGGTTTTTAGAGCTTGTCAGACATGTCAAGCACAGGCTAGAAAAAGTATATTGTTTCCAGCCACTTGGATTCCTTTCCCCCTGACATCTGCCACTCTGCCGAGATGATAAATTCTTGCCTCATTAAGCGTGGGTGTGGGATTACAGGCTGACAACACATTAATCACTGGGCTGGGTGGCAGCAGCCCCGCACCAGCTACAGGCATTGTTAACCAAACTTTTCTAATGTGTCACTCTCCTCTCTGACAGCCCATAATCAATCATTCTGATTGGCAGGGCTGATAGATTACACTATTTATACTTTGTGTAATGAAAGCTAGCGTTTCCACCTACTGTCATTGTCGAGACGATGATAGGCCACACCGTCCGGCTGAAAGGAGAGAAAAGAAAGGGTAGGCAGACCTTGGCGCTGCATTGTGAACTTTAAAACAGACACTGTTAAGTTCCTCAGCGGTGGTTGGGAGTCCTATTGTTCTCCCGCGCGGTATAGCTTAAAGGCAGTCTTCACACCATCACTGAGCCTTTGTCATCTTTGTCCCTATCAGTGGCAGGCCGTGCTCTAGCAGGTAAAACTATGCTTTGTCTCTGGTGGGATTCAGTTTCCCCGTGACCCCGTTGGTGAGGTGAGGTTTTGTTGTCAAAGCATCTTTTCTGACAGAAAGTGAATGATTTACACATGTATAACAACAAAATGACAGGACACCATATACTGTATGTGTGCACTTGTCAATGTACAGAGGTCGGCAGGATAATGGATAATGGATTTCCCTGTTTCCCGACTAAGGGCTTCAGGACTATGCTACATTGCTTTACAACCCCCCAGCAGCATTTTTTTTTTTTTTTGCATGGGAACTTGTGGATGAAATGACACACTGCTCGTAGCCTTCAAACATAATAAGGTTATGTTTCTTTTTTGTTCATTTTCAGCCGTAACGTCTTTGTCTGGAATTAGAGATGTCCTCGGCACAGCGAGAGAGGATATTGAATATGAGCTCTTGGTTGAGAGGCTGCCAAGCATTTGGAGAAAAGAAAAGAGGCAAAAAAAAACAGTCATCATGTTTTTGACAGGCAGTAAATCTGAGACTTTTCTTATAAGACAGCGTGCTGTCAGGAAATTAGTTAACTAGACCATATTATGGAGAGCCAGGTAATTTACCCTTAGAGATGCAATCGCAAATAACTAGCAGGAGGCCGCATCCCTGACCTGACATTGCTTTGTGTATAATGCAAAATCTTGTGACATGCTCAATGGGTTCTGTCAGCCGCAGGATTGAATTCTCTGCCTACTGCGTCTCCGTTTGGAGCACGCTGGTCAATTATTTCTGAGGCTGTCAGTGCGTAGGGAGACACTGTTATTTAGTATGTGTTAACTTGGCATCATTAAGACACTCACCTGACAGAGAATAGCACACCTGAACGTTATTTATTTTGATTCCCCCGACAGGGATAACCTTCAAACATGTTGACCTCTACCTATTTTGCGTTTTGTGAAATCCCACTCGGTCCATTAGAAGCGGGAGCTGTCGAGACAGTAGGGAATCAAATGACCGAGAGTCGTCTAATCTAACATAGTAACGTGCAAAAGATGTTTCCATTTGTTTGGACAGATTGTTCTGATCACACTGTGGCACTTTGGTGTCTATCCACACTTGCAGAGAAGACATTGCTGTCCATACGATATCTTTAAAAACACACACTGAAGCGTCATTTTATCGTTGATCCATGTTTAGTTTTTTTTTCACTTTTTGCCTGCAAGCACAGAACTGAACACTCAGTGTGGATGCAACATTTTTATGTTATGTGTTTTCCTTTCAAGTGGTCCGTGAACAGAAACACAAGCAGTGTGCGATGTTTTGCCTTTGCTCTGTATAAACAACCACATCCACTGAATGTACACATTGTGATTTACACCAACATGTGAAAGGACTATACAGGACATGACATCACAGAATTATAATCTTTGGACTAAATTTATTTTTGAGACGAGACACAGCCAGGTTTGTGCATAACAAGTTAAAAAAATTTGAACTCTGTGAGAAAATTAGTCAGCCTATCACTCTACACTGGCCCTCCACATCCTCCAACACCGTCAGCCCTGGTGATGAATGGGAAACCTGATCGAGTAGAGCCTCAGCATCACCTCTTTACAGCAGGATGACATGATTAGGAGGTGACAGCTTCTGTAACAACATCTCTGCATTTATCTTTTTTCTGCTCCCTCTCTCTCTCTCTCTTTCTCTTTCTCTCTCTCTCCCTCTCTCTCTATCTATTACTCTCTGCATGTGTCTCTCCCTCTTTCTCTTTCTCTGTCTGTCTCTTTCCTCTCAACAAGTCAGACTACTCTATAATTAATGTCCCTGAGGGCTATCCGCAGGTCAGGCAAGGGGGGTGCTGTTGAGACAGGTAGTCTTGACACCTCCAGCTTTGTAGCTTATGCATGCATGTGGGTAGACGGCTCAGGAGGGGTTAGAGAGGCCAATGATGAGGGCTAGAGCATGTTTAGGTTGGAGGCTAAGGCGAGAAAGAAATACTGTAGGTTGAAAGAAGACAGGCCTCGCTGTGCGACCTTTTCACCTGAGAGACAAAAAGAATGGTTCTTCACAGGATTAACCAGTCAAATCTGTTGCAATAAGGGCTTAGTCTGTCAGGAACCTCACATTTGAGTGACAGAGAAGGAACATGGAGTTTCAATACTGTCAGTACCACACGCATTTAGCCTTGGAAGGGCACTTCATGTTATGAGAAGAAGGGTTTAGGAAGAGTTGATAGTGAGTTGGGTTTAATGAGCACTGAACATAAATAAAGACTTTATTGCATCTGGTCCAAAAATTCAGCTTTTCCAAGTTGGCATAACAATCTTGTTGATGTCAGTTCGGTCTCACGCTTTGTGTGTGTGCTGCCTCCTACACTGTCTTTTCAAAGACCCAGGAGACTGTTTAGCCCTTCTTTTTATATAAGTTTGAAGTGTGCCCCCACAGCATGCACGGCTCATGTGTACGTGTCCAAAATCCACATATTATCTTCCCCTCTGCATTTCACAAACACAGCAGGCCCCATTTTCCCAACCATCACGCTCTGAATAGCCTCTCATCCCTGTGTTTTTTACTGGTTGAGAGGCGTTTTTCTCTTGTTTTTTCCTTCTCAAGTTTTGAATAGAGGGAGTAAAAAAGGGGTGAGAGAGGCAGGGTGATGAACAGGGCGATGGGAGAATTGGACGGCGCTAAAGAGGAAATGAAGTTGAGACAGAGGATGAGAGGCAGACATTCTTGTTTAGCGGTGGAAATATGTGAAAGAGTGAATGCTGCTCGGGGTGCAGCAGAGGTCACTGCGAGGGCAGAGGGGTCAAGTGACACTCAAACAGCATTCTTCTGTCATTCATGGATGTGTTGGAGAGGTCTGTGAACGATTGGCATAGGACCACAGGGCACAGACGGGCAGTGAAGTGGGTGAAGATCCTTAACGCCACAATGTTTTAGTATCACCATTCTGCAAAGAATATATGATCTTTGAGAGATTGCAAAGGTATTAGCTTCCATTGTCTGAAAAATGTGAATAGAATAAAATATCTGAATCCTTTAAATGATGAAATAAAGAGTGTTAAGATGATCTTTTTTTCCGTGATCATATTATTTGCATCTCTTAGTGTTTGCCAAAGGCATTCTAACCTCTGACAGATTCATTCAGCCTCTGTTTGCAGCTGACGTTCGGTTGGAAGCTGACAGATCTCCTCATGCTCTTCCAAGAATAGCTCTGACTTCTACTGTACCATTCTTAAGAAATTCAGTTGAAGTTAATGAGCTGTAAAGGTCTGTAATAAGAGATCCTGTGAGATATACTGTGAGTCATGATTAGTAACACATACTTTATTTCAAGAATAACTTCCCCAGGCAGTGTGAAATAAAAGTTTGTCATCTTATCAAGTCTGATTAAGAGGGGACAGGAAGTACTGTGCCTTGGTAGTGGGTGTGCAAATAAAGCCATTCAGAGTGGATAGTGGACAGTGGATCTCTATTTCTTTTTATCACTGTTTGTCAGTCTTCCCTGTTCTCCATTATCTCAGTGTGATAAACAGCTCCCAGGGGTGCCAGAGATGTCCAAAGCATTGACCTTGTATCACCAGCCCACTTTGTCCCATTCTCAAAGACCTATCCTTTACTTTGTTAGGACCTACAACTGTAACCCATAGCCCAAACATTTAATATGATATGATAATAAGTATCCCCTGGGATCACCTGATATGCTGTTTCCACGCAGCAGGCAGATGGGAAGGGAGCGACGGGCATCCCTTCCCAGCTTTTTGCCTGCCAACTGGCAACGTCCGTCACCAGACGTGTTCGGGGTAATCCGAGAGGTGGGCCGAGCGCGGCAGCTCTGACTTTCATCACACCTGTGCTAAAAGCGCGGTGAGGAGCAGCCTGTCCGTCCTATCTCCTGTAAGGGAATATTGAGACGGCAGTGGATCAGATGGGCTCACATCCTGTCAGACTCATCAGATTTCAGGACGACTGAGTGCTTTTGTCAGCCGAATTCCAGACATCTTCTTTCTGTCTCTCCAGAAGGGGTTTTCAAAGATAATGTGTCTCAGGACTTGACCCCCCCCCCCCTCGAAACAATAGTATCATTGATACTGCAATGGCTCTAACTAATGCTAATGGCGTGTGGTACATAATTCATGAGATATCAGGGTGATCAAAATATAAAGTCCTAGCCTGGACTCCAAACCAAACCAGGAGGCCAGAGAGAGGGAGACAACACGTCTGATGCTCCTTTCATGAAGACACCCTTATCATCAGCTCGTCCTCTCATCTCCTCCAGCTTCTCTCTTAGTGCCCTCCGTCACAGATGTCACTCTTTCCTGACACCTGTCTGCCCCTTCCCTCTTGTCTCACTGTCCCATCTCCTTCTCTGTGGGGGTGGAACTGTTTGTTTTTTGGAGGTTTGTTTATGGGGGAAGGAATACCCCGCTGCTCCAGGCCGCCTCTCTAGTCTTTCAGCTCACTTCTCTTTGGTGCTGAGATGAGCTGTTTCTCCCGTCCCCATGGGGAGTCAGAATTTTCTGCTTGGCTCTCTCCTTCTTGAACTTCACTTTAAGACAGCCGATCGATACGGTGTGCGCGAGCAAACGCTACCTGCTTTGGGCTGTGTACACAAACATTGTGTAATTTTGCAGTGATGTGTTTCGAGGTTATGTACCTGTTCAGTCCAAGAGGAATGAACGTTACTTTGAATGCAGATATTTCTAAATGTATTTTTCCACATTTAAACTGCCCTTGAATGGAAATTTATTTTTAACCAACACAGACTCATTATCATATGGGTGCCAGAGGCAAAAAATTTACAAAATGATGCAAAAGCAAATTATTGGTACGAAACCCCAAAATGTCAGATTCTTGTCTATTTTTTTTTCTCCTATAATTTTCATTAACTCTATGTAATTGCCATGTAATATGTGCTGTTTGGACACAGTAGCTTGTAATTATTGCAATGAAATTAAGCCCTAATTCTGGTAAACTTGAATGGTGAAAAGACTGTGATTGGCTTTTAAATGGAAACAATGTGAAATCAGACACTGACAACTGGTAGCTTGTAATTATGTTGTTTTGCTGACACACGGTGTAATTATGTTGCTTACTTTAGCAATGATGTGTTAAACACTCAAGTGTTGCCATTTATAATGCAAATGAAATAGATTTGCAGTTGACGTGTGCTTCTGCATCTCTTTCATGGCCGCCCTCCCAACCAAAGGCTCAGATCGTGTTTTGTTTGTAGACATGGGAAACTGAGGTTCATGGAAAATTGTTAATACTAATAAGCATACTGGGTGGTCCACCACCGGCCTTCGAAGGCCTCCAGGACTCCACCCGCAAACCAGCTCCTGGTTTCACTCTTGTTTTTCTCATCTCGTTTTTTTTTCTTCTTTTTTTGTTGCCTGTATCAGTCCTTCACGCTTCTCATTCTTTCTAGTATTTATGTTTCTCTTTGGAGTATATCAGCCCATCAGATAACCCCAAGGTATAGCAGTAAAACCTTGAGTTCACACACACACACACACACACATATTCAGTTGTTTTTTTGTCTGACTGGTGTGTGCAAGTTGTGTGTATTTCTTTTCCTTTTTTGTCTCTTACGGCATTGAGTTAAGACTGAATCAGCTGTTCACACAACCTTTTCACATAGCACATACACACGCGTACACACACGCACAGACAGACACAATACTCAGACATGTACAAAAGCCCAATTGCACAGTTGCAAACACACACTTTTTTTTTTTGCACACAAAAACACTCAGACACCTAAAGAGGGGGCTGTGCCTCCGGGGGCCACGTCAGTTACCTGCTGACACACAGGCTAGTGATTGATGAGACGCCGGGGGCGCTGGAGTAGACTTTGTCAGCTGCTCATAATTTATACATCTTATCTCCATCAGAAGAAAAGACAGAGTGCCGCGTTGTGTATATGGAGATGAAAACACTGGGCTTGTTTAGGCAGCAGTGACAGGGTAGCTGCTAGCTGTTAGCCGTGGCACAGAGTGATAACTCAGATTGCTATCTGTTAGCTTTCTCACCGGGTCCCTCTGTGGCCAGAGCCTTCACTCTTTGCCTGTGACGAATCCTCTGTCTGTCAGTCATTCTCACTCACTTTCATTGCCGCTCTCTCTCTCATGTTTCCCCTCTCTCTTTGTGTCTTCTTTTCTCTCCTCTGTCTCACTCTCCTGTGTCTCTATTTCTCCCTTCTGTGACCCCTTTCTCTCTCTCTCCCTCTTTCTTTTCTCTGTCTATCTCCTGTCACATACTCAGGCCAGACAGGCCCAAGCCTCTGCTGAAAGCTGCTGGCTCTTCCTCAGTCCACTCGCAGGGCGAAGGTCAGGACAGAGGCAGGGCTTGAGTTACAAAATAATTAGCTCTGTCAGCGTCATGTTGAAATCAACATTCAGATGTTGTGTGAGGGTGGGCCGGAGGATTTATTTTAGTACAGTATGTGCAAAATTGGTTTAAAATTAAGACTTACAAGAATCCATTTGCAATATATATATTAAAAGATCCATATGTGCTGTAAGTAGAGTCAGAGCAAGGATTCGCAATACATACTCTGTTGTGGTGCATTTTTGATATTTCTTCTTTTAAAAAGAGAAATTCTTTGTTAGCGCTAAAACAGTATAACTAAATGGATGATTAGAGCATCAGTATTGTAGAAGAACAAAAGAATATATTTCCAATAAACAACAAATGCAGCATCTTGTTAATGTAGAATTTGTGATCTGTGGTGGGGTTTTTTTTAATTTTTATTTTGCTGTAGTTCAAGACAAGAAACAAAGAAATGCACCAGTGATCCTGCACAGAGCTTGTCAGAGGTAAATGAAACTGACTTCTGTTGCCCCGTACGCTCAGTGTTTGATATCGCGTTCCTCAATGTGAAAAGAAAGTTTATCAACCCACAGAACTTCACCTTACTCTCCTCCAATTGTCTTTTAGCATGCTTTGTTCTCTCAAATTGTGTTCAGATGTTTTTAAGAGTGTCAGTTAACTACCGCATCAGCAAAACAACTTTGATTCCATAACCCCTTCCCACTATTGATCTTGCCTCGTAGATAAAAGAGCGCTCTCTCTGAAATCATGCATTTTTCATTGTGGTATCAATGGCAGCCTTTGCATTTGGCAACCCACTTAGCTTAAAGCTATACTCACAAATGCTGTCTGTTTTGCTCTATTGATTCAGAGGGTTTGCATCTTGTATATTTGAGATATCAGTCCCTTGGTATCATTTTACTTTGCCTTTGATCACCCTGATTGCTGTAAACAGCCACAAAGAATCAAGCAAATTATTTTAATTAATGGGTTTTGGTGGAGATTAGCATTGTGCTTTGCATTAAGTATTCAAGTTGAAACACTTTGACATAATTAAGAAAGTGTGTGTGGTAATTTAAATCCCCCGGCTCATGCTACTGCAGCTGCTTTGTTTGTTGAGACAATTATTTGAACTTGAAATACTCTTTTTCAATATTACACTCAAACTGAAAGCTCAAATTCTTTTTTCCCTGAGAATATTTCTATACTCTTATTTTGAAATGCTCATACCTTATTCTTACCAGACATACACCTTGAAGGAAAAATTGCGGATAGAAGTCCAATATTACCTTTCTAACCAAATAGTTGTTGGCATTGTGGTGCTGCTGCTTGTCAGGTGTTAAACAACACTTTGGACCAAGGACAGACAAATGAGAGAGTCCTCCTCTCTAATAGAATCTAAAAAGATGAAAAATATAGTGCAGAAGGCAGGAAGGACTAGTCAAAGAGGTGACCATCAGCATCTCAGCATCGTGGCTTGGCAGCCTCCAGCCTGCCATGGTGTAATTGGAGAGAAAACATATATGGGAGCAAATAACCCCCTGTCAGGGGCATTAAAAGGAGATGTTGTGACGACTGAGAGCCCTGCCAGCTGAGCACAGTAAAGTGGAGGGGAAGAATAAGGCCCATCAAATGGAAAAACCTGGTTGGAGCTCCCGTACATCCAAATATTCAAGATAATTGTTGACCGGTGGAGGAATAGAGCATCCATGTTTGTATGTGGAACTTTTCCTCAAGCAAAAAACAGATATTTGTCACCATTGTCATTGTTGTTATCCATTTGCTGTCGTGCTTTGATTGATTTGACGCGTCTGCTCTGATAAGTGTAATTTGAAAATGGTAAAGGATAACATTAACAGTAGAAGTGCTCAGCCCTTATTACTGTGAAGTGACATAAAGGCAGGTGATGGGAACAGGGAGGAAAATTTAGCTCACAGTCAAAGCTAACAAAACTGAAATGTTCAAAGAAAACAACCAGACATTTATTTTCATTTAAATTGATTTATCATTTCACTCTACGGAAAATAAGATTATCAGTGTTTTGAGTATAATTTAGCCAAACAAAACACAAAAACTTTTTCCTATAAAATAGCATGCATGTATTCTATGCAGTTTCTAATTTTTTTTTCACAAATAATGTGCATTCACAGGATTTCTTTGTTAATCTAAGGGCATTATAGAGAGGTCCTGTGGTGCCATTTAAAACACCCTTAACCAACCTTTGTTTTGCAGCTGAATATCTCCTCTAAACAAATTAGATTTTTGTCAATTAAGGCGTCCACAGCCACAAACTCCAGCCTCTCAATTTATTAAATTATCTAAGGCTCTCTGTTGTGCTCCTTTGCCATTTTTTTCCCTCTCATGTCTACTTCGAGATCATCACAAAAGAACTTGCCTGTCTCTCCTGAACTTCCCCTCAATGTGGAACCTGCCTGACCCCACCATTCAACTGAGCGTGTCAAAATGTTAATGAGGATCCCCCCAAAAGCGCCGAGAGGTTAAATAAAGTCTTCATAAGCTGTCGGTCGAAATTCAATAATTTATTTACTTGGCATGTTTCCACTTTCCCTGCCACTCTGCCTCAATTCTTGTTTCTATCCGGGGACAGGGCTTGTCTTGTTGTGTTTTGTTTAATTTTTTGTGTGTGTGTGTGCAGGCAGCTGTGCAGGCAGCCTTTGTCTGTGTGCGAGATTGCTGCTTTAGCTCGGTGGCCCCTCTCATTAATCATCCGGTCAGACTATTTATAATGCAGCAGCCAAGCCGCCACCTCGGTTGCCATTGGCTTTTGTCACCGTGGCACTCTGTATTGTGGCTGGAGGAAGCCTAATTATTAACTGTTAAGATGACAGCCAGCGCTGTTCTGTCAACAGGGCTGGCTGACAGTCAGACTGAAGTGATAGCCCACTGAGCAGCCGTACACAAATAATGAACTGTTCTGCTCAATCTAGTTGTCTTGATCTTTAAAAGTATATTTTGACACTTTGAATTAAACTTTGTCCTTTTGTTTAATTTTTTATGTTCAAACAAACCCATTGAATGAAATTTCCCAGCTTTAAAAAAAACCACTGAAAAATTTCTTCATTATGCATTAATACTTTATCCATCAAGTATTCGTACCTAAAAAAAATCTGATCTTTGCAGTAAATATATGCATTTATTTTATAAGGTTTTTTATTTTGATTACTTCAGTCTTGAGGAAACTTGCAGGCATCATTATCTAGTAAAATTTCTCAAGTTACCTCAACATTTCATTGTCAGTGTTTTCTAATTTTGTATGAAACGGTTTTGGCAGAGGCTGCCAATCATGAAGTCTGTATTGTTATTATTAATCAGCGATGTTCTTGCTGGATACAGATATCAAACTAGCATAAATAATTAAATCACTTTCCTCTTTGCTACGCAATCCATATCTTGCAAATCCAAGAAAGACTGAGATGACGCTGGACTTGAAGTGTCAAAAGGATATAATATGTATCATTTTGTGGTGAGGGGAAAAAAAAAAGAATTAGTGAAAGCCTCCTGGAGAATGACAGTCTTTGTTATTTGTCTTCTGACTTCTTAGCAGACAGCTATCAGGAAGAAAGAGAACTCACTGTGCACCGCCGAGAGAAGAAAATATGTGAGTCAGACTTTCCCCTCCTCCCTCCTTTCCCCAAAGCTTGAGATCCCTCTTCCAAAAATGAAAAGGATCAAGTTGCTGTCACTGTCACCGAACAAACATAAACTTTTCTGGCACCTAATAAATAGGCAGTGTGGCATTGTTCTCAAAGCCAGACAGGTGTGTCTGCCTCAGTGATGATGGATTCCATTATTCTGTATGGAAAGCCTGTTGGCTTTCTTGTCATATGTTGTCACACATCTCTCTCCTGAGAGAGAAAGGTTTGAAAGATGGCCAAAAGTAATTACACAGACGCGTCCCTGATGCTGTTGCCATGTGTTTTCTCCTGCTCATCGCCACTAAAGGTAAAAAAAAAAAAAAAATCTGTTACCCACAGCTATATTTCACAGGGAGAGACGAGGAGTGCAGACATGTTGGTGCACTGCTGCTCGTCTTGCTGTGTTGATTGCTAGCTCATTAACCCGTCAGGTTTATTTTTCCCAGCTCTGAACACTAGCTTTGGGAAACGGCCCTGGGCAGTTTTACTCATCACTAAGGTGGAGCAGCAGGTCCTGATCCGGGTGTGTGGTGATGACATTATTTGCACCTGAATGGCAAGTACATCAACATCTCCTTGTAAACGTATCAAAGGAGAGACAGTGGCACCTTTGTTCTCCTCACAGCCCACTTTGGTTGCTGACAGCTTGCTGATTGATATTATCATTCTTAATGTCAGTAAATAGTGCCGTGCCAGATAAAGAATCAGTTCCTCTTGGTACTGGAGAGCTCATTTATCTTTCTGCAGCTCGCCCTGGCATATGCCGAAATTGGAGCCGGAAGTAGTCTTCCATTTCAGTCAGAAAGAGATGTGGGTTTTTTTGTTTTTGTTCCTCACCCTCTCCTAATCTTACCTCTATGTCTCGCTTTCTCTCCTCGTCTCTGTCTCCCTGGTTAGTTTGATTCTGAGTAAGTGAGACTTAACCAGGAGGAAAGATAGAGCTTAAGTCGGTTGTAATATGTTGGGACAACTCTTGATTAGATTCTGACAGCGTAAGGTCTTTCTGCATCTTGCCTGCTCCACGCTCACCATACTGGAACAATAGCTTAACAATGAACAGATATCAGGCCACTCAAGAGCTCCTCCATGAACTTGTTACCAAAATAAGACCCTTGTTAGGGTGATACTTCCTCAAAGGGTGAGCCACAAAATTATCTAATTGTGCCTCATGTGCAGTATGTTTTCCTCCTCTGAGGGGGGCATTTAACGAGTTCTTGCGGGGGATATAAAACCTGCAGACAATAAGCCTCGCTATAACCGTACAGTGGCCACCAAAGGTCTTCCAGGCATCATACTGAAAAGGTTAAATACTGACAGTGAACAAGCCTAACATGGTGGGTACACAACCTCCACCGAACAGCAACAAATGATGGCATTTGGGGAAAGAAAAAAAAAAGGTACAGGAGGAAAGCCAATGTTTTTTTTTTTTAAATCGTTGTTTTAATTTTGGACAAAAACCAGAAGAGAAATGGTAAAAAGAAGCCGCACTCGACAAGGCTTGTGCGTCACGTTGCTCAAAAAATAAAGCACACACACTCACACAAGTGAGTGCTTTGCTTTAAGTGCGCAATTCAAAGCACATATCTCCATGTTTTTCCTTTCACCCCTCCCCTCTTCAGTCCCGTTACCCCCTACCCTTTGCTATTATGTTGACAGACAGCGCTGATATCCTCTGAGCTTGGTGATAGATACGTCATATCTTGGGGAGAAACGGGTTTGTCCTCAGCAGGTGAATATGCGGCTGCCTCATCCTCCGAGCAGACAGACACACATGACACTTTTCGACACTCTCTCCCTGATAGCACTTTGGCATGCAGGCAGAATCAAAGGGGGCATCTTTCACATGCAATTAGACTGGAAAATAAAGACGACGAAGTGCGATGTACAAAGGAAAGCTGGGGATCAGAAGGCTGTAATGAAAGGTGATTAGAGGTAGAGGCCCCAGCCAATGAGCTGCAGAGAGCTGGGGAAACAAACTCATCCTGGTTGGGTTCTCTATTGAAGCCACTATTAGACATTATCAAAGCTGATAATGACAGACAGCCACTGGCAGACAGACATGACTCGAAACTATGCTAGATCAATGCCTGTGCATGTGTGTGTGCATGAGGGAGAAAGAGAGAGTTTGTATTAGATTTACTCATCAACAATAATAGTTTGATGGTCTCGACAAGGGGAAGTGTTTGTTTACGGGGTTATGTTATATGATAAAGACTGTCTGGCTTACTTTTTGAGCTCAGTCTGAATAATAATGTTACATAATGATACAATACAGATGTTTTTAGATAAACAAAATAATAGTTCACATGTCGCTTTCAAGTTGTTTGGTTGTTTGGTTTGGTCGTCTCTGGTATCCTGTGTTGCAATTCAGTTGACCTGAATCATTTATTTTGTGTAAGTTCAAAACTTTACTGCTTGGGGATTTTTTTCATATCCACTATAATCTACAATAACAATTTACTAAAAACATTGGTGTACAATATATAATATGTATATAAGTTTTGAATATGAATTGGGGCACTGACTTTATTCATATGCACACATTTTCCATTGTGTCTTGTAAGTTGAAAACAAAAGAATACTTCCTTGAATACCTACTGCAATTGAAATGCTAGATATTAAATAATTAGGCAACTACCATATAAAAATAATGTGTGGTATTAAACTAAGCTTGAATTTTGTGCATGGCTGTATTAGTTCGAGTGTGTTTCAGACATTCAGTACAAGGATAATTGTATTCTAAATGCATTTTTAATTAGATTAGTTTGGGTTTGACGATTATTTTATCCTCCATCTGAATTCATGCATCTGAAGTTTGTCGACTTTTCGTGTCATCCTGGAACATCTGAGTGGAAGCTACCAGCTCCCATTCTGTCAAATCAAACTTTTCCTCTGCCTCTCCATCCCTAAATGTTCATCCTCAGAACAAATCCAGCCGTCGCACCGGGTACTGAGTGACTGACTGATGGACATTTGTTTCACTTCTCTCTGACTAAACTGAGAAAAAGGAAGCCATTCCTCTGCCTGCCATCCCCAACTGTGATTGGTTGTCAGGTTTAGGACTGATCCACAGCCTGCTAATTTTTTTTTCCATCTCAGTCAAGTCCCTGAGACCTGGAGTCCCTAAAGAGATCCAAAATTTGACCGGAATTAAGTACGTGGTTGACTCAGCTGTCACAGATATGGTCATTGTGTCTTGTAACTACAGTTAAATCTTATTAGAGCTGGATTTAAAGGTGTTGTCATGCATCACAACAGGATAAATGTTAGGATTTATTATTATTATGATTAAAGATTTAAGCACTTTTATTTCAAATATTTCCCTCAAACCCTTAAAAGCAGTTGTCAGTTTGCCATTGCACTATTTCTAAAATTCTATAGATATCCACTTTGTAGTTGTGAAGAATGTACTGCTGTGCACTTGATTTGTGCAAGTTTTTAATATGTGAAGCCTGTTTAATCTTCAGTTAAAAAATGCTTTGCTGCAGTTAACTAAAGATTCATGTAACCTTAAATATGACAGCAGCAACAACAGATATTTTTAGGGAAAAAAAGCATTGGTATTGGTATAAGCAGTATCAGTATCAGTATTTAAATTTGATATTTGAATATAATTTGAATTGGAGAAATTTTAACGGAGCATCTGTTCCTCATACAAATTGGTGATATGGATTATCATACCAAAAGGAATCTTGTCATAAATAGAAGAAAAAAACACTCAAATAACACTGATGCTAAGGAGGGATTTCAAGAGCTTCCACAAACAAAAACAACACATATTCAGTGCTTCACTAACACAAAGGCACATTCTATCACAGCAAACCAAATAACATCCTTGTCAGGCATCTGGTAAATGGGTTATTTGGCACCTTAACAACAAGTTGCAGTCCATGCCCATTCAGATTGTCAGCAGACACTACGGGCACGCTGTCTGAGAATGAGAGGCTTAGCAAGAAAGGGGCTGCAGGGGAGCGCTGGGGCGGCGGGAGAGTTTAAGACCAGCACTGTAGCTATTACAGGATGTCAGAAAATATGCTTAATTGAAAATGATTAGGGCTCTCGTAAAAGCCGATCAAGTCAGGGTTTGGGGAGAAAGCGCAATTGTCCCGCATAATCCTGCCCGCTGCTACTCTTTCATCTGGATGAAGAGATCAAAAAAGAAGGGATTTGTAAAGGCCAGACCTCCCTGTGCCGCAGCCACTGAGCTCAGCTCCTCTCTCCAGCATTCGCTCTCCTTTTCAAAAGCACTTCCTCTCCCTCACGCACGCACACACACACACACACACACACTACGTTTCTTCTTCCTGTGTTTCCTTTTGTCTCTTTCGCAACCAGTATTTTTATGGTTAAAAAAAGGTATGCAGAGGTCAGCATCTTACCGGCTCTTTGTTGTGATTTTTGCTGAACTCTCCTGTTTCACAGTTATATCAGTACGCTTTGCATTGAGCCGTGAACATGATGAGGGCTTGTGTGACAGCGTGTTTAGAGACTGAACAGTATTGTCCTTCATTATCAGACATCAAAGAAAGGCACACAAACTCACTCACCCACACACAAGCTATGGGTTGTACTTCCACGTCTTCCTTTATCCATCTTCCAGAGAGAAAAAAAAAACACAAAAAAAAAAAAACCAAGAAGACAAGAGGATAGAAAGCAGTCTGAAATGAAAGCTAGAGGGGCCTAGAGAGAGTCAAAGTGAGACACACATAAACATTCACACACACATAGAGGAATCAGCTGTGAGCCGAATGGATCTGAGTTGGAGGGGGGGTACGCTGCCCTTGTGCCCTCTCTTTGAAGTGAGGCACAGGCCGTATGTACAGGCCCCAGAGAGGGGCATGACTACATCCCCCCCATAGGCTGGCTGAAGGCAGCGGTCCGAATGGAGCAGAGAACAGAGAAAAGAATGGAGCTCTGTCTTCACACACTTTCTTCACCCACAGCACAGTGATTTTGTTGAGAGGAAGACTGCTCAGGGCAATCAAACTCGCCATACTTGATTTAATGTTTGCAATGTTTTAAGCATATATGATACACTTTAGCTGTGTTTACGCAGCAGGATCTTTCCCCAGGGATAAGGAACCTTTAGAGAAATTCGTTCAAGGGACATCTTTTTTTATCCTTCAGAAAGTCCCTGCCTGAGAGATGGTACTTTTCTAAAAGTTCAGGAAAAAGTACAGTAACTTTGGTGGTGATGCTTGCATTCTTTCAAGTACTTGCAGCTTTTTATTTCAGCCACCATTTTTTTTAAAAAAAAAATCTGTAGCTGCAAACCAGTCTGTTTTCTGTTCATTTCGCTTTGACACATCATCATTAACATGGGCTGAAGGAACCTTTTGGCTCCTTGAAAAGTAGTTCCTGGGAATACATACTCCAGAGACTTTTATTGGAATAGCAGCTTTTGATAGAGTAGTTCCGTGGGATTTTCACCAGTTGTATAACAACCCAGTCATCTTGATAAAGTTGTTTTAAAGATTTTCTAACAACCTATGAATGCTGCGATCAGTCACTTTGAAAGTGATAGCATGCAGCTCATTCAAGTTGCTCTCTGAAAGATCTGTAAAGGCCTTCACTATTTATCTTAAGATTGATGTAAAATAAATTCCTCCAAACAGCCACATGAGTGATGGGTGTTTAGTTCTAGTCTCAACAGTTATGTTTAAGTCAGTGGATGAAGAGGGATCGTGTCCATTTGTGTTGAGTGCAACACCATTAACCTCTAGCCCGATTAGCAGGACGGAAGAAAAACTCTGCGCAGATGATTTCCGTCACTGTAATGTCACACTGTTGTTCTCAGCTGTCGGGTCTGCGCTCAGAACACTCGACATAAACACACGCACATGCACTTTGATGGACTGTTCCCAGCTTGTGTGCCCGGCACTCGGCTCACGGGTTGGGTGGGGTACGGTGAGACGGTGTGAGGTCTTGTCTGGTCTGGTCTGGGCCACTCTCGCTGTGCTCTGGCCTCGGGGAATGTTTGGCGTGAGATAAGGCTGTGTTTGAAGAGGAGCTCCAGATGCTCGTATATTACAGGTTGTCTTGTCATGCTGCAGATAAAGCCTCAGAGAAGCTCCTGTCGCCGGGCCGCACCACACACAGGCACACACTCACAGGGAAGATAAATGTTTACAGGAGGCATTCACCCTTCGACAGTGTTGTGCCATGGATGGCAGGGCTGTCAGAGCTCTACCATTTTTAGGCTGTGGCTCATGTCTGCAGCATCTAGTCTTTGACAGAAAGTTATATGCTGTGTGTTGCTTTTTATAAACATATAATCATGTTCCCCTTGCTTAGAGATACATCTTAGAGATTTATAAAAAAAATTATTGTTAGCTATAACTAGCTACACTGGCAGATTCCATGCAAAAACAATGTTAGCAAGGTCTGGTTTCATAGCATAGCTCACCGTGTGTGCTGCATCTCTCTATGGCTTCACAGTCGGTGAAACAAAACCTGTAGTTGTAATTCTAGTTCCTAAAGGTGAGATCGCTAATTTGTCACACTGATAAAGATATAGAGACCTGCATTGGTGTTCTCTACCTGACTGTCACGCCTGCCTTAAGTTTATTAGGCCTGAAAATAGCTTTTACTGTAGGTCATATCTTTACTGAGTAAAGCTGCGGTTTCAGTTTACTTTCAGCTCGTAACCTGTTGCAAAGTCTACGTCCAAAGAGAATTTTAAATTGGTTATTCCTTCTCATTATTTAATTGAAGCTAACCTCTGTATCTTTTTAATTGTAAGTGTTGTCATCTTATATCCTTGAGGCAGCGAACGTGCCCCTGTTCTCCATCCAACCCTGAATGAGGTTATTCTTCACTAATAAGACAAGAGATAGTGGGTTTGTATAATGCACAGACGGGTCTTCCTCTGTCATTAAGTCATGTGCTTGCTAAAGTGGAATGGTATATTGCTTGGCATAAAGCATGGCGTGTCTTCATTTGTCAGCTCGTAGAGCTGTAAGACAAACGATGTTTAGAGTGTATGTCTGAGGGCCCTCCGAGACCACAGTTGAGCGGCTGCTCACTGGTGCGTCTCTCATGCTAATGTCATGGTCTCCCAGTCTATCTGTCACCCCATTACGCTAACATCATTATGCACAGGGGCCTGTCGCGTTGAAAAGAACAGAATCATTCCTGTCTCATTTTGAAGCAAATTGTTTGGGGAACATTTCTCTCTTCTTTTTTTTTTTCAGTGGTAATGGCGGGCCAATCATTTTGCGAGGCTCCAGGTATGCAGATGAATGAATAGCTATTTGAGCTGTTTGGTGAAAGGGGTTTTTGTATTATTCATGAGAGGGATGGTGTGTCTGAAAGAGAAAGTGTGTGTGCGTGTGGCTCCTTCGAATGCACATACATTCACACACAAGTACGTTTTTACATGCATTGTACAAGTATGCCTGTGTCAACTGTAACACACACACACACACACTACATAGTCATGCTAAAAGTGTTCAGATAGCGATGGATGTGTCACTGCTGTGGTTTGGTGGTTTACTCTACTAATGACTGCTTGAGCAATTTATTAGAGTTATGATTGTACATTTTTTTATATTTGAATCAAGAGACCCCTTGCCACTGCACACCCCTGATTATCCCCACAGCATGGCAGTATTTCAGTCCCTAAGCTGCTAGGTGTTCCTGAGTGAGATCATTCCTGCTGTGATCTTTTCCCGCTCTTCTCCTGGAATCTTTTCATCTCGCCCAGCGCAGGTTCAAATCAAGGTTAAAACCTTTGTCTCAATCTAAATCTCGCCGTCCTGGCATACAGCACAAATTCCGATCTGTCAGCTCAGCAGATTCCTTGTGCTGGTGTGCAGGACTCCTGCATCTGTGCCTTTTCTCTCTCTCTCTCTCTCTCTCTCTCTCTTTCTCTGTGTGTGGGAGGTATGCTAGCCATGCACCCACCTGCTAATTTAAAAGCTTCAATCAGCTCTGCTAACTGAGGAGACAACCCTGGGCTCCTGTAATTGCTCTGGTGACAGTGCTTCGGCAAGGAAAAAAAAAAAAAGAGAAGCCTTTCTGTGTCTCTGTGTCATCATTTACACAACGTTATGAATAGGTTAATAAAATAAAATACTTTAATTATAGCTTAGTTGCCATATTGTTAATGGTGGCTCAGTGTGGCTCAATTGAATAGCGCCGTTTCTACTATTAATTATCTGAAAGTGAACTTGTTTAAATGATATTTTACAGCCCCTTGATAAAATTACCGCTAGAGGCAATGTAATGATAGACAGACAAAGGCCATGCACGAATTATCATAAACTATTAGCTTGTTTCCAAAGGGTTTTATGTTAATCTTTTAGCGCTTAAGTACCCTGCAATTAACATATCAGGAGGAGCTGCCTTCCAGCTAGGCTTGCAAATTGAAGTCCTCAGATAAAAAAGCTATTGAGATGAAACCCTGAAAGAGAAGAGGAGCTATCGCACTGAAGTGTGCTGGAATTTTTTACTTGTGTGCTCTGTGTGTGTGTGCATGTGTGCACATTTGTGAGAGAGGGAGAGCGATAGAGAGACTTTTAAGAGCACTGAGACAAAGAATGAGTGAAAAAGAGAGCAAGATGCCGTGAGAGTGTCTGTGATCAAGGGTGTATAACAATTCCATTATCTCTCTTGGGTGATGACATGAGATGTCTCTTTCAGGCCTTTCTCTCTTTGTCTAATGCTACACAGTGTGTGAACTATAGGATGACCAAAAATGGCTCTCATTGGCTGCAATGGTGGCATCTGATGGAATGTGTTTACATATCAGGCTAGTGGCTTGTTATGTAAATGCAGCGTGTTGAAAAATGCTACAGGGAGATATGGTTCATTGTTAGGTCTCCTCAGTCTGTGTTCCCTTTTATGCAAAGCACAATTGTATCCACCGAGTGAGCATCTTGTAAACCGCCCGTTGCCTTTGGTAGGTTAAACCCACAAAGGAGACCCATGCTTTGGAAGACATGCATGTTTTATAGGATAATTGGCAGCCTTGCTTTGGTCTGCTTTCTTTGTCGTCAACACATAGCCGCTGACACCATTTACATTCACTATAATTAAACAAAAATACCCGGAACACATGTCATACAAGTTCAGGGGCTTTTTTTTTTTATCTTACTTACTGTAGAAAATACAAAAGGTAATATTCCCTGGAGTCATCCTCATATATTTTACAGAATAAACATTGTATTTCAATATTGAATTAATTTTTTTTTAATTCATTAATTACTAATACAATTCTAGCTGTTTTTTTAGAATAATTAGTCTTTTTTTTATTCAACATATTTTTTGTTATTTCTAACCATCTAGTCAAATTTACATCATAAAGGATTCACAGTGTATGAAAATAATGAATTGTTAGACCATTACACATAGCATTTTCTACATTCTAGTACACATCAGTCCTGACTCAGTGAAACCATATTGCCCATAGAGTGCTCTGATATTTTCCTCTATCACCCAGAGATAGATGACTCCACTGAGGCCTTAATCTCATGCTAAAGATTTGTTGGCCTCTAGAAGTCAGGCCTAGCATTGAGATGCCTCGCCTGATTTATATTCACTGGCATAGAAGGGGAGCCAAGTGCACTATCTGCAAAGCAGATGCTGCAGCAGTGCCCTTGTATAAGGCTTTATATTTCACCTGAAATAAAACCCCCAAACAAGGTCATGTCCTCGAACCCTGTCTTTTGCACCCTCTGCCTTTTTTCTTTCTATTTGTTCTTCCCTCTTTTTTCCCCTTTTCTAACAAGCACTCTAAATAGTCTTGTAAATAATAACCTGAAGAAAACATCATTTCTGCACTCTAACTGTGAAAATAGCATTGTAAACAGCACAGTAGCCTATCCCTTACACTGAGAGGTTTTAATTACTTTCACGGCTTAGTATAAGAGCAGACAGCCGAGAGAAAAATAAGGAACATGGCCGGCCAAAATCATGATGAACACAGCCTTAAAACCAAATTCTTGTCTGTCAGCCCCTGTAATTTATGGGGCGGAGATTACAAAGCTACCGATACAATAAATTAAACTGATGGACAGAATTATGCCCAGTGCTTCCTGCTCTCCCCAATGACGCACACTAACTTAGCACTGCCTGACAATGAGTGTGATTTACCACCCGGGCAAGAGTGGAGAAGGGAAAACATTCACAGGCAGAGGCACCCAGGCCTCACTTTGGCCCGCAGCCTAGTGAATAATACCCCGCTTTAATTCACCCACAAACGTGTCGCCATTAAAAGACTAAGAATAGGGATTGCAGATCATAAATACTCCCTGATTTATTAGCTAACAACAAAGAGCATAAGCCCGGCCAAGGAGAGGGGGATTGTTTGACAGAATGTTGTCAAGGAGAGAAAAAGAGAGGAAAAACACACTCATTCTCCCGTTCTCACTCGCACTCTTTGCTAAAACGGAGCGAGGATGTAGCCTAGCCCTATCTCCTGCTGCAGCGTAGGAGCAGATGTGTCTGCTCTCTTCTCAATGTGTGACAGACAGAAAAGATAAACAGAGAGAGAGAGAGAGAGAGAGAGAGAGAGAGGAAGAGACGGAGGGAGGGAGGTAAAGAGAGCAGGAGCTGGCACGGCACTGGCTAATTTATCTCGCTGAGAGACAGATTAAAGAGAGAGGAGAGTGAAACAAAGTTCCACTGGCTTAATCAGCGGACAGCCTGCTAGCAGAAGACATGATAAATCAGAGCAGGCTCAGTCCAGGAGAAAGCCTTTGCTCTGTGAAGGAATGGGAGACATCCTCAGCCAAACAGCGGTATCTTTTACACGGGCTGTTGTGAATAGCGGCTAGTGAACTTGCTGCGTGCATGCTCGCAATCGATACTCATTGCCATTGTTTGAGCAAACATTGTTAAACAGTAGCCTTCTGCTGTTACTTTGTTCCTACACTATTTTTAGTGGTAGGTGAACAAGTGGTAGTGGTGATGTGTAAACAGGACAAAGGGACATGAAAGGCCTTAAGTTTTTCTGTGCAGCCGTGTCTTTCTTTAGCTCCATGGCTGACGGGGGACTAACCTCGGGGCCTAACCCAGGAACAGGAAAAGGGGCTTAGACATCCCTGTGTCATTAGTTCACCACGGGGTCACAGCTGGGCCACTCAGAGCATGATTACACTCCTTGATTTATCTGCTTTGGAGCCCAAACAGAGATAAATCTCCGAGCTCATCCCCGCCGTGGGATCCTCAGTGTCTGATAAACGGCCCAAGCTGAATAAACAACCCACCCCCACAAACACCCAGCCCCTCATACATTATGAATAATTCATTCAGATTGCAAGCTCTGTTAAATGTGTATATGTTGTATCTTAAATGGCAAAGGTGCTGCTATGATCTCTATCCAATCCCCCATGCGTGTCTGTGATGAAATACTGGAGAGGCAGAGGTTGGCGGACATTTTGTTTTGTAGTCGTAAACTTTATTTCCTCGCCCCGGCTGTCGTCCTCCAGCATTTTCACATAAATATACTTTATGCAAATATGTCAAGGGTTAGTCCTCACCACAGCTCCTGTGTAGATATTGGCCCGTCTGTGACTTTATGACAAAGTTTAAAATCATTCATTACGGTGACCCCTGTGGTAAATTCACTGAGTGGAGAATTGCCCCGGCTCCCCTGTTTGGTGTGTCGATGTGATCACGAGTGCGTTTTTAACTTAATTAATTGGCCGTTTCTGTTGACAAGAAATTTATGCAGTAATAATTTGCTCGAAATAGATGCAGAGTGCAGGAAATGAGATATCCATCAGGGCGCTTGTGTTCCGCCAGCTGCACCGCGGCTAATATGAAAGTATTTCAGGCTGCTCAGACCCTGCTGTTTGCGCAGTCAAGATTATATATACCCACGATCCACTGCCTGCCTCAGAGGCGCTCATGGAGGTCTATGATAACAAAGACTATGTGATTTATGGCCTGCTGTGAAAGCAGAACTTGATGAGATTAAACAATTTCATAGCACGAGTGTTTCTCAGAGGGCCCTCTGATTTGTGGCAGGAACGCCGACAGTAAATCAGGTTTATATATCTGAAAGCATGCTCAGCAAAGGAGTGCAATTACTGTTTAAGACAGCTACTTTTTATTTAATTTTTATCCCTGGTTTGTCTCTTTTATTCCTGGCCTGTCACATAGCCACTCACCTTCATAAGTCCTTCTGAGGGAAGGGTTGAAGAGGAGTGGAGGTGGCGAAGTCGCGGAGGGGAAGGCACAGTGGCGTGGGCCCTCCGCTATCTCTGCTACACAGCTTTTATAGAAACAAGAACAACAACAACAACCAGGGGTCGACGACGGCGGCGGCGGCGGCCACCGGCAGAACAACACGGGCATCCAAAGAGCAGGGAGTCACTCCATTTTTAATGCATTGTTTGCCTGCTGCCCTGTCCCTGTCTGGGTAAATGGAGTAGGCAGAGTGTAATTAGAGAGCTGGGCTTTGCTCAGTGCCATAAAGATGACATGGTGTAATGATACAGCTTACAGGCCCTCAGAGGGTTCTGTCTCGCGACGGAGGATCTGGGTCGTTTGCCTGTGACTTATGATAGGTGTGCAAGATGACAGTGTTATCATTGCAACGTGGAACTCAGAGATGTGGATGGGAGAAATTTCTTGGAAAGGTTGTCAGAGGTTTGGAGACGAGCAAAGATGGATGCTGAGCGTATTCTCTATCTGTATTTACAGTCATCACTGCATATTTTTTTATAGAAATAAAAAGGAATCCCAATTTTAATTATATTAATTATCATCATTATGAATGGTTTTAGTTTAGTTTTTTTTAATTGTCTTGAAATGCATGTTGTTATCAGTGTTAAAGTTCAAATTATAAAAGCTCAAATATCTTCACTAAAATTATCTTTTGTTGCTAAAAAATTAGGTGTAGAAACACAAGCAAATAGGCTCGATTCATTTTAATACCACAGAACATTTTGCATTGAGTCCAGGTCAGACTTCTTACATTCAGATATTGCGATTGTGCTGTATTTACATCATACAAGTCTGCATCTGTACCAATCAACTAATCAGTTTGTGTTTGTGCAAGAACATAAGTGAGCATGTACATGTGCATCAGTGTTTCGTGCATTCAAATAATTTCAGAGGGTGTGTATGTGTGTGTGCTGTTCAATGTGAGGGCGTGCTCACATGCAAATGTGTGTGTTTTGAAGTTGTGGTTAAATGTTCCACGGTTGTGTGTGTCTGTGTCCTTGGGTGAAGATGTGAGTTGTGCATCTGTCTGCATCATCCCATATCTTCCCAGAAAACATCAAGAGATCTCATTATTTCGACACATCTCAGGTTTTTTTTTTTCTTTTCCTCTTTTTTCTTCCCGTATGCCTTGAGTCAAAATTAGTTTTCATTCCCTCTGTGATCTTACTGACTGAAGCCGGCTCAAAGTAAAGAAAATCGCAGTCTTCGTATCTTCGTAGCGAGGCTGAGTCAAACACACACTTCACACAGCCGCAGTCTGAGTTAAGCATTGCTAAGTAACCTTCACATTTCACTCGTGTGAAGAGCTAATTTCCTTTAAGTTCACATGTCACTTTTTGTGGCTCTTTTTGTGGGTCCTCTTCAAATGTCTCTTGGCGTCTAATTGCATAGGAAACATTCTAGACAAGCCGGTGTGACAGGCCCGCTCCCAGAGTCTTCAATTATTAAACATCCTACACTCTAGAAAACAGCCCTGACGTTAGCTACAGCCCCTAATCAGAACAGAAAGCCTCATGATATGTCACATCCCTTAGTTGCTGTGGTCTTGTGTATATGTGTATGTGTGTATGTTTGTGTAGTTTATAGTTTAAGTAGGAGAGATGAAAATATTTCTTTTCACACCAGTTAAATAAGGCAAAACTCTGACAAAAATCATTTTTGTCTCAGCTAGATCAGAACATTCACATCTTCCCTTTTTTCTTCTGTTTTAGAGATAAAAGAAATTGTTTGTACTTATGAAAATATATGAAACAATCAGTTATGTTTTGTATAAAAGTTTGAATAAGACATTTAATCATTGTTTTACATGCAAAAACCACTCTGTGATTCTTTGAAACTTTGTAGCTTCAGACTCCGTACCGGTGGAAAGGTCATGCTAGACCAAAATAAGAAATAGCCTCAAGCTAATTGTACTGCATACCTGTAGTGTAGGCTTACATTTCCGCTTTAAATCACCTACACTTATTCTGCAAGACACTCAAAGAAAAGGTCGAGTGACTTCTTAAATTTCAACCTAAAAACAAATACAGCCTTATTACCATCTATGAGTCATCGCTACGGATGATTAACGTCCAGCAGCACTCAACCTTTGCCTGTCTGACGCTTAGCCGTACACAAAAAGGCGATGTTCACTGTTGCTGGTTCGCTCTGTGTGCCTCGTGCCCCGAGCGAAACAGCTGAACAGTTGCTCTTGTGATCAGTGATCATATGATACATTTACTCAGAGCAAGTTCATTGGAGTAGAACTGGTAAATCATTAAACACACGCTCAGCAGTCTTCCTGCTGAGTGAAAAGACTGCTGTACTACCCACAAGTGCAGGCACCATTACATAAAATGTTCTTCCCCCTATATTTACTTAAAAAAAAAACAGATTTAACACTTAAATGTACGCAACAGCAATTAAAAACACATTATAATATTTTCTCCAGGCCCCTCAGCCACAATCATTGAGGCCAAATATTAAACAAAAGAATGTGTTTGAATTAATAAACTACTTTTGTAGCTTTAACCATGCTGGTTGTGATTGTTAATGTAGATAAAAAAACATTAAAAAGATTTTTACCGCAAATATCTGTGTGTGCATATATCTGGGGTGCAATATTTGGTAGTGAATTAGAGCATTTTTTTCATTTCATCATTGCCATCACATGCCGTAAGACACTGCAAGCCCCTGCTGCTTATCACTTTTTTTTTTATTGTTTATTTCTAAAAGTGTTGTATTGTTCCTAACCCCTAACTTCAGAAGTATGAGACATGAATCATAAAAAGATTCTATCTAGTGAAGAAATAAGCATGTCACGCCAGCATTAAATGTTGACTCAAATAAGTTCACAAGTTGTGTCTCCTCTGATCCCTAACATGATCAGAAGGCAGCACCAGTTTACAGAGACAAGACGTGAAAAAAAGTTCCATGCACAGACACAAAAGAAATATTTTGATATAGACCCAAAGAGAAAACATATCAAAAGACATTTTTATACATGTCTTTTGCAAGCACAAAAAGCAGAAATGGTGTCAAGAGAAAACAAAACAGAAGGCTTGTTTCTTCCAACAATTGCTTTAAGCTACAAAAATCTCCTTGAGTCCCTAGCCTCCCCTCAATGTCAGCACCCCGCCCCCCCCGGCGGGGGGGTTATCAGTTACTTGCAGTGAAAGCACTTCAGCAAACAGACATTCCCCAAGA
>JAQMCX010000003.1:14803026-14835316 GCA_029814765.1 Acanthurus leucopareius | reverse complement strand
TAAAAAAAAAAACCCCTGTTTTTTTTTTAAAAAATTTTTTTTAACTAAAAAAAAATACCTTTGTGCCCATCCCCCCCCCCACTTGACCCCCCCCCCCCCCCCCCCCCCACTCCCCCCTCGCCCTCCCCTCCTTCTCTCTCCTCTTCGTCTCTCTCTTTTCCCCTTTTTCCTCTCTAAGGCAGGACAGGGCCCTCTTTGCACCCTGATAGGTTGTGGGCTGATGCTTAGCAACAACATTCCTGTGCCCTAAGTAGCAGTAAGCCTCTGGCTGAACTCTTTGATGTGGCTGTCAGGCCACATTTATTTCCTTTTAGCACTTTGTCTACTTGTCCAGATGTATAAGGAGATAAAAAGGGCTGGTGTTTACACTGGTCTCCCTCTGTAGCGCGGCTGTAATTAGATTGTATTGCTGGTCAGTCTTAAGGAGGGGAGGTGAGGTGAGGCAAAGCAGGAACCACCTGTGTCAGGATGAGCTGGTCAGGGTGAGACCTCGGAGCCAGGCTGCAAAGAGAGAGGAAAGTAGTGTGTTTAACACTCTGCAAAATTGTTACCTTGTGTGCTTTTTTTTTATGCATACACTGTGGCAGCCAACATCATAATCTCATTCTGGTGAAATCTCTCTAGATCAGTAGATGTCAGAGTAACGCTCTGTAATATAACACCCATCAAGATTTAAAAATCGACAGCTAAGCTTGCAAAACTTTGTAAACTTTGTTGCAGTTGCATCTGAAAAAAAACACCTCAATATGCGTCAGCCTTCCCAGACTCACTTTTTTGGGTGAGTTATATTTTCAGGAACCCCACTGTGGAGGTGGTTATGTGCTCTGTTAGTGTGGCTCTCTTTGTGTTTTGCTTTCCTTGTCTTCCCCCTGTCTCTCTCCTCCTGCTCCCCTCTCTCTCATGGTGATATGTTGGAAGTAATAATCACTATTGCCTCTGGGTTTATCAGCATTTATTCGCATAACAACACAGAAAAGGAGACGACAGACAGCACTGGTGTGATGTATTATCCAGTATGGGAATCATCTTTCATAATGACATCCAACAGAGCTTCCTCTCTCTGCCATCACCCATTTCTCTCTCTCTTTCTTTCTCTCTCTCTCTCTCTCTCTCTTTCTGCACACACACACACACACACACATAAACACACACAGACACACGCTTTCTTTATTTCTCTCTCCGTCTTTCCACTCCCCTCTGTCCACCCTTTATTATCACAGAATCCATGGTGCTCCCCAGCCTGTAAATTTGTGCCGCATTATCATAAGCTGTGGTGATAACTCACATTGCACAGAGACAATAATGATGTGAACACTCAGCATATGCCCCAGGCCCAGCAAATTAAAACAATGCTCAGCTTGATGAGCAGACTAATCTGGACAGCAGAGAGATGGAGAGAGGAAGAAGGGATCCAGGAGCGTCTTAAATAGACGACACAGCAGCACCTCCCTCTGTTCAGTGCAGGTACAACCATAGAAAACCAGAGTGGGAGACTGGGAGAGGAAGAAAGGATGCAGGAAATTGGGAATAAAGAGAGCAAGGCCAAAAATGAAGTTCTTGTTTTGAAAACCTGAAAAGGATATAGTGTGTAAGGACATAATGAGATGATTTCTCCCTTTTTATTCTTGTATTTTTGTCATTCTAGACCCTAGAGAGCTAAACTTAATATGAACAAACACAGTGTTCAGCCTGTACAAAGCCTCTATATCCTGTAATAAATGATGGAAAGGAGGAAATTGTGTCACTTTATTCATGGAGGTCCTTTCATGCTCCAAGGAATATTAATAAAATATTGTGTTACTATTAAACATTCCTAATAATGATTTATCAAAGTTATTATCTAGTGGTTAAAAAAAAGCTTAATGAATCATTAATTTAACATCGTAATTTATTTTATAATGACATTTAAGACTCATAAAACTTTGAGTTTAATATAGCAATTCAGCATCAACAACATTACTGTGATTAGTGAGTGTAATGGTTAAAAAGTGGAGATGAGTGTTACACCCTGTCATTTGTATAACTCTGATAGTATTAGTCCTAAATCTGATGGTCCTTATAAAATAATACTTCTATATGCTCCCTCATTAAAATCATTGCTGTTTTCTCCTCTGAACCGGTCATTGACTAAGTGAAAGTGCACATATGGAGTGGTATGAAGGAAGGTCTGAGAGGAGAAGAGAGAGAATCAGGACTCAGGAAAGCTGGCTGATTGATGTTCTGTGGGTGGAGTGAATTGGTTGTGCTGGATAGGATGGGAAGTGACAACCATAGATGTTGAATGGGTTGGGTGTTTGATCAGCAGGCATGATACTGAGGAGGTGAAGTGGTGGTGTCATGCATAGCAGAAGGACTGGGTGGGCGGTGATACTGAAAACAAGGAGACGGTCGTCCCACGGACAAAAAACCAGGATGTGGAGGCAACCCAAGGCTCTATCCAGTATCCAGTGAACCCCAGCAGTCCTCCCTCTCTTTCTTCGCTTCTATTACCCCCCTTAAAAAGTCTGTGGGTGGTGCTGTTAATAATGTGGCAACTAGGAAGATTAATTGTGGGCAAGCAGCAGGATTAGGAGGGGCTTTTGAGGGGCAAGAAGGCCAGAAGAGGCCCAGGCTTGTGATCTTTCAAGCAGGTCAGGAAATGAGGCAGGCAGAGATGCAACTCTGTGGTGGCTCAGAAGAGCATGGAGGTCGGTCAAATAGAGAGAACTCACAATTCATTTCTTTATTGCTAAAGTTTCTCTGTTTATAGCAATTTGTCATGGACAGACTCTTTGCATAGCTATAATGACAGCCAACATCAATTATACCCTTAAAAACAAATGGCAAAATTCATAATAGTTGCTCAGGTCCATTCCAGTATCCATTTTGTGAGTGCTGCAGTTAAAGAAAATCTAAAGTATGAATACTTGATTGTTTCTCCTCAAATGGGACGTGTCAGTTTTTACCGAGTACGATATGTCCTTATTTTTTATTTTGTCTCACTTCTTGTATTACACATTCCATACAAGTACAGCATACAGGCAGGGAGTGATCTGTGATATTTCTTAACAGGTTTCAGCCACTCAAGGGGATGAGAGCAGCAGGTCTGCTGTCAAAACAATATTTCTATTCCAAGCTGTTTCTTTCGAAATCACGGTCCACAAGCATATATGCAGTGAGATCTCAAAACAGGCTTATTTTGCCATTTTTCCCTCTGGTGTAATATGAGACACATGCCGGCCAGACCTTAATGCCTTTCAGAGATGCTATCAGACAGCACATTATGCGATTGCTTTCAATTCACACTGCTCTCTTTGCCCATGAAGAAAATGGCTCCGTTTAACAGTGCAGACCGTTCCATTTCTCAAGGTTATGCATGGGCATGTAGAGAAACAACAATAAAAGTGGGAAAAATGCAGCTCCAGACCATCTCCAATATGTATTTGTCAGTTGAGTCTCTTTCTATGATTAAAGGCCCAGTGAATTCCTTCCTGCAGGAAAAGGAAAGTATTTCTGCAAAGGCATCAGATATCGCTGTGTCATGATAAACTGCCTGCTCCACTAGCTAAAAGGCTACGGGAAGGAAGAGGATGTTTTGGACCTTGAAAGTGCACAAAAGAACAACAACACAAGAAACTCTTGACCTGTTTGGAAACATGCTCGGCAGTTCAGGCCTCTGTTTTCTCTTTGTCTTAAAGCAGCATTTGTCACACTTGTTTAGCTCGAACTACTGACAGTACTCACAATCGATAGCTCATTCTAGTTGTGAAGCCAGGAACGCATGCACATATTTACCTCACATTTCAATCATGGGGCAATAAGTAAGAACGCCTGTTTACATTTAAAATGCAAATGGCATTTCCACTCTCAAAACCGGTGTAGAGAGGTCATTTTGTGCCATTTGTCAGACTACCCTCACATAACCACGCTACATTTAGCCCCTCAGAATGAGTGACGTCTGCCCTTTAGTTGACCACTGCAGGAGGTCACGGCTGAGTGAAGGTTAAGACCTCTCCTCCCTAACCACGTCGTAGATCAGATCATCAAAGCCTGGACTGAAGCTCCATTACATGTGAGAAGTAATAAAACATGACCTGCCACAGTGTGTCATAAAACAGGAGCAGTGTTTCCAACGCTTCCTGTACCAGTTCCAGAGGATTTATGACACTCACAGTCAGCTACGATGATGCTTGTCATTTACAAACCTTTTGTTTTTCTTCTCAATCCTCATTCTATTTGTACATTTCATTTTTTTCCCCAGCCATTCAAAGAGGCTAATTCTGAGAGTCACCCTCTGTCCTACACTCCTCTACCCCGAGGATCCAGAGACGCCAAGAACCACAAAGGTAAGAAAAAGACCTTTGGACTTAAAGTTTTCTGTCAGTTGATTTTCTCATCTGTGAAGATGTATTCTAAATAAACAAGGAGCAACAGATACTATCTTCTTCAATCATAATGCAGTCACATGGATCATGTAAATATAAGTCATAACCCTACCGACTACAGAGAGTGGGAATCTATTGACCCTGAGACTGAGTTGAAGTTATGTTGTCTATTCTCATTGATCTCATCTCATCCGTGCGATGTGTTCGTAGTGATCATAAATCGGAATAATCTAGGTTAACTGTGATCTCAATGTATGCGTGGGAGCCCAAGGTACATAAGCAAGATGAAACATCCTTGATCTATTGATACTAGACATTGATTCAGCCTCATATTGACCCCACATTGTTAGTTGATGTAATTGTGCAGCAGCTTCTAGATATCAAACACTGCAGTAGAAAAAAAACACTATAACATCATGTATTAAAAAGTTACAATATTGTAAATTCATTGTGCAGTCCACCTCCTCATTTGAGATTTTAGCATAAAGTATTGGCAATCAAATTTATTAAATTGATTAAATTTCTAATAACTAAATGTTAAATGTTTAGTTATTAGAATTTTGGACAATTTACTCGCAGTAATTCAATGCAATAATAATTAGTATTACATGTTCGTGTATGTGAAATCACCTGGAAACAGGACTTATTGTGTCTTTGTCACCCTAGAATGATTCTCCTATATGTACAAAGAGTGCAGGTCCTCTTCCATGTTGCACCACCATGTTTCTACAGTAGCCCAGAATAGACAAAAAAAACAAACAAATAAGCAAACACTGGATCTAGAAAGCCTTTCTCATTATTCATGTTTTTAATGGCCACCAAAATTTCTTCCACATGACGTAGGAGTGGGGAGAATGAGGCAAGGGGTATTTATGTGGTTGCCATCTGCAACCTCACCACTAGATGTCACTAAATATATCATAAGAAAATAAGATCAATAAAACTTTATGCCGTAGATGTCAATATATAGTAATATTGGCACTGAAAAATTTAGCATAATTTTAACACCAGACAGGCTGCAAAATGTTAAAGACATGAAACAGATTAACAAATTGTGTTGATGTTACTGAAATGTTTTAATATATTTTCATGCAAAACAAAAATTATTAAGTCGGATCTTAACATTTGTGATTTTCTAGACTTCACTGACTGACTGAGTTGTTTGAACCAAAATCAGCTGCTAATCTGGAAGCAGACTTTTCACAATAAAATAACCCTCAGTTTTTATCCCTGAGACATTCATCACTGCCGTCTCAATGCAAAACACTTGTGATGATCCGACCACCGCTATGGTAGCACGGCAGATCTCAGTGCTCCTTTCATGGTCCAAGGACAGATCTGTGTCATTAAAAGCCTGGAAGGTGGCAGCTCTCAACGGATGTAGGGACAGGTAGAGCCCTGTGCTTTGTCAAAATCAGACCTGGCTAAGAACAGTCCATTTAAAGGTGAGGGGATCTGACACATGAAATATTTTCCCCTCTGTCTAAGATCTGAGCAGCAGTGACAGTCTCTATTTGTTATTTTTATGATGCAGCACTGCAGTCTTAGATAACACAGCCCTCATCTTCGCCCTTCACCTCCTCTTCATGTCCCTGCCTCCAGCCCCTACCCCAGCTCTTTGTTATTTTTTTTCTTTTATTTACACCTCTTAAAAAAATATGGAGTGTTCTCTATGTGTAGGAGACGGTCACAGTAACTTCCTCTTTCACAGAGAACAAAGCTGTGGCAGAGCAGTGTTACAACAAACAACATTTTTCAGGCAGTAATTCCAAATAGGTTTAATCCAGGGACTAAACAATGGGCCTTAAACAATTGGCTGCATAATTTTATGTTGTTCAAGTTACTAACATTTCGATACACATGGTAAATTAAATAAATCACTACACATTTTTGCTCAAAATTCATAATCCTGTTTTTGTTGTCACAAGCGCTTGTTTTTGTTTGCCTTTTGTTTTGCTTTTTCCTTTCAGTACACGAGATAAAAGACACCCTGCTGGATTACACATATATTGAATATGTCATTTCAAAATATATGTATAATCCACCCATGAATTTAGTTCATCATTACACCTCTTGGGTGGCTTAAGTGTTTCTAAGTGCTTAATTTACACTATGTGACATGACTGTAGTTGTTTTAAGGATTAATGAAGTGGCCTTTTTAAATGGGGGTTCAAAGAAGGCTGCACAGTTTCATCCAGACTCCTGCAGCAGCAGGCAGATCAGCAGCACATCTGACATCGCGCTGTCAGCTGCACAGAAAGAACCTTCCTTTTCCTCCTTTCAACCCTCTGCATCCAACCGCCCCCCTCCCCTCCACCGTGTCACCTGTGTGGAGGCCCCAGAGTCTGGGTGCCAGAGGTAATTACAGCAGCTAGGAGATCCCAGAGGAGGGCAGCGTTGGCAGGTCACTGCCCAGGGAGAGAGGGGTGGAAACCAAGGACAGAACTCCAAGATAAGCTCCTGTCTTGGTTGGTGGAGGACTCAACCTGGAGGAGTTCGAGCAAACAAGGCAGCCAGGAGAAGAGCAGGAGGGGAGGACGAGGGGGGGAGGGAGGCTTAAGATCTAAATCAAGATTTCATAGAGCAGATCTGACAAGCGATAGACAGAACAAGAGGGTAAGATAAATGGGAGAGAAAAAGACTTTAAGAGGACCAGCATTAAACAGCAACAAAGATTTACAAACAAGACAAAAGGACAAAAGACAAAGTGAAGGAGGATTGTTGGGGCTTCAGCGTGTCTTGGTGAAGGCGTGACACAGAGTGTAGTATATAGTCTGGCAGAGGGGCCTGAGGATCCTCCACTACTGTCACCTTGGCTCTAAGTCTCAATGCTGGTCCAACTGTCAACTCAACTCTAAATCTAACAGTCCAAAATGGAGTCCAAGCCCATAGTACTGTTTACTTCACTAAAAAACCACAGCTAGCACCATATTGCATTCTTGTCTCTTTATCATCAGAATAATTATTCAGCATGTAAAACAATATGCTGTGTTTTTTATTACCAAGTTGTCATTTTCTTAAGGCGACACATTTTTTGAAGTGAGATTCACAAGTTTAATTCATAGATCTAATTATAACTGTATATCAGAAGTATGTAAAAAAAAGATGCTTCACACTTGATTGATTTACCCATGTGCACAGAGGAGGTTTTAATGAAATACCTTTCATTTCCGCTGTATATTTCAACAAATAGGCCAGGCTCTAGCAACTGGCTCTTTACAGGTATCAGATTAAATATGAGTAGGCCATCCCTCAGCAGTGACAGCACTAAATGAAAGGGATATCTTTGTACAAGCAGAGTAAACAGACAAGGAAAAATGCCTGAAATCTGCCTTACAGTATGAGCCTCGGGCCCTTTAATCTTGTTGGTCTGGGCCTGCTTCCAGCTACTTTGTATGTATGTATCTTAAATGGTGCACAACTGTTATTAAAATCCCAGGGGCAAAGCAGCTTTCAAAAGGAGGGTAAAAAAAAAAAACTCCTTCCTGACGACACCCGTGGGGTGTGTCTCACATTTGTTTGGCAGTTCGCTTTCATTAAATGTCGGGGTGATCTGCTCCACAACTCCGCTTACACTCGCCCGAGCTCTCTCAGTTCTTCCCCCTCAAAATGAGGCAACTGGAAAAGATCCAAAATAAGAGTAAACTCTTTTATAGTTGCCGCACAACAAATAAACAAACATCTGGAAGCATTCAGAGCGGCCCATTAGAAGGGCTCTGGGCTTTGCCAAAAAGGGGTAAATGATGAGGAATGGGCTGTCGAAAGGCTGGCGGAGACAGGGGAGAGGCCAGATGACGGAGCTGTGGGTGCTAAGCACTGCCTTTTAGAGCTCAGCTGGGCTCGGATAGATCTACACCTGCTGCTATCTCCTCCTCCCCTCCTTTCCTCCACCAGACATCTGGATGGGATACATGACGAATGGATGACTAAACTGCTAGTGTTGAAACTTAACTGTTGTCAATATGAAGGGAAAGGTTGTTGGTCTGACTGATGACTTAATGTTCTTTGCACTACGCACTTAGTAAAACTGAAAATGAGC
Source organism: Acanthurus leucopareius (assembly GCA_029814765.1). Lineage (NCBI taxonomy): Eukaryota > Metazoa > Chordata > Actinopteri > Acanthuriformes > Acanthuridae > Acanthurus > Acanthurus leucopareius. The sequence continues at coordinate 14,826,913 of JAQMCX010000003.1, read as the reverse complement.
TTGACGGCTTTAAAACAATGTTAATGCTTCAAAACAGTTTTACAGTTCCCCATTGTCTGCTTATTGTTGGTTGTATAAAAGCCAGAGCTGATTATATTATTTAAAACTGCGAGTTTTAGACGGTGTTATGAATGCAAATATCAAGTGTTCATATATTTCTGCTATTGAGAGTGAAAAGTGCTGCTGTTTTAAAATTGTTTGGCAAATTAATCAATATAATACCTCCACCATCTGTTTCTTTACTCCCAAGTTGTTCCCAATGCTTATTTCTGAGCATTTCTGTTCTTTTGTGTTTAATGTCGTTCCGTAGTTAGAATAAAAGCTCTCATCATTTTACTGACAATTTTCCCATCCTAGTTTGAACTGTGCTGGCATGTTCCATGAGAACAGAGATGTCCTCTCTGGAACGCAGTGAGAGAAGACAGAGCACCTTTGCAGTTTCCAGTCAGACACATGTACGTGCTCTGCAAGACATTTCACTCAGACTCATAATGGTTACACCAGAAGGATCCGTCCCTTGATAAACATCACTTTTACACACAAAGACTTGTACAATGAAGCATGTGGAAAAAAACAGAGTGTACGCTTTTTCTCCGCAGTGGTCCAGAGCACCATTCGCATAGCTGCTTTCTATAAACTTTTTATGATAAACTAAATTATAGGCAATGCGTGCATTCAACATGGAGAACTGACAGAGGAGGAAATATTGTCATGAGAATGATATATACAGATCTTACTGCCAGCTATATACCATGAGCTTGTGTTGAGTGAGACTCTCCACAAAGCTCTGAGCTGAACTGACAAAATAAAGACATGGCCTTCTTCCCGGGTACTGAGTTCATAAAAATCTTTCCCAAGTACTCGTCGCTGCATGAAAGTTTTATTTCTTTGCAGTGTTTGCCAGTTTGTAAGCTGATGAAGTGTCTGAGATTAGTTTAAGGACCCTGTGTAAACTTTTCTTCCACATGTAGCCACAACAATTCAAACCATAAAAGTCTTAAAATCTTGAAGTATATGATTAAAATCATGCTCCGTATGGTACCAGTATATGTGAGTTCTATTTTTGTAGATAATACATATGTACAGTGCTTAGATTTGAACATAATTTGTAGCATTTTCACATTTAATGTCTATAAACTAAAATATCTTTGTTATACATCTTGAGATGTGTACTTATATTTTCACAAATGTTTGCACGAGATTTCGTTCTCCAAGAAATCCTTGATTTTATTTAAAGTAACGATGTGTTTCGTCTTGTCTTCTGTCGCTAACTTCCAGGGTAACACCAGTAATAGATAGTGGAGGGAAGTTGGCCAACAGAACTTAACTAAACATGAATAAACATTTATTGTATTACTTTGTCTCTTAATATCTCTGCCTGAGTCAGTCGGATAGTTTTTCATCTGCAAGGGTGATTTTTTTATCAGTGAAAATGAAACAAGGCCTGTGATCCAATGTTACCCCACAAGTTATCAAATTGCTTCTATTGTTTTCAGTGTTTTGATTGAGAAACCTCACATATTTTGCATTTATGTTAAAAAAAAAATTAAATGCAGGAATTTTAGTGTATTGTGTTATTATTTGCTTATTCAAAACACAGTATTTAACATTTCAGGCCATGAAAAGCATTTAGTCAATGACTGGACTCACATATACAAAAGTGCATGACCTTGTGTGCGCATTTGTGCATTTGTAGATACCGGTACCTCTTATTGTAATGTGTGTGTCTGAGATCAACTCAAACAGACAGAAACAGGACACTAATTGCTAAACCTGTTTCATGATACATTTCACTAGCCCAGACTTGTATTGAATGAACAAGAACCTGAAAATTCCGTCACAGTCACATCAATCTTCTCTTTTGGGAACGGTGAGGTAGCGCCTGCTGCACATCACAGTGGTCTATACTCAGCGTGTATGAGAACAGGCTCTATTTCCTTTATGTGAGTCAGATGATGTGATATTATTCCTCCCAGGAGTGGATTGGCTCCGCAACATGAATATCCATTAAAGCCAGCCTATGGAGATGGATGAGGGGAGAGGGGACGAGGCAAACTTGGCCTGCAATCCTTCACCGTGGCTTCACATAACACTGCGTTGCCTGCATCCAAAGTGATGAGAGCTCATTTTTGGATGCAGGCCTGTCCTTGTTATTACTAGCCCTGGAAACCACCTCTACGTTTTCTCCTTCAGAAGCAGGCTAGATTAAAATGCCAGGATAACCTCCTCAACTTCCATGACAGGCTTAACTGCCGAACTCTGATGTGCCAACTCTAAACTGCTTTGAGAAAGCTGCCTTCCACCAAGTGTCATTATCTCTCCGTTATCTGATGGCACTCCTTTCACAGTGTGTGAATAATTCTGTTTGTGCAGGGTTTGAGGAAATGTCAGTGACACTATTGTTTTTACCTTGCTGTTTGATGTAGCTGAGAGAGTCTCCTGAGTGTCTTGAGTTCTTAAACTGATGTTGGATGTATACAGCAAAAACTTAAAGTGAAAAGATAGGACTGTCAGCTTCAGAGCTACTCCAAGATATTTGTTTGTTCATTCTCCTTACTAGCTGTATGAAAGTAAATATTGTCTCTGTGATATTCTGCCTTAATAAGAGTATTTCATAGTCAAATATGCTTGAATTGTTTTTACTGAAGTGATCTAAGCAGTTTCATTGTGATGCCGCAAAGATGTCACAGATCAAATTAGACATTTTGTGAAATTTTATTTAGGTAAAGTCACAGTACAAATTACTCTGATGCTGCAGTTTTTGTAAAACACTTACAGTATATGACTTTATAATGAACTTTAAGCATTTTGAACGCTGAGCCTCAGAGCTCACGATCACACTCTTGAACTCTCCCATCCATCACCACTAAACTATGATGATTATAAACTTTGAACCATTTTCTTAGCAGCAGGAAGATGTGTAGCCTATTAAATCTTTCCCATCCGTGACCATTACAGACAAACTTTAGTAATTTATGGTGATACAAACCTGACTGGACTCACCCGTTTAAACTTACTGAGGCACAAACAGACACAAGTTTGAAGAAATGTGTTGGCTTCTTCTCCAAACGTGTCAGACCGATAGACAGAGACATGAGTTCCTGCCAAGCAGGCCCAGCCCTCTTGGAAAAACATACCGCTGGTGCTCTGGACCTTGGTCTACTTCCCAGTTGCACTGGTCATTTTCAGGAAAGAAGCACAACATAAATCACCCAAAGTGGATAGGTCATACTGCTAGAATCAGCTCTGAAATTCTAGTATTGCTAATGCAGCTATGCTATTATTCATTCTCCAGCATGATTTGTAGTCGTGGTTCGGGACGACTGAAACGCAGCCTTTGCTCTCCAGCCGTACTTTCAGTCAGAAGTTGGAGCAGGTTTCTATAGCCTTCATGGTTTCCAAAGGTGGGAGTCCATCATAGTAATTTAGGATGGGGGTTAGCTGCCAGATGGTTTTGGATATTTTTACAGCACGATGGATGTTGGGTCCACCAGTTTTCTTCTGTGTCAGTACCCCTTGAAACAAATTGCTCGGTGAGCAGGCGGAGTCTGTCGGTGTGAGGGGGCTTGCTACCCTTCATTCTGATGAATAGCTACTAACATGCTGGCAGATGCTGGACAACTTGTCACGCTAAAGGAGACAGGATCAGACCTCGATAAGTCCTTGTAGCTTTGTAATTATTGCATATTACCAGTGATGTTTACACAGAGATACACAACATCTCATATTCTAGATTGTATGATACAGCAAGTTAACAAAATTAGAGGCAGTACTTGTGAAGTATATTTGTCTTGTTGGTTTATGTAGGATCATTTGTCTTAATCAGGGTGCTTTAAATAAATTATGTTTTGAGTAGCCTGTAGATCGTAATTCTAGGGTAACTGATCTCACACAGTAATCATTCAAGATGAAAACGTGCCTTAATGCTAGTCTGGCTAATGGCTCCAACAAATTAGATTCCAATTCACTTGGTGGCCAGTTTATCATGCTGGGTGACAACACATTCTGCATGGCTTAACAGCTGTGCTATATCACTAAACCTTTCTGTCAGGCATGATCGCAACGAACCTATTTATGCCGTAGATGCACTAATATGCAGTGAGAAAAGGGGCAACCATTGATAATTTGCACAGCAACATGAAGTGGCTTCCTGTTAAAGGAAAGGCTCCAAGCGGTTATCCCACTGAAAAAAAACTACGTTACCCAGTTACCTAGATAAATATGTATGTACATTACAGATAGACACATTAACATATGTCTGCCATGTGAAACCACTGCCTGCTTATGCATATATCATATCTTGTTACACCACAGTTTAATGAAATTTATAGTTTATAATAAGCACAAGATTCATGTGGAGAAGCCAGGATGATAACATACTATTAGTCTACTGTCTTTAAATTGAAATATTACATAGATCTTTTAGTATTATTAAAAACTATCCTCTTATTAGCATTGAGTTGAAGTTGGGCAGAGGTTTTTAAAACCTGCATAACTGTTTGTGTCTCTGACTTTTTTAAATTTAGGTCGCCATGTTCCCAGATCATGATAACATTACTGTCGTACACAGGAATGACTAAAACAATTAGACTTATTGTTGCACACTGATGGTACAGTTCAACTTAGGATACCTGGAAATTCTCAAATGAATGTGACAACAGATGGTATTGAAACAGAGGGGTTTTTTTGTTTTTTCAAGGCAACAATGCAGATTACACTGAATTGCTTAAGAGTGGTAATTTTCACTGATACATTAACATGACAAGTGTAGCATCAAATGTCTAGTGCAGTCACTCAAAGTGGAAATGACTGTAAGCACTGTTATTGTATTGTTTTGTATTGTGGATCTTGAAATATAATACAAGCTCACACACACACACTGACACACTTAATCCCAGGTACCCTCAATGCTCCAAAGCTATTGTGGTGGAAAGAGCTGAACTCATCTGTCAATTATGGTAAGCCCCATTGGGCCATTGTCTAAACTGTTTTCTCACTCACTGGTGAATCCAGTGATTTATTGTCAACTGCCTCGGCATCAATATACAATTGGGAGACACTAAGCTGTGATGTCTGAACACAAACTATTGTCAGGGTATCAGCATAGCTCACATTAAGTGCCATTTAGATTATTCATTGCATCAGGCTGTGAGAAGGCCATTATCCAATGCACTGGGATTCCAGTCCTATGGATCTTAGCTCCTATTTTCCTCACATTCACTATCCAGCTGAATGAGCAATGTCCACTTTGAACCCAAACACAGACGCGGCGCTGTAAATTCTGTGGGTCAGACTGTCAAGCCCTGCTCTAAAGTCCATGAGGTTAACTGGATGTAAGCGTCAGAGGTTTTTTGTTGAACTGACATACATTTTATCTCGCTTAAAATGTAAAAGTGAGCCTCAGTTACAGGGAGGTTGTGGTTTGCACTGGCATCAACATTCCAGCTCAACCAGAATGAAAAGAGCGAGGTCACTGAAATGCTAGGAAGTCCAAAACAACCTTTTAATCTGTCACTTTGATTTGCTGATTAAGTCACTTTAAACAGACGGAGCAGGTTTCTCTGTCATGTTAATGTGAGCCGACAAGTTATTTCACCATCATAATTTGATTCATAGATAGTTTCTGGCATGTTATGTCGCTGCAGCGCAGGGTGATTGGATTGACTGAGTCATTTTGGTCAAATACATGAATTTATCCCAGATTGTTGTGATTTAAAAGTCTGCTTCATTCCCCTCCCTCAGGACAAACATGCATTCAAAACTAAACCTTCAGAATTGTTAGACATCAAATTGCATCGTATCTGCTCAGAAAGAGGCAATTCTTTGATTATATCCCTGTATAAACGATGTGGTATTTGTTTTTCAATCGTATTAGCTAAGTGTTTTATGCTACTGCTGTGATCCATGTGCTTCATTTAGAAAAACACAGGGGAACATGAAGACTACAACTGGCATCATAAGAAACTTAAAGATTAAAAAGTCTGTGAACAAATGATTTTAGTGCAAACAAATAGAGATTTTCAGCTCTCTGCAGCATTACGCGCCTAGAGGCCCTCGAAAGAAAGCTAAAATATGTCTCCCCATTTGACACCATTAGCAAGTGTTAACACATAACCTTTGGCAGTGCTGGCCAGCCGCTCCAGACCATTTTAGGCAACTTCTGCAGCTGCACTTCTGAGCTATGGATTTGGACAGTTGGATAACAGAGACAGTAGAAGAGGGCATGAAATTAGTTAAAGTGAAATGAACATGTTCACATGTCTGGCAGTGGGATTCTTTGTTTGCACACTGTGACCCTGAGATGCAATGTCTCAGGGCTAGCCAACGGATTGTTTTGTGGCCTCTGATCCGTTGTGTTTCTGGCTAAAATAACAAGCCTCGTTGTATTTTTTCCTTCTTAATTTTATACCCTGATGGTAAAGAGAAATACATTTGTACTGAATACACATATGTTCTACCATTGCCTTTGTTGTTATTGTTTTGCTTTATGCAGCAGGCAGTAGATTGTAATAGCTGAGCTGAAAGGACAATATTAAGATAACCTTGGGAGAGAAACAGCCATGGGCATCTGTCCTTCCTGCCATCACTAACCCACTGTGACATTTCGGCTGAGAAACAGCTCAAGCTACAGCACTAACAGCTTATTTGGACTTTTTGTGCGATACTTGAAGGGATAGCTTCTCCTTGGTCGGCTTGTATTGTGATATGCTGCTAGTCATTAGACTATGGCGAGGTAATCCTGACAAATACAATGAACAAATCAAGGATATTAGTGCTGTGATGTGCAGTCGATAATATTTGGCTTCATTAATTCCCATGCCCTGAGATGACATCCAACCCCTATTAGGTTTGAAATCTCATCCCCTTCTTCTCTATACCTCAGCTGTGGCTCAACCAAGCAGCCAAGCAGATAATACGCTCTGAGCTCTGAAACATGTACCATTATAATTAGCTTTGTCAGGTCCTAGCCCCTACAACCCTCATGCAGATAATATGATAATATGTCTTCATAACCGGCTGACCTTACATGCTCAATATTTCTCCCCTTATGAAGATTACATGTCAATAAAGTAATTGAGTCCCGGGGTGTGTGGCAAGTGAAGATTTAGGTTATTGGACTTTTCGGGGCAGTGATGTACGAGCGTTATTATTCTACCTGTCAGGAGATGTGCAGAGGGCTGGGGACAGTCCGAGAGTGTCATGGGGGGGAAAGGAGAGGGGAGAAGAGGGGCAGGGGAGAGAAGGAGAGAGGGAGACAGAGATAAGGCAAAAGAAAAAAAAGAAGGAGAGAGGAGAAAGGCGCAAAAAGAAATGAAGTGAGCCAAAGAGAGACACTGAGAAAAGGGAGAGTGAGGGGGACGGAAATGAAGAGAGGAGGAGGGAGGAGTGCGGAGAGCAGAAGAGGCAAGATCATTTCTCACAAGGGCGGACAGATCCACGATTAATCATTCCCTCATACCTCCATCTCTCTGTCCCCTCCCTCACTCTCTGCATATGAACAGGGGATATGTCATATTAATTAAGAGAAGTAGAGTTACAGTGGAGTCATCAGTCTGAACGGGGCACACGGAGGCCAGAGGGGCATGAAATATTCCATACAACACAAACCTATCATCACCTCTGTCTCGCACCTGATTGGCTACTTTGTGTTCATCAGTTAGAATGCTGGCAGGAAATGACGGCACGTAATCTGACACAACCGTAATTTTGAGCAGCATATGATGTCACCAGAACACATTTCTCACTATTTCGACCACACAGTATTTGGTGGTTTACATTCTTGTTCACTTATTGCTCTGTTCTTTGCAACAGATTTACTAGTAATTGCATAATACTTTACTACAGTTACAGTAATCTAATTAATTAAACAGTGATTTTCTGGATTTGTAAGAACTAAACACATGAAAGAACGTTTCTGTAAATGTGCCAGTGTTGGGCTAATTGGCTAATTTTCATCACAGTACTTTGACTAAATGTTCTAAATCCGATATACCAATACAAACATATGCTGTATATGAAGTATATATGAATAAATGATAACATTATGCCTTGGGAAATGGATTACTAAAGTAAGCAGCAATTAAAGGAATTATTTAGTACGCACACTTTGCATATGCACATAGACATATATGAACCCATATAAACACACTTAAAATGTGCGTTTCTCCATTGCAATTACTTCAAAATGCCACCCAAGAATAAAAAAACGATAAAATTTAAAAAAGCACTCTTGGGTTGAGTCTTAAACACCTGACATCAATTACACATTTAAAAATATGGTAGAAATATAAATTACTTGGCTTGGCTTCAGTTACTTTAGATTTTATCACACATTATCTGTATAAATGTTCATTTTCTTCATTACCCTGTTTAAACAAAATAGAGATAAAACCCCTGATCTTGAGGGTGAACATTTATAGTGATCTTTACTTTTACTTCTTTTCCTTTTTCTTGCTACATATAGTGACAAATTGCTCTAAATGCTATATGTCAAGGTGCTGTTATGTCTATCATAATTTGACTGTCAGTGCTAGAGACAGAGGAAATGGGATGTGAAAATGAGTGTGGTCGATTGAGGTTCAACAATGAAGGTTACAAACGTGTTCAGCTGCACGGAGAGAGAGACTGGAGCGGGGGACGCGTAAAGGCAGGGTTGGAGAGCAATGTTAAAGGATATTTTACCATGTCCTTTCGGATTAGGCCCTCAGATTGATATCTTCCAGTCAGATGAAGCTCTGATGTGAATGATCCAGCCCCTCCATCATTGTGACATGCGGCTCTTGGCTAACGCTCATCCGTGTTGATGGGCACACCCTGAGCCACAAGGGCCCCGGCTAACATACCCACCTTCCTCTCTCCCCATCTCTGTCCGCCTCACTCTGCCATCTCTGTTCTTTTATTTCTATTGCCCTTCTCCCCTGTTTTCTGTCACCATGTCATGTCCAATCACTGTTTGGCTGGCCAGGCACTCAGTCGGGCAGGCAGGGAGCAGGAGCCCCAGGTAGAGAACTGCCTAACAGGCGTCAGGATGGGCACTGAAATGACTCTAATAATGGGGTCCCCGTGTGGCCCAGACAGGCCAGTCAGTTAGCAGGGCCAGGATGGGGAGTAATAAGTGTTTGATGTCTGCAGGGGAAGGAAGTGTGAAGGAGTACAGCCAACCCTGGGCATTCCGGTCAGGCAGGTGCAGCCAGCCAGGGTCTGAGGGGAGCGACTGTGGAACAAGACGTCAGATTAGTATTGATATGTGTCACACCGCAGGTTGCCGGGCTGTTTGTTTAAGAGAGCTGTAGCAGCCATGTGGTAATTGATGTCTAGCTCAGAAAGAGAAGCTAGAGGACAACCTGATGTACCTGACGCTGAGTGAAAGGCAAGACCTTTGTGAGACAACCACTGTCAATTTTATGGTTGTGTCGAAGAGAGAAAACGCTGCAAAATGCACATTTGTATTATCTCTGCATGTTTTTTACGCATGTGTAAAACTCCAGCCGCAGTTCCTCCCATGGCGAAATTTGCTGGCCATCTTTGATTTGATGGAAATTGCCACTGACAGGTAGCGAGGTGCCATTTTATCCACTGATGCGTGAAGTCCATCATTGTCTGTGTAGTTGAGTTTCGTTAACATGGCACGTAGCTACTGACATTGCTTTAGAGCCGGCAAAACACTGTCATTGCTTTGTCATTTATCTTTTGCTAACCAATTTTGGATGTTTTCCCTCTCTGAATGCCTCTCTGCATGCTTCTGACCTTTTTTTACAGTAGGCCTTGTCCAGACAGCTTGACAGAGTTTCATCGCCCTCCAAGTACAAACTGTATTTCAACCCCTCAACACATTTAAACCTCTAATATAAGAGAAGGTTGCCCAGCACCTTCCACCGATAAAGCCACCGCTGTCCTTCCTACTATGGCTATCTAGTAACAAGCTACTCCTCTTTGAACAGTTTTATGTGGTTGTAATTGACCTGACAATGGGGTTCATTATGCAGTCCCTTTCATGCTGTTTTGCCTGATAATTATTATTTAATGTGTTCGGATGGAGAGCATCATTAATTCATCCCTTCCTCCAATGTCAAAGAGATGAACAGTGAAGTTATCACTCTCTCGTGATTAATATTATGCTCTTTTGTTATTGAATCCTGTCCCAGTGATTAAAACCTTCATTGAGTGACTCACCAGCCGCTCTTATTAACGGCGCCATTACTGAACACAGCCAAACGTCTAATTGCTATTTTCACTTTTTCTTTTCGGTCAGAGGTTTGAGCCACTTATCTGTGCTTTTCTTTTAATTAGAAATCCTGGGTGTAATGAAGAACACAATCGATCAGTGTCAGACGGCGTGGTGTCCATGAGTGGTGATTTGTGATCCACATGTTGACAGAGAAAATGAGCGCTTATGATTACTGGCGTCATTAGTGGTTTCATGTGCCTTTAAGAGAAGGCGACGCCTTTCAGTGACTCTGGCTGTAAATAACCAGCTTGTCTAATTTTGCTTACAGAAGAGTTTTTGTGTGTTGTTTTTCTTATACATGGGCTGTGTTAGCTACAGGAAGCCTTGAGAAAGACTCTCCAAGGGGACTTGAACTTTGTAAACTACCCCCCCCTCCTCCGCCTTAAACCACGCTCCTCTTATCTCCAGACTCCAGAGCTACTGTAACCAGTGTTCTCTCTTTGGCTCCATGTGGAATAAATGTCACTGAAATTAATTTCACCATTTTTTTTTTCATTAGACCCCCCACAACGGTAATCTCTTTCCTCAGTCAAAATTTATGTGCCCCAGAATTCAATTTCCTTCTCATCCTCATAAGTTGGAAGTACAAAGACTGATAGGCATTCATCTACTTATAACTGTAATTCACCCATCAATGAATAATGCTATCCTCAATTTAAAGTGTTTGATTATAGCCATTTAGTGAGCTGACAGTGATGGAGTGTCATTTTTTTCTATACAAACTTAACTAATGTCTAATTATTGATTTATATATGTTTTTTTTTCTCTATGTTAGTTTCATTTCTCTGTTGTTTTCTATCAACAGTGACCTTAATCACACAGCTAGCCTCCTCTATTACAGTAGCTCTCGGGTCCTGAAGCATCTGAAATCATATGGAATGTGTTATTGTTGCACTTTACGGAGAATCATATGGCAAAGTCAACTTGGTATTGATCAGAGCTGGTTGAGCCATGACCCAGCAACGTTCCTCTGACAGCCTATCAGCCTTTGGCAATAGCAAATCTTTCATCTATCCATCTCCTGCACATACACACATGGGTACACACACTATTCCACTTTTTACCCTTTTTTTGGCCCTCTGTGTGTGTTGTTTCTATCTGAGTACTGCTCTTAAATCTCTCTTTCCATCAGCTTTGGACTCCTCCACCCTAATAATTTACCACTATACACCAAAAAGTAGAGCTAAATAAACACCTCATGAAAGATTGGAAGCAAAATACAATTCATCACAATGAATTAAAGCTAAATAATGTGTTTGTATACTTTGTGTGTGCGTATTAACACTGTGGTGGAGAAACATGATGTTTGATCGGGTGACAGACTAACCACTGACTGACTGACAGGAAGTATACAACATGCCAGGCTGCCTGGTGAGAAGTATTTGGAAAGTTTGACATGCAAGCTTCATCAAATGTCAACAGAGAAAGCAATAGATAGGTTGTCTTTCTCCAGTTTGATGGACAGACATTTCACTGTGGTGGCTTGTTAAGTCAATGCTATTGTAGAAATTTCTAATCAATCCAGCAACTAATAGTTAAAAGCGGGTTCTTACCAAACAGCTCAATATACTATATTAAGCATGTATTTTTTAGTACTTATTTAAAGCTCTGTGTTTTACTGTCCTGCATGCATTGTTGTGGCTCGTTAGATTAGTTTTCCCGTTGTTGGCTGTATAATCCCCTCCTTCCTGTCTCTCCTGCCCTCCCTCCATCCCTCTTTCCCTCAGCCTTCTCCCCAGCCTCTGCCTGGGTGAAAAATGGGGCGCATTTCCCTGATAGCCTGTGTGGATGTGGAGAGTATAAATGGCTAATGAATTACAGATGAACATTGACGCAAATTAATCTTCCTGATGTCCCAGGGTTATATGGCAGCTATTTAAAAGTTTAATCAATACGCTGAAGTTGAGAACATGCAGGCGCTGCAGTTGTTTGGCCGCAGTAAACAGCCAGGAGGGGAACAGGGAAGGCCTGGGCCCAGGGCATGCATCATAATGACAGCTATTTATGTTTAATGGACTTAATATTTTTTATTGGGTGAGGACAAAATGTCACTTTCATTCTCAAAGTTACACACAGGAGTTTTGTTTAGGGACCCAGGAGGGACGGGTGACACCTCAGCTGTGAAAATGGTTAACTAATTGACAAAGGAGTCTGTTAGTAGAGTGAAGATGGAGTTAAGATGGTTTTAGTTTCAACACGTCATATTAAGTCCTCACTTCTTTCGTGAAGAATGTGCATCATAAAAATGATAATAAGATGGTCCTCATGTCGGTGCCATCAATATGTTTTACTTAAGTGACTTTTCCTCCTGCTGTATTTTTAAATAACCTCTCTCTCTCCCTCAATCCCACAAACACACACGTACACTGAACATGTGTTACACAAACCTTTTCCCTTGTTCAGCTGAAATTATAGTTTTCAAAACTGTATCTGTAGTTTGTTTTTACATTTTTTTCAGTTAATAATAATTAATTTTCCACAAAAAACCTACAAAGTTTTTGCACCAAAACACCAGCACCACCTCACAATGCAACATCAGCAGTTATCAGTGATGTTTTGATGGAAAAAACAAATGTCAATTCACAAATCACAAATCATGAGACACTTCAGTGGAAGCATAAGTCCAGGGCATTGTTTAAGGCAATAAGTAATTCTTTCTTTTATTAAACTCCTCCCACACATATATGAAGCTGGACAGATGTACATAGATGTAAACTGTGACTTGACTTGCAGAGCCTTTCGACCATCAGGCAGTAATTCTAGCACACAGCAGAGCCCAATTTTCTTCACTGGTCAACTGCAAATAACACTGAAATACTCAACAACAATACACAGTAGGAGGCTACTGTAGTTGGCAGAAATGGTGTTTAGGCCATTTTCATAAACTGTAAAGACCACAAGGAAACCAGGCAATTTAACTGATCCTAGAACTGTTTTTACAAAGACAAAATTCAAGAAGCTTTGGATGCTACTACATTGCTTGCTGGAAAAAAAGTAAGTATAGCCAGTTTTTACAGTTTAATTATGTGTTTCTGTTATGCATTTTACTTTGAGGACTGTACTTTGTAGAATGTGGAAATGTGCATCTGGAGCATTGCATGAACGAAAAAATTTAATTACACTGAAGGATTGATTTACTGGGCATTTTATTGGCCTCAAATGTCCTGCTTTTGTGCAGTTAAACATGGAACAAATGCATAACCTCAAATTTGATAAGAGATCTGGGTATGCTCGCTCCTGAGGTGCACCACTGTTTATCTCCTTCTCTTTGGAAATATTTAACAGATACCACATGATTGAAAGAAAAATCTACAAATAAGCAAGTGCGCACGCACACACACACACACACACACACACACACACACACACTGACAGACAGACATATCCAGCATACCAATAGTAAGTGAAACAATTCCATTTCTCTTCATGGCAGTGTGCTGTGTGTGCCAGCTCGCCTCTTGGTGGGTTGAATCAGACCACTGGCTGTTGGTTTATGGGACACAGGGGGGTTATCTATCTGCAGGCCTCCCTATAGAGAGGAGGTGGCGACTCCATCTCATGACGTTGGGCTGAACTGATAAAAGGACAGCCGGAGATGGATCGTGTCCACAATAATAGCCCTGGCTCACAGCAGCCTACGCCCCAAGCTCATAAGTCACTCTCGCACCAACTCTTATGGATGCTTTCCCCAAGCTCCATCTGACCCCTTCCCCCACTTGCCCGGCAGTGTTATTTCAGCCCTTGGAGATAAAACAGAAAGTGTAATTGCCTTGTTAATTGGCTTTTTTCTCATTGCATTTTTCCCTGATGGATGGCGGCACTGATGGAATTGTTGGCTAAATGGCAAAAACTAGAGGCTGGGACAGAAGAGAAGAGTAGGCAAAAAATACAGCAACAAGAGGAATGAGAGAGTGAGAGAGAGGAATAGAAGAGAGCAAATGAAAGAGTAAAGAGTCTAGAGAAGGAGAAAGACAGAGTGGAAGCAGTTGAAACGAGAGGGGAGGATAGATGTGTAAAGGCAGGACGAGAAACTAGGAGTGGAGGGAGTGGATTCATGCCAAGAATAGATAACCTTGATGTTAAAAGCCACATCCGTTGGATGTGTCTTTCTGTGACATATTGATGGCCCTTGAAAAGAGTCAAGCTGATTGTATGCAGGGAACAATCATTAAACCCACTCCATCTCCCTCCTCCTCTCTGACTCTTTCCCGCTTTTGTGTGGTGTGCATGCATGCACAAGCGTGTGTGTGTGTGTAGATTAAATGCAGAGTTTTGAAGCAGGCTTTGTGAAGAAGTATGGTTAGGCGTTCCTACAGGTCCAATCAGAAAAACAGAAGCCCTATTTTTAGTATTTAAGAGGATTTTTGTCTCTAATAAGTAAATACCTAAGTGCACAATTAGCTTAAGCTGTTTTTAGAGATGCAGTTCTTGTATGTAAAAATAACTATAAAATCTCTATAATATTCAATAAAAACTTTAAGAAATTACAGTGCTGACAAGCCTCTGGTATCCCACTATCACCATTTGACTGGTATCCTTACAAACCACCAATGACAAAAGGAGGCCACTTTATTATTATCAGTGTAGTTCAGACTTGCCACCCCGCTTGGTGCACTCAGGAAATTGTACTTGGACTTTTTCTCTCGTCGATTTATAACATGTCTCTAACCGCTCAGCAAAAACATATGTCAAGGTAGAAAAACTACCTTGATCTCGACCACCCACAGTCCTGGCATGATCAAGATGGATAAAAAAAGATGCTACATGGTGAGTTATAGCTATGGAGAATCAAGCAAAGTAGTACTCCTAAATCTACATCTGCATTCCAGATTAATATTTTGACAATATATTATGCAACCTGTTGACATGCTACATTACAGTTCTCTGCAGCTCTACCAGCACGGATCTAAACTTATGACCTGAACTTGGCCCATGACCAGACATTCAAAAAGCAACCAGGGTCATAATATTTCCTCATTTCATCCCCTTCCAACCTTTACCTGGCTGGAATGTTTCAGTGAATTGCAACAATGCATGTAGAGCAATGCCTTGTGCGCACTCATGGGAGTGGAACAGAGACTAGCCTTGAAGGAGACAGGACCTCTGCTATCTGTTTAGTAAACAAAACTAATCTAGAATTTCTCAACATGTAAATCTGCCTAAATACCCGAGGAGACTGCTTAGTTGTTGGAGCAGCTGGACATCTTGAAACCTCAGGAACTACTGAGTGACAGACAGTATTGATCAATAACTTGTAAACCTGTGTTAATATATATGATATGGTCATATTATGCAACAAGGCAATAAAGTATCACTGATTGCACTTTTTACAGAGCTAAAGTAGGAAGATTTCTGTTGTTTGTCTGCAGGGATCAGTTATGTGGCCTTTGTAATTTATAGAGCTGATATCTGGACTTATTGATTATACTTTATAAAGAAAAATACTACATTCACTAGAAAAACAGACTTTTGTGACCAGATATGTTGATTTCATACTGGAGAACTGTACATAGGAGTCTTTGTACAGCTGGCTTTCACACACTGTGGCAGAGTGGCCCATCAAGCCCCCGTAGAGAGGACACATGCTTTGGGTAATCAGCTCTGAAAAGACCACACTGTTTGACGATGAACCAACACTGCAGCCTTCACCAAGAGGAAGATACAAGAGGCTATACAGTCCTTTAATAAAGACAAGAGGGTTTTTAAGGGTCCCCCTTAAAAACAACAAGGTGCTGCGTGACATATGCAGAACAAAGGCCTGATTGTTCCTCCACGAGGGCATGATGAAAGCATTAGCCTCCACATCGCTTTGTTAATCTGTCACTTTAATGGCTGCTCCCACTGTTCTCACTGTGTGCCGTGTTTGTGTGCAGGAGATGAAAGTGTGTACGGGTTTGTGATAATGTGTATATGGTCGAGAGTGTAGGTGTTGATTCAAATATGCTCATCCGTGGCTCGGAATACACAGAGGATATTGTAGACTACTGGGTTTGGCACTGTACCACTTGTTATTAAGTTATCAGTTCATCAGGCGGAACCCCACAGGCGTGAGCATGGCCTCAGAAGGCGTTATGTAAGAGTGAGTGTGGCTCAGTTATTCCCTTCTCTATCTCCAGCCGCCCCATCTTTCTCCCGGTTTCTCTCGTAATAAGAGCAAGCTCTCGCTGTGAAGGGAACGCAGCGAACTGGAATGTGTTTATGCACAAAATACACTCCTTAATGTAATGCTGACATGGATCTGGATATTGAGCCAGGTTGCACAGAAAATTAAGAGACACTCATGCACTTTTTCACCCACTGGGAAACAACCTCAACCTGTTCTTTTGTTCTGCTTGTTTCCTTAATTTGCTCTTCTTCTACTTCTCCTTTGATCACAGATATAGCTTTGTTTTTTTTTGCTTTTTTTTTTCCAAAAGCGCTGTTGGGAGAGTTACAGGTCACACATCGCCAGAGCTTTCTGATTGGTGCTGGAGAATCTCAGAATGTGTTCCCTCCAATCCTCCTCAGTCCCCACGGGCTAGTGACGAGCTCAGCAGAGTGTGAAGGCTTGAGGGGCCTTTAGCTTTAGTTCCTTCATCTGTGAAGGTTATCTCTGAAAGGCTTTGGTTGCAACCTACAAATATATCCCCTCTAGGTGATGTCTTATAGGAGCCTTGGTTCTGGTACCTCAGTGGGTAATCTCTTTAAGGGCCTCACTCCTGGAGAGAGTGAGTTTCTCGCCGGGTAAGCTGTGAATATGTGAAAGGCCCCGGCGCCCATGTGATCAGAGCGCTGTGAGACACCCCAAGTCCTGTGGTGTCAAGCCCAGTCTCCAGCCGTGGCACCTATATCCCCAGGCAAATCACAGCAGCTGGAATTCTTCCTCCTCTGCCCCAACCTCATCTCTGTCAGAGAAGCAGACACACACACACACACACACACACACATAGCAGACACAAACACACACGTATATGTATCCCTCACACACCGGGGGAGCAGGCAGGCATGGAGCTGGTCCCGGATTTTATCGGAGGTGACAGCTTCTCACACTTCAGTGTTTGGATCACCTCAAGTAGCTGGGCTATGAGGGGAAATGAGCACTGCTCCACTACAAAGTCCAGATTTAGATTGACTGAGCTTGTCCTCGGGCTTGTGGGCTGCTGCTGCTGCTGCTCCTCCGCCTGACAGAACACCCACTACTGCTGCGAGGGACTGGTGTGTGTGTGTGTGTGTGTGTGTGTGTGTCTTTCTGTGTGTCTGTGTGTTTTTGTGTGTACGTTTGAGTACTTTATATGTGTATGTGTGTGTGTCTGTGTGTGCGACTTGGTGGAGCCTACTTTGAAGAGTCAGAGAGAGTGGGGGAAAGAGAGAGTGATGTGTCAGGTTTGGTTAGAATTGAGGGTGGCATCAGAATATGCTTGGCACTAATATGGCACCAGTATCTCTGTCCCCGTCTCTGCTTTCTGTCACTTAGTTGCCATTCTCTCCCCGCCCTTGACAATGTCTCTTTGGATTATGTGATTGGACTTAGCGCTTCGAGCACCCCTCATCTCTCTGCGACACTGCCTGTCCCATAAGTCTTTCATTTCCCACCCTGTCTCTGGCCAGGCCCCCCCTCCCCTACCTCCTCCCATAATGCACTTGATGTCTATTTAAGAAGCCCGGCGAAAGCTGTATCTGTTCTGCTGTCAGAGGATCATTGACAGCACTAATGCCACTTGTCCTTGCCTCATTTGGCGAGAGGTGACACCTTGCCGCAGCCCGCCACATTCATCAAGTGGCAGCAGGAGTGCCATGACGTCAGAGCCGGAGCAGACCGGCCTCGGAGCTCTGGGCATCCCACTCCCTGGCCAGCTGCACCTCTCATTAAAACAAGAATGCAACGCTGGGCATCTTGAATTCCTTCTCTGAGATGCACAGAAGGAATGTGGCTTCTTTTCAGGACTAGTTAAGATATTCCGGTCTAGTTTTTCAGGACTGGTAAAATAATTTTTGTGAATCTAATTCAAAGAGCTTAAATTGCTGAACTTACACTGTTGATTCAGTAAAATAGATATATCACATTAATATGAACCTCCGATTATTACAATTCTTTGTTGTTGTTTCAGACTTTTAAAGCATAAAGACTCTCGCTGACTTCCATTTGACTTCCTTCACTTACTTGTGTACGCAGTTTAGTTAAATCAGGAAAACTTTTCTATTTGGAGTGCCACCTATTAACTGGGGAGACAGAATAAGTGAAATAATCATAGTCCTCATTAAAGCTACAAGCTGCCCTCGATCAAACCATCTCAGAGAGCTAATCAGATGAAGCGTCATCTTCATTTAATTCACCATGGCAAGATATTTTTTTATAAGCAATACCAAGGTAGAGGTTCTCAACTCCAGCATTGATTTGTAATATATAATGACTGCTGATAGTTGAATAATTGCTTTCTGTGATGGTTCAGTGTGGGTGAATGTGGGTGTACTGTGTGTGGGTGGCAGTGAGCTTGTTCCTGTCAGGACTTTGCCTGGAGGCCATACTGGTCTGTCTCTGGAACAAGATGTTCACCCTTCTCAGTACCAGCTTTCATCCCCCACAAAGAGCAGACCCAGACCCTGTTCTGCCCTGCCATTTACAGTGTTTCCTACTAAAACTAATCATCAGTGTGCGTAAAGTCAAACAAACTCATGAAATGCATTTTCTACCTCAAAAAATGGCTTTTTTGTTTAATGGTTTAAAAGTTGCACTGGCATCATTCTCATGGGACATGGTCTTATGAACTGTTGCCATTATAAGAGACCTGGTTTGGTTTTTTGAGAATATTTGGTACACTGTTTCTACCATCAATAATATACTACAGTATTTGATCATATTAAAATGAACTTTTATCTCTGTGCTAAAAGCAAAACAAAAAAAAAGTAACTTACCAGTTCTGGCAAATCAATGCACTTTGATGCTATGAACTCTTCTTTTTGTTCCATGAAGAAAAGCCTCATCAATATTTACACATTTACACAATGTCTTCTTGTTCCAGCAAACAAAGAGGACTGTATTTTTTCAGCCTTTAAAGTTTAACAGAGAGCTTCTCAACCTTTTCGACTTGTCTGACTTGTGTCACCCATTTTTAAGAGGAACTTTTAGAAATCGTTTTAATGGTGTTGCAAAGATGTTACTGTTTTCCTCTTGTGCTGATCATCTGGTGACCCCTCAGATTCATCTTGTGATCCCTTGCAAGAACATTACCGCTCATCTGTATCTCAGTGCATATTGTTGCTACCTGTGAATATTAAATACATCCAAGTGTGAACACAGTCAGACAGTCTAACACATACAAACTTTTTTTTCCCCCTTTTTTAATCCTAAATATTTTCTTATTTATTGTACTACGAACCTTCACACATCAGCTGACTTTCTCTTATTCTGTTTTTTTAGGGGTATTCGCCAAGTGTCGCTACGTCTACTATGGCAAGCACTCAGAAGGCAACAGATTCATCAGAAATGACCAACTCTGATGAACAGCTGGTGGGGCTTAAAGAGGGACATGAATGACACTGGATGTTAACAGAAGAAAAGAAGATCAAATCTCATATTTATTCAACCATTGGTGATATTTGAGACACCTGACCTCCCACTTGGAAAAAAAAAAGTTTTTAAACTTCATCAGAAGATGTTATGTACGGTTATGTAAGTGGGAACATTTTCTTTTTAAAAGTTTTGTAATGCAGCCACATTTCTGCAGTCTCCTCTGCTGAGCTGGGTCTGATTCTGCCTCCCTGCTTCCAGCTCCGAGTCAGAGTCAGAGATGACACTCCCACTGACATGATTGCCTGTAAGCATCAGCAACCACACAGCTCCAGACACACATAACATACACAACACACACGCAAGGACAGTCCCTCTCTCCCTCTCTCTCTCTTTGTCTCTCTCCCACACAGAGTCAGTGACAAACAGACTCAGCCAATTGCATCCTTTTCTTTGACAGCCATGATGGATCACCCGTCCACTACCACCACTAATCAAGGGTGAAAGGGGTGACGGTCACACACCTGGGGCCTGACATGGACTCATCTCTCCCACTCTCTTTCTGTTTCCTCACACACACACACACACACACACACACAAACACACACACACACACACACACACACACACACACACACACCTGCTCGCTGTTTAAAGCATTAAGACATAGCAAAGACTTTCACAGAGAAACATTTACACAGCCTGTGTAAACACTGAGGATTTCAGTCTGACTTGTTTTGTTTGCAGAAAAAATACAGATCCTTCTTTTTTCATTAGCTTTATTGAATCAATTTATCTTTGTTTAGTCTGATTAATGATTAGGTTGGTTTCTATTGTGTTATTTTAATGGAAGAGGTGTTAAATGCTCCATTAAAAATAAAAAACATTCCAATGTCAGCTTTAACTAAGAACAGAAATTAAACCAAACATGCATTCCAGTGTATTGTTATGTGTTATAGTGCCATTATCTTGTGTTGTTTTGCCCCTTGCTGTGTGTTTTTTTCAGTCAGTTAAGTTTTTCAAAATGAACCATTCCCATCATTAGTTACACTGAATATTCATACATCAGAAATAAGCTGTTGGACATGATAATGAAATTGTCTTGTATGGACTCCAGTTGCCCCATTTGTGTTCAAAATGCATTTTTCTTTTGTTTTTTTAATATTTTTATATACTACTTTTTAAAGTTATCCAGACAACCTTTCAGTCTGAGGCTGCTTTTACACTACATGGTTCAACTGACCCAGGTTGATGTTTTTTCTCCTGTGTTTCACTGATTAGACATATTATGAATATGTAAGACAGAAAAAGGCACATTTAATTGGATATTCTGAGCTCCACTTCGGGCCTCAGTCATGAAAAAAATTTGATACATACTTAAACACTGATATTGAATATGGGTCACTTTTTAAATACAGTAAAAAAAAATGGATATAGGCTCCAAATCAGAATTGTACATCAAGACCTGTAGTGTAAATGTAGCCTGAAATGTTGTCATGATTGTATGATGTAATATAGCTGATCTGATGGAAAATTATATTATCTGGATGTCTTCAAGTGATTAAACAGGTTAAACTAACATGCATCTCTTGTCGAGTTGATACGGAGTTTATGTACTCAGGTGTTTCCACATTTATTCCCTCTGCCATCAAAATACACTGTTTCCCACAGACAGCCTTTAGTTACTGGTCATTAAATCTGCAGATTTGGCTGAGAAGACAGACATCTCATGTCACATCATGGGGCGTTATTATGGTACCTTCTTCTTTAGAGGTGAAGTAGCTGAATAAACCATGGTGATGAGATAGTGGGCAGAGACTTGCTGTGTTTGAGATTTGAAAGAAACCATGTTGAGCTTCAATCCAGCGTGTCAATCACCCACAGACAGATGAAGGAAAGGTCAGAGATAGCCTCATGCAATGTTTGTTCAATATGTCTGTATCTGTTTATTTCTTTCTTTCTTTCCATTAGCTTAAACATTTGTGCTAGTCCACAAGATTGTGTGCGTATGAGGATATGCGTGCATGTTTGCATGTGCTTATACACAGAACTTCCTACAGGACTGTGTGACCATATTCCAGCTGACATGCCATTCAGGAGCCTGGTCACTAGTGCCGGCGTTTCAAAATGACAAGGTTTATTTGTCTGTGTTTTGATATGCTCAGAGGAAACTGGGACTGACAGCCGGAGGAGGCAGGAAGAGGGGAGCCACAACAAGTTCCCCCCCGCACGACACAAAATGTCATCCTTCCCCTGGCTGCGGCGCGCGCCCAGCCATCCTGCTGAAAAGAGCAGACATTTAAAACTTTGTGACATGTGTCACAGGCACTGCCATTGAGCCAGTGCCACTGATGGAGCTGGAATTGACAGGCCCCGAGCCACCGGAGCTGGCTGGGGGACACACCGAGTTTGGTGTGTGTCACTTCCTATCCTCATCAGGGACGCATCCTGAGCTGCCACACCAACACAAACTGCATTATGGGATGGGCGGGGAGTAGTGCAGCGGCTTGACATATGTTTGACGTGCGCTTTTGTGCATGCGAGGGGGATGAATGGGATGCCTGGCAACGCGGACAGTACATTAATTAAGGTGTGGGCCACAAATCTACCTGTAGGCGATGCCCTCTTCGACCCTGAGCTCCTTCGCTGCTACTGCTCCTTGGGAACTTCCTGGCTGAACAAATGGCACGCCACTTCATCAGCCCAGATCAGTGACATTCTGCTGTAGTAGCCCTGCAGGCTCCTCTACTAGCTAGCGCGCGTGTGTGTGTGGATTCAAACAAATATAAAACTGTACCTACATATTGGCTGTCCTTGTGCAAGCCCCAGCTGGATGTCTGTGCAGAGGGAGTGATTGTTTTACTGTTGCTTTAAATTCAATTAGTTCACTTACTTTAACTACTTAGAAGTAATATTTAAGAAATATGTAACCATGACAGCACAAACACAATTAAATTAAGAATGAAACCTACATTTCATAATAGTGTTTAAAAGTCTAAATTGTAATTTGAAAATTATAGTCATTGGTTTGTCAGTGCTAGAAATATATGACAAAAAAAGAGCATTTAAATTTGAAAATATTTAAAAGAAAAAATCTTTAAAGCTTTGTTGGTATGAAATGGTTTTGTTACGCTGACTTCCTCTCTACCAACTGAAACAATGTAGCATGTTCTTTTTAGATACAGTGCACATTGTATTTTGTAATGTAAACTGTGAAACAGTATTGCAGCATGTTCAGATCTTCAATGTTCAAATGTATTTATAAGCTGCATAATCTGTGAGCACTATATTACATCGATGGCACAGCAAAATTCACCTCCCCAAAAGCACACCAGTGTGTGACTCACTGTCAAAAGAACTAAGGACCAATCACCCCGTCACTACATATCAGCCCACAGCCTGATGACTGATTGACATGAGCTAATGCAAATTTACAAGGAGGCTGGGGGAGAAAAAAAGGACTTGTCTTTATGAGTGACAACTGGCCACTGATAGCAAAGCAGCAAACAGGATGGGGTGAGATTTAGATTTAACTGTCCCCCTGGCTCTAGAAATCTCACTCCCCCTCCTCCCTCTCACCCTCTTTTCTCTCTTTTTCTGTCTGAAATACTAACTCCTTTCCCGCCTGCACCTGAAGACATTTGGCAGCACACTGCTGTCGCGCTTGATCCTGAGAGGCTGAAGAGGGGGGGGGGCGGGGGAGTGGCCCTTATTTCCGGACCTGGTCTTAGATGAGTAACATTTGTCATCCAGGGTTGTGCTGTAGTAATTAGCTTGTCAGTGGGCACCAGGCTGAGCTGGCTCTTTCTGCTAAGAAAGATGGACAGACTGACACAGGAGCTGACAGCCAGTCGATAATGTGGCAATTAATGTCATAAATAATTCCACTGCCAATTATATCAAAATGGACTCTGTTCTTTCACAGGGCCTGGTACTCCCTTATCATTTCCTCTGATAAGGGGAGCAACCATCTTCACCCCCCTATAATTATGGGGCTTTTTATATGGAAATACAACATGGCCTCACTCTCTTCACATGTTTTAGCAAGGGGGGGTGGAGGGGTTTGGGGGGGGGGGGGGGGGGGGGGTTGGAAAGTGGGAGGCAAAGACATTAAATTTAACTTTTTAATTAAAAGGTTGTTTTGACCCTGTAACCCGGGTGTTTAAAACGGG
>JAQMCX010000003.1:14778985-14793777 GCA_029814765.1 Acanthurus leucopareius | reverse complement strand
AAGCGGTCAGTCGAGGAATTGCAAGTTTTTTTACTTCCTGGTTGGCTTCAATGCGGAAGTCGAGAGTTTGCCCCTCGGTTGGGACCCAGAGGTGGAGAAAGTGCTCAGATCTTTTACCTAAAGGCTGATTAAATATTAGATTCTTACTATGAAAAATTACGTTCTTCATGAATACCATAATTTACGGACTCTAAGCCACTACTTTTTTCCGACGCTTTGAACCCTGCATCATAGCTTAAACTATGATGCGACTAATTTATGGATGAACACAAATGAATATAAACGAGAAAGTGTGTGACGAAGTAATTCTGAGGCTGTTAAATTCCAACACTAAAGAAGACAGCATTGGTGGTTTTATTTGTTAAATTTAGTGGGTGCGGCTTATATACAGGTGTGGCTTATAGTCCAAAAAGTACGCTATACATTTTTTTGGGGCAACATTTCAGATATTGTTGTAATGTGCATCTCAGATTTTTCTGTGTTAAATTTACTTGCTCTGCAAATTAGGTATAGTACAATTAGAGAACACAATTTTTTTGTAGTTAAAATAAAAAAAGAGGAGAATTTCATGGTTTAGAACACAAATACATCCATTTTAATTTGAGAAAATACAAAAAGAAACCATGTACAATCTATGTACAAACTTTTTGTACAAGACAGTATATTTATCAGCAGATTATATGTGACAGAGTCAGGTAGATCAACTCAGCACCATCAAAAAAATCCATTGATCCATCATATCTAGAACACATCCTAACTAATTAGACTGCTATGTCAAACTCCTGTTTGCTGCAATAATGATGTGCTGACAAATCCTATCTGTGATACGCAAGAGAAATGTCCTGAATTCTTCCTGAACTGATAGGCAGCCAAAAAAATAACAAAAATTGCAACTTTTCTTTAAAAAAAAACATAAAAATTGCTGAATGCAATTTAAATGTATTATTAAGACTTGAGACCCACCTCCTATCCCCATAAGTATTATATGTTCTATTATATCTAATACAATTCCCATCAAATAAGTTATTATATCCATCCTTTACAGCAAAATATAGATTAACAAAAATAATGCAACATACTGTACCAGTAACGTATGACGCATCATAGTCTTTGATTTGTTCAGTGGACAACAACACATCTGATGTTACAGGCATGGGCCTCTATGCGCATCTTTCAGTCATCCATATATAACTACAATACACGACACAACCTGATAACCTGGAGCCAAGCACACAGCAGAGACGACCGGGGCTCCTACAGGCTTCCTGAATGCCACTTTTCGCAATAGTGGGTCTTACTACGGGCCCTCCTCTTGACCTCCTGCACTGCCTGGCACTATACTGGCATGGAGGCATTGATGGCTTGGATGTTCTCCATGTCAGTACAAGACACTGTTCTCACAGTGGAAAAAAACAAAACAAAACACTTGGACTCAGCTCACTAAAAAGCGAACTTGTGTCCCTGAATGACTGAAGGATGCTTGCTCAACTAAACTCTTCATGGCACTTCAAAAAACACTCTAAAAACTTTAGAGGTATACAATGCAAAGACCTAAAAACATCTAATAGAAACATATGACAAGGTGTAGGAAGGAGAGACATCTCAGTCCAGTGTTGTAAATAATTCAAGGCTGAATGAGTCGCACATTGAGGGTTCATATAGAAAAAGCACAGTAATCAAGTGTAATGAAATCAAATGGTGCATAACTATGTGAGTTCATGTTAATGCCAGTTTGCAGCATGTATCATATTATTTCTGAACAATGCTATGTTTAAGTACCTCAAGAAATACTCTGTAAACAAATAAGAAGCAGTTGTGGCAGAGTGTGACAGATGACAAGCTGACAAAATGGAATGTTAACCCTGTTATAACACAAAGGTCGTTAGAACAGGAATATTAAGGATGTTCTCTCTTTTGATAACCTTGGCTGAATTGGTGCTACCTTCCAACTTTGTGATGGCTAATAAACCAGATTGAATTCCGCCTGACTTTTATCTGAATGGTCTCCACATCTCTCCAAGAATCCAGGATCATAATTCTTAAGATACATATTTGTCTTTTTTTTTCCAACCTAACAATCAATTTGTCGATTTTATGTGTAATGATTCATTGCTTTTATCAAATATTAGTTTTTCCTTATTGTTCAGATAAGCAGTATGCCATTAAAAACCCAATTACACATACATTTTACTCACATATTTTCTGAAATCTATTTGCTACAAAGTGTGACAACGATGTAATCACAGTTCAAAAGTTCACTTCAGGACGATGTGTATGAGGCTTCAGTATAGTTGCACCACACCGACTGAACAGACATTAAAGCTCAGATCGTCATCATTTGTTTGAAAAAAGAAGTGTGGTCTATATAATGGCTTGAATTTACACAAACATTTAGCACAATATAATGTTCTTTTCCATATTCCAAAATTGTTTAGTGTTCTTGAATTACTTTTCCCTTACAGCCTAAAGAGGAAAATTACTGCAATAAACGGACAGCGTCTCCCTGTCTTATTTGAAATGATATTTTGTGGAAACACCAGCACACTGTGCTGTAGTGTACACACTCTTCCTCCACACTAGGGACCTAATTTAGGTCAAACACATCTAATGAAGGTCATTCAGTTCTTGCCTGCACACAGAGTGAGCGACACTGAGATCTTCTAGTTATTATCACCACTTTGATCTGCTTTTCATCCAAATTCCCCCACAATACGAAGTTCCTATATCATCTATTCTTCCGAATGCATGTTTGCAGCTAGGCATGCTTAGCAGTACACACACTATTAAGTAGACACAGC
Source organism: Acanthurus leucopareius (assembly GCA_029814765.1). Taxonomy (NCBI): domain Eukaryota; kingdom Metazoa; phylum Chordata; class Actinopteri; order Acanthuriformes; family Acanthuridae; genus Acanthurus; species Acanthurus leucopareius. Next base: position 14,790,979 of record JAQMCX010000003.1, on the reverse strand, counting down.
TCATCTGTTAAACTTAGAGGCTTCAGATGAGCCCTAATTTTTATTTCTAGAAGCACTCAACAGAGCTGAGCTGCCAGGCTGAAGATGGTTGTTTCAAAATGCAAGCTAGTTTAAGCTTAATTGGCTCTAGAGAGATGCAGTGTGTTAAAGAGGGGGATAAAAAAATAATCTTTTGTTTTAGTACAATGTGAAATAAATGGTGATAGAGTCAACCACGGTATCCCTTGATATGTCATTAATGATACTGAGTCTCTTTATCTCCTCTAGTACTTTTCACTTGGTTCTTGTCTACAAAAATAAGTACAAATTGATTATGTTTATGAATACAAAATAATTATGTTTCAATGTGTAAATCCAACTATAATTTTTATGAAGTTTGTATTTTAGGAGCACAAGGCTACAACCTCTATCCTCCATCACTAACACAGCTGGATTTGGATCTTGTCAGTGCCTAAACATGTGCAAAATACACACAAAGATTTTGCACACAGGCTGCCATAAGGAACACTGGTTCCTCTCCAGTGTCCTTATTAGTAGTCTGTGGCATTGTTGCATCCCACCCCAACTACGTTTGAGCAGTTCCCCTTTGTTAGAGGACCAAACACAGCAGCTTAACTCCTGAGAGGCGTGTGACATCTGGATTGGCAACAGAGAACATCCAAGCTCTTTACTGCCTCTGTGCCAACCCTGTGCCAGGCAGTTGCTCTGATCAAAGGAAGACCCATTTATGCCCACTTTTATGCGATATGTGGCATTTCTTTCCTTAGACAAGATTTTTTTTTTCTTTGTGACAGACAAAACATTCAGAAAATGCACCACTCTTCTTTGTGATCCCAATCTGGCCGCAGATACCGCGGCAAAGCGTCAAAGGTGGGCAAGGAGCTGCTGTTTGTGTAAGCTCAGTCATAGTTGGGGGTTTTTTAGTTTGGTTTCTGATGCAACATAATATTTTTTGTTAGTAGATCCAAACCCTCTATATTCTTCTTCTACTGTTTTTTTTCTACCACTACTTTCATTTTTAGAGCCAAGATCCCACATGCTGTTCCTTTAAAGGTGCACCATCACATACAAGTCAATGGAGGAGATGACAGCACTGATCAGCGCAACAGCAGAAGGACAAATGGTTGTGATACAGACATAAACACCCACTCACACACACACAGGCATACACACAGCTTGTACATAACATACATGCTCCTGAAAGCATGAAGGACAGGGTTTTTTTTTTTTACATCCTTCTCATGTATTCAAGTTGATCAACCACACTGTATCTGATATAATGGGGGCTCAGGCACATATCACGCGATAGGAGCTTAAAACAGAGACACAGGCTTTATGATCTGATGATGATGTATGGGCAGAAGAGCCAGCAAACACCAACACTGCACCATTCTCTGAGTTTTTAGACTACTGTTTTGCAAGATGATCTTGTTCTGCAGGACTGGAATGCTCTCACTCAGCATGACGAGTCAACAGTGAAGCATCAAACCTTAAGCAATGACATGATGTATAAGAACCCAGGAACACTGTTAGTATGCCTCTGAAAGCCAAGCAATCCTCCCTGTCTTCCCTCCTTCCTTTCTTCCTTCCTTCCTCTCCTCAGTGATGTTTTATCGAGGGCGAATCTGATGGTTCCAGTTGTTCTGTCAAAAGAAACTTGTTCAGATTTAGTGCAAATAGAACAGAAGCAGACAGGAGACATGAAGTCGACGACAAGCCCAGCTGGTTTGGTGTGACGCATCTGGGCAGATCTTTGGGAGATGATATGATCAGTTTATCGCTGCAACCCTCATCCTCCGATAACCAGCCACCTTAGCCATGGAGTCTGGTCACACGAAGAGATGAACTATTGCAAAGAATTACAGGAAGTACTCTTTTTTTTCTGTCAACTCTTAAAATAATTCCAAAAAGTGCTAGGGGGAAGGGGCTGTACAGTCCTTATTTGATTGTCATTATGTACATCACTATGGATACATTAATAAATAAAACAATGTCCAAGAGCATGGAAGTAACATTAAAGGTATACACAGAGGAGGTCCCTCACAGTTCGGGTTCCTGTCCAACCCTTGATTAGAAGAATGAGTGAAGAGAAACGTGTCAGTCTTCAACGTCCCTGTCATCATCATCATCATCATCATCACTCGTCCATGGGTGATCTCTTCGCATCTCCATTGAAAGAGCGTATAGATGTCTGGTGAGTCAGCAAGAAAATCCTGTGTTCAGCATTCATCTTCAACTTCTCTGATTGGTGGAATCAGACTACTAGTGGATTTGTATTGGTTGACTTGGTTGGCCATGTGAGTGCTCATGGGCTTGATCTGAATGTTCCGTGGGTAGGCATTTTCTGGTTCATCTGTAAACCATTTCTTTTCTGAAGAGGACAAGGCGAGAGAGGAAGAAGAGAGAGTGGAGTTAGTTTGAAAAAGTATGCAACATTGATTTATTTACAACCATTCTGCCTCAGTTTAAGTGATTGATTTGCATGGCAATCTCTGTGATTAGCATCAAACTGGGAGGTCCAGTTAAAGGTTATGTTCTGTTGCACTGAGCCAATTTGAATGTCACGGTGTTGTCATGGTGGCATTGAGAAATCAAGTACATCTGTGTAAATAGAAGGATAAAATCTGTCAGAATTTACTGTGTGGTAATTTAATTTTCAAACACCAAACATCCATTTTAGATAACAGAGTGACAGGGTAAGGTCAGGTCCTCCTCCTGCTATCTAGTCATGCAGATAGTACTGTATTTTTTTGTTTGTTTTCGAGTGAGATTTCTAATGCAAGAGCAATACAACAAAGGAAAACTGAAATAAGTTTATGGTGCTCACAGCAACAGAGTCCAAAGTTTTTAATAGAATTGCTTTCTAAAAAGGAACTTATCCTAAAAAAGCTCTCAAATTGGCATGAGTAAAGGGCACAAGCAGTTTTTAACATGTCATGTTTGGCATGTTACAGAGCCATATCTTGCTAGTTACTTATTATTATAAAGACACAAGATCACTATGTGGAGCTGTTAAGTTTTGTTTTAGTGCAAAATTACTACTAATAACCATCCACATTTGTTAGCTGTACTCACACTAGACAAGTCAAGCTCCACAGGGGTTTGCCAGGATCAACCAAAAAATTAAATAATTTGTGTCTGCTTTAAAAAAGTCATGCTCATCCTGAGGCTTTATAATTTTATTTAATGCATGTCTAGAGAAAAGGGACAATAGAGGAAAAAACAGAGATAAATAATCCCAAGAGCTCAATTTTCTGGTGAGTTCTGAGATAACACACACATAGTTTTGTGTGCATATTGCTAACAAGCTACAGCCAAAGTCTGCACAGATGCTGTTCGGGGCTGAAAACATGGACCACACACATACTCCTGCTCTCAAATTTCAGGAGGCTCCATTCAGACTATTCTTTAACACTGTTTCTGAAAAGTATTCTTTTAATGCTGTGAGCACCACAAACAAAATTCTTATCACTTCAATTATTTTGGTGTGGAGGCAAAAATCTCAGAGAAAATATCTCAAAACCTGAGAGAAAGAAATGGAACAGATGGATTTGGACTCATATTCAGGTAGAAAACTTTTTCCTTTTTTTGTGTTTTGGCATAGTAAAATGCTTTTAGTCAAAGAAAAACTTATACATCACACTGTATCCTAAACAGTCACCTTTCATTATAAGCTTTACTTTAAGCTGACAGTCATTATGTAAGACGAGAAGATTTGGATTTGTCATTCAAAAGTAGGCTTTGAGAACGGTGTTTCTGAGCACAGTATGTGGAAAGGTAAGGGTGTGTGCCAGCTGTCAGAAGTTTGTAAACTCTCTCCCAGCACTTCACAGGAGCCTGCAATGCCATTCAAGATGTCACTTCCTTTTCCGTGAAGTTATAGTATCAAATTTTAACTTTGCAATGTGGAGCAAACCTTGTGCGTGTATGTGTGTGTATGTGTGTTCATGTACATGCAGGCTTGCATGTGTGGATATTCATTTGTGTGAGCTTGTGTGTGTATGTGTATGTGTGTGTGTCAGCAAGCTTAAGGCTGCAGGGCCATGTGTTACAACACAGGCATTTGATGTGCTGAATTGTGCCTGAGGTGAAGCAAGATGTCTGCCATCTCTCCAGAGTCGGCTGCTGATACGGTGAACTTAGTGATGTCGCCTCAAACCACCATATCAGGTGCGCAGGGTTACAAGGAGCAAACTTACAGCCTCATATCCCCCTTCAATTTAGACTCTAAATTGGTCACACCTCCCACTTGCTTGGTGTGACCGATGGCACAGGGCTGGACATACTTTCTTAAAGTTCTGTGAAAAAGTAAGCGATTGGCTGCATCAGGAGGATTTGAATCAGCCTGACCTACATGTGCGCTATGATCTGGGGGTTTTTTTCAGTTCAGCAACATGTTGGTACTCTTTGCTTTATGCTAATCCCTGTACAGTAATCATCTACTGTACTCAGTAAGAGTAAATCTAAAAGTCTGCTACAGTCTTCTCATAGCATTCAACAGGAGGGAAGATGCGCAAACACACAGATCTCTCACACAAAGCAAACCATCTCAAGGTGAAATAAATCATGATAAATGACGTAAAATAAACAATGTGAAAAAAGGATTCGTCTGGAGGAAAAAGAAAACTCATAGCATCAAGTGAATAACTGAGGTAAAGGCACAACGAAAGTAGGGGAAGGGGATTTCGTCTCAACCTCATGCAATGTGGAGGTGGTCCTGGTCATGGCAAGGAGGAAGCAGGAGCAGCAGCAGACATTTTTTTTGCTTTCTAGACGAAAGCAAAACTTAAACTGAGGCATGGTTTACTTAACATCTGAAGAATATGATAAATAAAACAAACTCCCCTCGTCATAACAATATCCACAAAGGACATAGTTATGATCAGAACCCCAGGTAAAGGTTGCTAAGTCATGCAGAATCGTTAACTTGCATACCTTGGCCCATTCTATTCATCCTTGTTGCACTTCAGAAAGAGAGGTAAGTAATCTACTGTAAGTGAGTAGTATTTACAGTCAATACACAACTGACAAATGACTACCAGTCTATTTAAGGTTTACATATTCTTACTACATTATTTAGGCTACATCATACATCTTAGTTTTAAGATGTATTGAGGGCTTATCATCTACTATTCAATAATTCTTGACTACAATCATAACAAATCTGCATGCTTTAGGAATATGTCACAATTTTAAAGTTCAGTAACTCTATTCTCCCAATCAAAACAAAATTTTTAGAGTATATTTTAGAGGGGAGAATCTGGAGAACTCAACAAGTAGGTCAAAATATTTCACCAAATTTGAAATAATCTTATAATAACAAACAGAACAGGAAATAAGAGCCTGCTAAAGAGGGCTACCAACATGGACATGCAATAAAGCAGTACAGATGCACCATGATTAACAAAATATCAACACTGCTAATGAGGGATGAGCTCATGGGTAACAGCGAATCAGTAACGTTAGCCAAATGTGCTCTATCATCAACATCAGCTACAGTAGGTTAATCATAACACAATACATCCATGATCGAGGCGTACTGATCATGAGCGCTAAATGTGCACAACAAACAACAGTTATTTACTACACAAATATAAAGAGTTAAACACCAAACAGCTAATTATTAAGATGGGTACAACAGGTAGACCAAACAACATTCTGAGTGTGTGTTGTGTTGAATTATGTCATTTTATTTGGCCGTGGTTGAGGCCTTTGCTGTTAGGTTGTTTCCAACCACAATGGCTCTGCCATCCAAACAAGTGGTTTTGTTGTTTATGTTGCCACAGACGTCATTTGTAAGGAAAGAGTCTCAACGGTCTTTGGCTATAATAAATGAGCCCGGCTTTCCACAAAGTGAGTTTACAAATTTAATGTCATGTTATGATTGCTGTGATGTGAGAGTGAAGACCACATGCAGATGATTATGAAGGAAACGCACAAACAACAGGCATGGACGCAGGGCACAAATCACACAAACGAACCACAAACGCACAACAACACAGTGTTTTTCGGTGCATGTGTTCACCACAGTCTGCACACAAACACACACACCTGCTAAAGGTCAGTATAAGACACTAAACATGCAGGTTAAGCCTCTACAGGACATGTGAGTGCACGTACTTCTGTTTGTCGCGGGCCTCCCGGGTCTTACTGCTGCGGTTCTGCCGGTTGGAGGGCGGGATGGAGTGGACGGAGGAGCTCTTTTTGCTGGAGGAATGGGAGGAGTGGGAAGAGTGGGACAAGCTTGTCCGGGACTGGCCTGCGTTGTGGTCGAACTGCATGAGGCAGAAGATCAGGTCTGTGGGCACGAGCTCAAACTCATACGGTGGGTTCGTGATCACATACCTGCGCAGGAAACAAATGTTGGAAAAAAATAAACTTTCTTCTTTGTTGTGAAGAAGCAACAAACAGTGAAGAATAGTTCAAAGAAAGAAAGAGAGTAAAAAATACATTTGGTATACTTCTTTACTAGATTATTTAAATGAGCAAAATGGGTAATTTTTTTAAGATTAAGATACACAAATAAATGTGTAAACTTATACAAGATAAGAAACTCAAAAAAATCTGCAATTTATTTAACATAAAATACAATGTACATGCCATGTACATTGGCTTACCTACCGAGTCTCGAAACCACCTGACCTCTACCATAACAATGTCTGTGTTTTTGTTTTTTAAAGTTCAATATAAGTTTTGTGACTATCAAGACATAGTTTTAGTAAAATCAGAGAAGCATTTGTTCATCAGAAAAGCCCCTTCTGTTTTCACTTCAATGATGATAATAATAAGAAGAATTGTGTAATACTGATATACTGTGACACTGAGATATTTTCTGAGACTGTTTTCATACCATGAAAATTTTAAATAACAACTCTAGTAACAGTTTCATTACAATATATAATGATTGCGATCATTGCACATTAAACATGATCTAATATCAAAGTTAATGTTACTGTCCTATTCTTGCTCTGTATTATTAGTTTAGAAAATAGCTACTGTAACACTTCAGTTTTCATTATTAATGAATTAATCCACCTATAAGCCTTATTTCTCTTTATATTAAAACAAAATATCCATTTCTGACCCGCAGTAAAGGCAGAAATCATACCGTTTTGTACACTGGCTCGGTGTGCTGAGATGAGCATCTCTTAATCTGTAGATTCCAAAGCACAGCATATTGTACGTCTTCAGTGCCTTACAGAATAAATCCCCGTAGCAGCCTCCATCCTGATGAACAACAGAACAGAGACACCATCAGTGGGTGGCAGGTCAGACTGATGATCAGGATCAACGGAAATAAATAGAAATACATTCTGTATTAAGTTGTAGTGAAAATGCAATGTTCCATATTGCTGAGAGTGTCTTGCTTCTGGAAGTGAATACCAACTGTTGGCAATGCAGACTGTAAAAATCAGCAGTGTTTTAAAATCAGGCCATAATTAGTCAAAGAAAAAACAAAACAACTTCAGTTTTAAAAGTTCTGCAAAACAATAAGAACCCATAAAACAAGGCTGGAACTAATTAAACTTGAAATTTTCTCGGTGGTGTTTATTGTTCTTTGTAAAGTCATTCGTCTTCTCTCCACCCACCAAGGCCTGCTTTGCGTGATCACTGTTCTTCACATCGCATTAAGGACCGCGAGGAATGGAGGCGGCTGGATGTATGCTGCTGGGTAGTGCCAACACGTGTCATCTCTGCTTAAACATCCACTTACCCCCAAGTCGGCAAATGGCCCGTCGTAGAGGGCGAGCTGGGCGACGCGACACCTGTCTCTGTTGGCCAGTGTCTGCGGCGTGCTGTAGCCTCCTCTGAGAGCATTCTCCTCAGCCAGCAGGGCCTCCAGCTCTGGTGTGGCTCCTCCTGTGACCAGCGTCCGAATCAGTGTGAGGATGTTATCATTGAAGTATGTCTGAGGAGAAGAGAGAGGGGATATCTGTAAGCAGATGCTGTTGGAGTCACAAGTAAGGAGGTGGCAGATGTGGGAAGGAAGCATAGTCAGTATCATGTCGACCCCCAGCCTGTCTCCTCACATAGAGCTGACTGGGAGGTGAGGAGAAAAGCAATTGAAGACTACAGAGGATTTTCAGTCATGTGCATAATTTGTATGACAGTGTATTTTCACTTTATAATTTGCAAAATTATTAAAAAAAAGTTATCACTTCTAGATGTACCACTGCATTTCAGTTTGACCAGCTTTGACCAGGGTTTAAGATATCTATATCTGACATTTCTCCCTCGACCTAATTAATACAGATGAGAAATTCAGTTTCTGGTGTTTACAACAACAGTAAATTACATTAGAAACACGTCTTTGCAGAATCAGCATCCTTGTTTCCTTGGACGACTCGGAGACCTTGCTGTGTAAAGTTTTTTACTGGACCTACTTTCTACAGAAACAAAGGTTATAACACAATAGTGTCACATGAATCCAGACAGTAGCAAAATCAAATCAAATCAAGCCTTATTTGTCATATCTATTATTATACAAACACAATGTGTAGTGAAATGTTATAATGCTTTGATCCAAGACTGTGCAGTAGAATTAGTTGTGTTTAAACAAGAGCAATTTGAAAGTACACTCAAAAGAGAAGATGAGCATGATGAGGACATGGAGCTGATAAACATAAAAATTAGCCTGGTAAAAACTCCTCAGCCTCTTTGTGCTGGTTCTTAAGCTGTGCTTTGGCCTCCCTGATGGCAGCAAGGAAAAGAGATCTTTTTTGTGGGTGACAACATCCCTGCTGCAATTTACCGTGTCCTTAATTTTGGGTAATGCACCTCTGCTGAAGCCTTCTGCTAACCTTCCCACACTCAGCAGGGTCATCAGTCCTGCTGGGTGCTGCTCCCAGACCAGTTTGTATTGTGACAAGGGCACTCATTCTGAAGGGAGATGTTGCTGTTGTATTTTTAGATGTCCTTTTCCCTTCACTAATCAGACATGGAAGAAGTAATCTCAGGATAAATCTTTTAAAAAATTATTAAATACAACTTCAATGATAAATGGATTTTTCTATGAATTGGTTGAACAACCTTTTAGCTGTTTGCTGTAAAATTAGCAAAACATGACCTTCTGATAATCAAAACAGCACTTCTTTATACTCCTACACAGCTCTGTTCTCTCCTGTGGGAACTCTGGTCCACACACTGTATGATGTCCGCTTCTCTTCTCAAACAACGATTTGACTGCGCTCTGCGGGTGTCAGGTTCTCTTGTCCTTCAAGCCGATCAGGACCTGCTTTTGCCGCGTGTGAAGACAGCCGATGTCACTCGGCAGCCGGTCCAGAGTGGCAGCTCCTCTCCACGGGGCCCCTGACAGGCCAGCAGAGCCTCATGATGGATGAGCACTGTCCATTAGCTGGCTTCACCTCTGACCAGTGCCAGACTACAGCTGACGCCGGCTCTACTCCCCGCTCAGCTCGGCTCTGTAAGCCCCTCTAACCCCTTGCTCACCGAGAGGGCTGCTGGAATTAAGCCATCACAGCACCAAAGGGAAAACCACAGTTGGTCATGAGAAGGGGGAGAGAAAAAAAATGAGGTGTAGAGGAGGATTTTTTTATTTTTTTCTCCCAACCTCCTCCTCCTTTATCTTACATCCAGTGCGGCAATGACAATGTCAAGAGATGAAAGAGTGTTTCTTGGGCCTGTTACAGCCAAGCTTGTGTCATCGCCATTACACTAACCTTCTACACTTACTTTGTTAAAACATCTGAAAAAGCTTTTGAAAGTTAAATTTATAATGCTTAAGATGAGGAGGGATGCCAACAGTTTCCCTTTTGATGTCAGTGAAGCTGGCAGGCATGTGTGATGAATATACTGTACCATTTCATTTACCAACTTCTGCCTACTTGAAATGCCAAAACCCACATCCAGTGAAAATAGCTGCTAAACTTACCCCATGATCTCTACTGGGAGAGCATTTTTGAAGTATATTAGCTGCAAAGTCTGTAAATATTAGTAGTATATGGTAGTTTTCATAGTCTGAGATTATCCACTGTTTAATGGCAAGTACAAATTTGTCTAAATAAATATAATAGAACTAGTTTTAAATCTGTAGGGTCACGTCCACCAAATTAAAAGAAAGAAATTGGTTTGTTCTGGAGTATTTCCATCAAGAGGATGCATCAGTCTGTGCAACCTATAAGTTGCTTAACTTGTTTCATTATCCTGAAGTTTCTTTGTGCAACAACATACATTTGTTCACCAATGGGCACAGCACCTCCAGTGTAAAACATCTTTTCCTTTTGTTTAAAAATGAGGAAATCAATTACAAAGTGTTTTGTGAAATGTATGTTTTCAGTGATTTCAAGGTTTGGGTAAAAAAACAAAAAGAAACACTATAACAAAGTGTGTGCAGCCTGTTCGAGAGCTCACCGCGCTCATCAGGGAGTCGAGTACACTGACAGCGAAGGCGGTGCCGCAGGCGAAGGGCTGAGTGAGGTACAGCTCCGTGTCTGGGTCGTCATCATCATCTTGGTCCAGGAACTGAACGTTTGAGTCGTTCACTGAGGGGAGGGAGAGGGAGTTAGAGACGGGCACTGTGAAGAAGCATGAGCACTAAAACACACACACACAGACACCAACACACCTGAGAGTTCAGAAATGTAGAAATCCTTATTTGAAGTTACATTTGGAAATATTTGGGTTTATTATTTAGATGTAATAAAAACGTCTCAGGTATATAGGTATTGATCCAAGATTTGATATCACAATATAATGTAACAATAGATGCACATTATATTTTGCCTTGAAACTTTGCAATTTGTAAAGTTGCAAACATATTTAAATAAAATACTAAACAGGAATTTCATTTTTTTTCTCCAAACAATCAACATGTTTTTAATTAAACCTTTCAGGCCGGTTGAAATAACATGTAATGAATATTTTTTTTAACTTTTCTGTTCATGTGCTGTGTAATTGTTTGGCAGGTGAAAAAAAGTTTTTGGGACTTCTAAAAATTTGTTCAACATTTTCAGTATTAAATCTACTGTATATCACATGCAGGATGCGTTTCATACACTGAAACAAACCACAACTTCAGTAGATAATATTAAAGTATATGCATACACAGAGATAACCATTGTAGAAGTCCCCAAATACTCATTCATCATACATCTTTCCTAGTTTAATACCTTGGTTGCCACTGAATCTTGATCTTAATTACTGCAATACATAGTTAAATAGTGATTGTAACACACACAAACAGTGTGATCAGTCTGTGGGTAGGATAAAAAATCAATTCATCATTTTAGATCAAAAATAGCATTATTTCTAGATGTATTTATATGGTAAAAAGTTAGACTTCAACAATGGCTACATTTATCACATAAAAAAAAATCATGCACTTTGAAATCCATGCTGTGTTTTTCAGAGTTCCCCTCGATGAATGTGTTTGTCACATCATCACCTGTAGAGAAATACAACTCAAATATTTACCTGTGCGCTGAAAGTCAAATTAAAGCCAAGTAAGAACACACTTTCTTATCTCAGGATTAATAATGTATCATGGCTTGTAAATGAACTACATGGCTCAGTGGAAATGAAAATAACCCACAACTAAAATAATAATAAAGGATTTTTTTTTTGGTCTCTTGTGTGTTGTGGTAGAATAAAGAACACCAAGTGCTCCCTGTAGTGCAAGTCTTTTTGCTTAAACTGTATTCCTAACAGCAGCGGGCAGTGGAGATGCTGTGAACCAGCACTACTTGAAAAACGAGCATCACACAAGTTTTTTGTTTGACTCCTCCGATAACTGAGCTTCAGAGATATGGTCTGAAGGAGCAAATGAAAAAAAAAAGAAGAAGAAACTGGAAAACAAATTTAAAAAATAAATAAACAGCTTAAAGGATGGTTTGATCTTGAGTTTTTAGTTTTTGATATCTGATTTCATCCCAGCCTTTCTGCGCGCTGTGGAACAGAAACGTCAGTCAAAGAGACAAGGGGCTGATGCAAACGGGCCTGGGCCAAAGGAGTGAACTGGGGGGGTGGGTGCAGGGG
>JAQMCX010000003.1:14765270-14778885 GCA_029814765.1 Acanthurus leucopareius | reverse complement strand
GTGCAGGGGGTGGCTGTGTGGGTGCTAGTGGGTGTGTGGGGGAAGAGGGGGTAGGTGGGGGCAGTGGGGTGGGAAGGGGGGGGTTGCTATGAAAACAGCCACAAGGACAGACTGAGCATGATCAAAAGCCTTGTGATGAACGCAACTGGAGGAAGAAAAAAAAATACCCCAAAAAGAAAAAAAAAATCATTAAAAATGGGCCAAAACAAGACAGTCAATTTCAACCAGAACGAAGAATAAAAATGTGTTCAAAGTGAAGCCATGGGAGCAGCGAGGGCCTTGACTGCAGCCAGATAAATCAAGACAAGCTGATGAGGAGCAGAGCGGCGGAGCAAAAGGGAACGAACGGCAGCAGAGGACAAAGGCTCGGCTTACCCAGCTCTGTTATCATTTGTATGTTGGTTCCACTTTTTTTTTCCTGACTGAGTGAAACCAATGGCAGTAGTTTGCCAGGTTTAGCTAATGGTGATGAGACAGGTGCAGGGAAGGGGAGAAATGGTGTCGTTATTGAAACAGTTTCAAAGACTGCAATAAAGGCAATTCGCTGTCTCAGACTACAGTACTCGTGTCAAGTCCAGAATTACACTGAGACATTCACGGTTGTCCGGTATCTAAAGGTAAAGCACCCTGGATTAGAGTGCACAGCGGATACAAAGCCAGGGCTGTCAGGGCGCTGTATGGCTACAACAACAATAAAATATGTCATGGTGAGACAGTGAAAAGGATAAACATGGTCTTATCCATAAACACACCTACTTTGCACGCCACGCAAACAAAATGGATCATGCAACTCAGATGAGACATGTTTTTATGTTTCAACTGGACTTTAATCTACTCCTGGCACTGAAAACCAGACTTATGACAATGTAATTACTGTATATGGTTCCAGTGTGACATGCAGCCAGTCTTTTCTCTGCATCCTCTTACTTCTCCTTCCTCTGAAAGACAATGTTATCACATCTTGCGCTGCTGTAGCTGTGAAACTCGTTAGCTACAGGCAAGAAAAGACACAACGCTGGAACTTCTAACGCTAGAGTCCAACCAGTGACTCCACCATGGATAGCATCTAGTTGTGATGATTACGTATGCAGTTAGCGGAAGTCTAATAGGAAAGCCTCTCTGCAGGTAATGGCTGGCCTGGTTACAAGTAGCATTAGGTGGCTCCTTTCTCTTTTCTGGCCTTTTCTTAGCTGGCCTCATGCTCCATTGCTCCCTAATTGGGTCAGGGGAGATAGAGTAGCCAGTCTTTGCTGCTTTAGAAGGCCCTCAGAGAACTGAAAGTTTCATGAGTCCCCACCACCAGTGGGAATACAGCCACTGCCATTGTTATTAATAAATGGACCCATTTTGCAACCAAGGCAGTTTTTTTCTTTCCTCTACCTTTTCACTCTCTCTTCTTTTCTCCCTCTCTCACCCTCTCCATCAGGCTGAGTTTCTCTTGTGCATTAGTGGACAAATTGTTGGAGATGTAGCAGTAGTCCTAAAAAATGCCCGCCTGACATCCTCAAGTTACAATAATCCACATTGTCCTCAGTGCAAAGATATTTTCCAGTCCTCACAAAACATTATTAACACTTGATAAAAGCTAGCCATATCCAATAATTCACATGGGACTTTGGCTATGTGTCTGACACCAAGGAAGTGAACAAAAATTCCACAACAAGCATTCCTAAGTTCATCCAACCATGAATGAGTTGGGATTTTTGGTAGCAGCATGATGCTTTAAGTCTTGGAACACCGGCTTTGTGTCTGTGTCTGCAAAGTAATGATGAGGTGATCTGAGGTATGGCATGCAACATTTGCATTTGAGGTGGGTATAAACAATTTTACCTAGTTCTGTGATGATGGGGATGTTGGATCCAGTGGTGACAGAAGCCTGACGCACAAAGCCATGTACTGGACTGCTGTCTGGAGATGACCTGTCCATTCCAGGAGGCGTGAAACCTTAAAATCAAACACAGATTTATGGAAATTAGCATTCAGTATGACAGGGTAGCATGTACAGTAACTAGAGAACATGTAAAATGAAGAAAATAAAGAAAATAAAAGAGTTTAGAGTTTTCAGGCTGAAAACAAACTGCAAAATCAATTAAACATTTGAATTGTCATAGATCCCATTTAATGTCGAAAAACACAGATGCTGCATTATGGTAATGGTTAATATACAGGGGGGATCACTACCAAATCACAATCAAATCACTATCAACCAATAAAATTTTTTCCTTTTAACTTTCCAATTCAATATCAGTTACCCAGTTTAAGTTTTGTTATGTTTGTTTTTTTAAATGTAGCCTACCTTTGTTTCGACGTGCCTTTAATACTGATATTTGTACTAAATTACATTAAATAAAGTAATTTAAAATATAATACATTTAAAACATGTCATTCTCAAAGAAGTTAAAGATGTTAAGCTGCTGTGATTGGCTAAACTGGAAAGCTTTAGTAGGAAATTAGATGTTTTTGTCCCTTAGCTTTCTCTAGCTTAACATGATTTGTTAAGCTACTGTTTCATTTAGTGTTTATATGCAATAACCAGTTGAATTTCCAAAATATCGTCAATCAACAAATGTATTTTTTAAACATAACAACAAGGGAGAACATCAAGCATTTAGCTTAGCTAAGGCTACTTGTGGCTATCTCATTAACTAGCTTTAACTTCATATAGCTTTCTTGTTTATTAGGCTGACTTGTTGTCTGTTTCTCTTTACCAGAGAGTGTGAGCCCAACAGTTACACCACCACAGTGATGTTACTGTAGTTTTTTTAGTGGTTAGTTAATTACAAATGATTTATAGGAAACATTTTATTATATACCATTATCATACACTTCTATGGCAAAGTATTTGGGGAGAAAAATTCTGGCTTTGGGGGACAGTAACCTATTATGTACTAGATTTTTTCTAAGAAAAGAAAAATGTAGTCTGGACAGAAACCTGCATTTCTCAGAAGTGTGTTTTACTCCTGATGTATTATACGTATGAGGTCGTGACCTGGAACTCTGTATCAATACCATTATACATAGTGCATGTCAGCCCAGTCAGCATGAAGTCGCTGATGTGAGCTTTCTGTGTCATAAATGTGTGGACTGACAGAAAAGAAGGTAGGAGGAGGAGAAGGCTAAGTGAACAAGGCACCTGCCTAAAAACTGCAATAGAGAAACTCTGCTTTTAGGGGCCAGCTAAGACATATTTAGCATTCACGTCCCTCCATCAACGGGCTGACATAAATTTTATATGTTGTTCATTTTGTTACAATAAAATTGGTGAAGTGGATCCTGAAAACCTTTTATCGGAGATGGCATGGCTGAGAACCATGAAATACAAGCGCAAGTGACAGGAGTATGAATCCACATGACTTCACATTTTTGCATTTCCTCAAAGTGACAAGTAAACACCTTAAATCTGTAATGCTATATGCATAATGCATCAACTGTGTTTTGACATCCATCATTTAGTGCTGACTACAGCAAAATGCCAGCTTATAGTGCCACCACCAAGGAGACATAATGCAGGGAATATATTCAGGTCACAAAGTTTTAAAAGGATTGCAATTTCTCTATGTATGTGTGGGTGAGGGTGCCTTTCCTGTCAAGGAACTCAATGAGCTGCTTACATTACAAAAGAGATCTCTAAACCCTTTTCAACAGAAAAGACACCAAATAGTTTAGTACACAGCAGAAAGCACACACTGAACTGAAGCATGGATAATCAAAACTCTTGTTATACCAATTATTGAACTTGGAAATAGCAGAGGTTTGACACTTTGAGTCAACCAGGGAGCACAAGCTCAGACAGTGCAAACATCATTTTGTCGATGTCCATAAAGGATGATGTTTACTCCACTGGAGAGTGACAGCAAGTTTCTGGGTACAACCTGTAAAAGGCCGTTCTTATTGTATGATAGTGAACATGAAGACAGCACGGAGCTGTAGGAGAACAGTTTCCATTGTGTGTATATCGCGTACAGCCGAACAGGGATACATGAGGCCTGCTGCTGAGCTGCTTTCAAAAGCTTTTAGGTGACAAACAGCTCAAAAGTTGCAATGAGAACTCTTGCGCTCTAAACAGAGAGTTGTAAGTATTTCTGCGATGGAGCCAAAATACTAAAAATACCAGGAGAGCTAATATGTTTATCTCCCTGATCATAGCAATCTTTTAAAATTGAATCTATGCCAGCATTTAATTCTATCATTAAAAAATTAATACATCTGACACATAAAATGATCCTGAATCTCTTTGCACACTTAAGCCATAAGACCTTTTTTTTTGATATATTTTATATTTCAAGTTTGTTCCAGTGGGATTTTGTAATTTGCATGTACTTGTTATATTGCATTTTTGCAATTAATGCTTAATTTCCTAATTGCCTAAAAACAGAGGAGCAAAAGTTTGAAAACCATTCTGATCACACACTGAATGCTGTTTCTTCTACTGTGAGGTTGAAACCTCATCTGTTCAGCCATTAATGTTAAATAGACAAGTGAGATCAGGGTAACATACCCCCTTGTCCCTGTAGCCCCCCGGGCACAGCTATGCTCTGCGGTTGACGACATGTTACAGCAGCCGTGAGAGGCTCTCCCCCAGGAAAGAGCATGTTTACTTATTCATTTGCACCTTCTTGTTTTAAATTCCACAGACAGCGTCTGAATTGAAGCACCGCAAGGAGGACGGAATCCCAAAAGCTGTACCTGTGATACAATAGCAGTGTCTGTGTATGCGCTTGTGTATGCATGATTGCATGTCACTGTGGTGTGCGTGTCTGTGTGTTTTCTAAAGTGAAGTATTTATCACTGAAATGGGTAGTTGATGTAAGACCCAATTATTGATGACAATAGGCTCCATCCATCGACCCTGGGAGGGGGTTACAGGCTAGTGGGCTTCCATATTGAGGTGGCTTTCTGTGAATATTGCTCCCCAGAGTGGAGTGCTCCAAGATTTACCCCTGCTTATTGTTCCTTGGTGGCACAGCTATCGACAGCACATCACTCACTCAGGGCTGAAGAAATAACAGCATTGGCATTCTCCTAAAACATGTGGAAGTGCTCTGCACTAAAAAATAATGGCCTCTTGGACCTTCAACTTTGATTTGTATTTACAACATTCACTGTGGTGGCACTAAATAGTACTGAGCTCAAGGCATGTCATGACTTTCGGGCTAATAATAAACTGAGGATTACCTGTTTGTGGATCTGTTTGGATAAACTGCACTGGCATGTATGTTTGTCTGTGTGTGTTATGTGTGCGAACATGTGTGCACGTGCATTCAAACACAAAGGTGTGTTTGTGTGCATGTGTCGCTGTTTTGTTGTGACTAATGAGGAGCAGCTGAGTTGGCCTGCCTGGTGATTTGTACTAGCTGCCTAATGATGATGAGGCCTGATGGGATGCCAGGTCCGTGTGTTTGTCTGCAAACATCAACAATCTGTTCCAGACGATCTGCCAGACACCAGATCAGGGGGAACAACATCAAATGACACAGTCATGTTGATTACATCATTAAAAAATATTATCAAGGAGGTTTAGCAGCATGTAATTACCAGGGACAAGACTGAAATGATCAGAAAATTATGTGGAGTAAATACTCTTTAAAGGCTTAATGAAGCAATCAACACAACGTTATGTGTTCACACTTTTTAAGGAGTTACAGTGAGTCAGGTTTTTACTCTAGATCAGCATTTCTCAAACTTAGGGTCTGGGCCAAAAATGGGTCATGGACCAGTTTTTTTATTGGGACACCAATGGCATAGAATAGAATGCAAAAGAATGCTGACAAAAAAATGTATGTACATATTTTATGTGTTGTGAGAAATCATCATGTTTTTTGTAAGTTTGGGTGCCAAGGAGCCACCAAAATTCTCTCTCGTGTCTGCAGCTGAAAAACTTTGGGAGTCACTGCTCTCAATGCTACTTATAACACACTTGCAGAGGAATTGAATTAAGAGCACTTAGCAGACTCTGTGCCTGACAAACTACATCCATCACTCCTGTGTGCCCTCCCCACCAGATCTTTTTCCTCCCTTCTTTTTCCATCTTTGACTGCTGTCTTTCCTCTCTGCCACAACCCGTCCCCTTTGGGCAGCAGTGCACATGGAGTCTAATAGGACGCTCCTTACCTTGGGAATTAGCCTGTAAGACCCCGATGCTGTCATCAAACTGCATAGATTTGATGTTGAGTGATGCCAAGATGCATTCCTTATCCTGCAGTGAGGCATCTTCGATATTGTTCTGATTGGCTGACAGTATTACGCACATGTCGCAGAGGTTGATGTTGACAGCCCTTAAATCTGCCCGACTTAATGGTGTTCCCTTCAGGGTGAGGAGAACAGAGAGAAAGAGAGAGAGAGGGAGAGAGAGAGAGAGCAAAACACAGGGAACAGACAGACATTGGGGAGAGAAAAACAAATTTAAGAAGTGAGCGGAGTGGAGCTTTGGGAAATTAGTTAACAAGTATTCTTGTTTTGAGGCGATGACATTCCACTGATCTAACTGGGCACTGGAGAATCAGAGACATGGACTAATCTAAAGGCTAGCCTGTGCTGAGGGCTGTGTTTGGATTCTCCTCTGATCATCAGTCAAGCCAGGCCTAACAAGCTCTAAGGCAGCAAGCCATGCCATCTGTGACAGGCACTGCAGCCGCAACACACATAAACTCCACTTTGGGTAGGCAAGATGTGTCACAGCTCTGGACGAGAAGGGCTGACTACTCTCTCATGGAGTGATCATTTAATTGAGTTATGTGCGATCAAATCAGACTGACAATAGCGCTCACTATTTCAATATACATGTCACTTAAAATGTCAATACGTTGAGATTCTGGCTGAAATGTGTCTCCTGTGAATCGGTGCACTCACAGGTAATATGGAGACCTTGGGGAAGTTGTGTAAAGTTTCCCACTCTCTTCGCAGGTAATCCAGCGAGCCCACAAAAACTATAGGCTTTAGTTCATGATAATGGAAGTTGCTGGCTCTTAAAGGCATCACCAGGTTTCGCAGCCCCACTAAAGCGGACGTGACATCTCCAAATATACAGACCACCACATGGCCGCTCAGCACTGTCATGGAGGCTTCACTCCGGGTCTGCAGGGAAAAGAGGGATACAGGGACGGGGGAGAAGAGCAGAGAGAAAGGGGTGAGGAGGAGTGCAGACAAAAAAAAATAGAAGGAGAGACACACAGGGAGAAACACACGTTTACAAAATAGAAATTAGTGCCGTTAACATAAAACTGGTTAATGCGCATGAAGCATCAGTCTACTTTACACAATGTTAAAAGTCAGCTATCAACTGTTATAAACCCATAATAAATAGTTTGTTAACCAAGTGTTTATCACCTTTAAAGCATTTTACGAACGGGTATTACTAATTACACATAAGCAAAAATTGGTTAACTACTATTCTGTTTATAAGCAGTTTACTGAAAAAAACAGAAAGAGGAATTTGACAGGACACAAACTACAACAAACTTGGTCTTTTTATCTTTTTTTGTTCAAAGGGCAGCTGATTCAATCAGGCTAAAAAATGCAGTTTGTAAGATTTGAGACACATACAGTTTGTATGACTGGGACCCTGTCATAAATCAGAGAGGTATAAATAAACAAAGCTCTTCTGGTGTATGAAGTTCATGTTGAGAAAGAACAATGCAATGTTCTGCTTTCAAGATCTGTCGCCTGGCACACAAGCTTGATGTGCATTCAGTTGCAAGTTTGGGTGTAAGTTAAGTTAAGTAAACCAAACGCTGCTGCGATACAAGTCCATTTAAAGCTAAAACTGTGTCTTTATTTGCTGTAGACATAAGAAAAAAATAAGGAAAAAAGGGGCCACTGCTGTTAAATGGCTTATACTTTAAGTTTAAACATTTTTCCAGATTTGTCTTTTATCTACAGAACATTTCAAGGTAACCCTACTTATGCAGGAATATACAGGCTAACACAAACTAAGCAATGATTAAAATCAAAGTTATATCTATCAAAATTAACAGAATCACTAGCCTACTTTTCAAACAAAAGCAAAAAATATGCTTGAATGTCAGTTATAAAAATGGCTCACTTTTTTAATGATTTATTTGGACAGGATTAACCCCGCCCAAACAAATGATGCTAAAACTTAAATGCTTACAAACTGCCTTGTTAAAACACCTGAGCAAACCCATGCGTGGAGAGTTGAAAAGCTGCTCACAGATTCTTGGTGGATATGTACAAAAAAAAAAACAAAGCAATTAACTCACCTTGAAACAACAGAGAGGCAGTGAGAGAAATTTCAATACATATTAGTATGAATTGAGTTACTACAGTTCTGAGGGGAAACTTCCTCTTGGACATACTTACTTTAACCATTTTTTTAAATATTCTAGCATATGTAAGTGGATTGGAGCTATATAGTTTTTGTTGGCCCACTCACCAGGATGACTTTCTCGATGTCCTTTGACGGGCACCAGTGAAACATCCCTGTCGAGTCATACCTCTTCACGTTCATGTCCATGTTCTCGATTTGCTCATTTCCAGGGATTAGAAGGGGGTCATGTCGACTAATAAAACAGAACAATGTGTTTATTATTAGACCATTTTGTGAAATGAATACAGCCTTGTGGATGAACTAGTAACATGAATGAGGCGAAAAAGACCCCTTGGGTTTCTTGAGATCTACACTGTCTATTCATACAGCATGGTAAAAGTCTATCCTACTCTCAAGGTGGTAAACTTTCTGCTGCACTGCATACTGTAGGCCCCATAACAACCGTATCACTCCTCCATTCCTTCTCGTCCTTTATGTCAAGTCATCAGAAAACTCCAACTCTGATGCCCGCAGTGGTGCAGAGAACAGCAAGACTTGAGTGCTACTGACTGAATGGCATGACAACACAAGGCCAATTACCAGCTTTTACCCTCTCTTCCACTTCCTGACGCCATGCAGCGCAAATAGTAAAAGCTCCAACAGGCTCACACTTTAAATATTTCAGGAATTTGCCCAATCACATTTTGCTTTCCCAACTGATGGCCATTAATGTTTCAACAGCATGTCACAACCAAACAGGCTAATCCACAGCAGTGGGCTGCTGAGTTTTATCCGGTGTAACACTGACCATGAAAGGGCTCCTGTCAGTCCTGTTATACCGCCTCTCTTGTTCTTGCACTTATACTACAAGACGTCTTCTCACAGTTCCTCTAAAGGCAATCCAGAACATTTCACCCCAAACTCTCTGTCTGGACAAAAATGCAAACATTTAGTGCTGTTCCTCAATAAACATTGCTTGTTTAGCAGTGATGCAAATGTAATTTATTCACAATTCATATCAAATAATAAAATCCTCGGTTTAAACAGCACTGTTCAGACTCCAAAAAACAGGGAACTGCAGAGAGACAGACATTTGAGTAATATGGGAGAAAACATCTCAAGAATTTGACATACATCTCTCTCAGTATCACTCTCTCGATCCTCTATCAACACTGTCATTCACTGACAAGGCTTTGATGTTGCCTCTTCCTTCAGCCTGCATTTGGGTTGCATGCCATCGCAGGAAAAGTTAAAGCCGAAAAAAAAAAAAAGCTGTCAATTAGCCACCCTCTCTCTCCACCTCTCTTCCCTCTATCAGTTAGTGCAGGTGATAATAACACTGACAGCATTTAGTGTTTTTACACTCAGCCTGAATCTTTCATCCAGAGGCGCGTGTTGCGCCAATCAACTCCACACAGCCCCCGTCACTTCAATCTGCTCAGCTCCGCTCGCCTCCACACAGGGGCTGACTGGCGCATGCAGGCGGGCTGCTGCTCCAGCTCTCTTTGCCAAGACAGCTATCTTTCACAGAGCTGTCAGCGCTGTGACTGGCAGCCTGTCACCGGCTCCACACACCTCCTTCTCCCTCTGCCTTCTCTCCGCCTCGGGTTGAACCTACCACAAGACTCGAGGAGAGCAGACGTGACGTCTGAGCTACAGTGCCACGCCCAAGGGATATCAGCTGCAGATGATGCTGGGACATCCTCTGCGACTGGATGCATGTCATCAGTCATGACCCGTCAAAAAAGGTTGGTGGGCATGGTGTTAATGGCAACAACACAGTCAAGCTAAGGATAGGTTTGCTCATTTTTACAAAAACGCAATAATTTTATTTGTTTAAATTTTATTCCTGAACTTTTTCTTCTATCTAAATTTGTATTTATTACTTTGAAAGTATATCCCTTGCTCGACATTTCCCCATCCAAAGGAAAACATTCACTAAATATCTTTACTGAGTACATTTACAGTGCATCGGACTGCAAAGCAAATATTTTCCCCGGATGAGATACAATATTTTATTAGATGTACTTTTATATAGGACAAATATTTTCCTTACAGCATGTCTCACTCCAGCATCTATCTCAACACCCTCCCTCCCTCACCATCCTCCCTTCCTCCCTCAGTATATATTTCAAACAGAGTTGAGTTATTCCAGTGTATCACTCTACAGTCACAAGCTGGGGATGGGCGTGCTCCCCCAATCCCTCTCTGCCAGACTACGAAGGCAGCCTCTTGCTTTGAAAATTTTCCCCATCATGCAAACTGACAAAGGCATGCTTTTCAAAAGCCCACAGCCAATCTGTTGATCATTATTTATTTACAAAGGCCTTCAGGCTGCAAGTCCTGTAAAAACCATACTTGATACGTATGCTCGCTCTCTTGCTAGCTCTCTACTGCGTTTTCCCCCTCCTTGCTTGTAGAATAAAGCATCCCTAAGGCTACCTCAAACAATCACTTTTCATTGTGCATAAAATCCACCTTGTAAAGCACAGCTGTTTAATATATATGGTGTTATATGTTGACGGGGGCAGCTGTGAAAGGAGGGCTGTGGACTGTGATGGGTAATTTGATGTTTTGCTGAGGGCTAAGACTTGGAAAAAAAAAAATCTACACCTACAACAGAGGACCTGTCATCCCAGTACCCAAGAGCCAGCAGAATACAGAAGCACCCCTAAAGCAGAGAAAACTTTGACATCGCTTTGAAGCGTTTTCAAAACTGAGTAAATAACTCGCAAGAATTATTATCACTGCGAGATCAAAGCAAAGATGCATATATTACATGGCAAACAGGGACCATCTCCTAAGCAAAAAAGGAAGAGAAGAAAAGGTTTTTGTGCTTTAAGTTCGGCAAACTAAACAGCCTTTTAAACAAGCAGTTAGCTGGAAATGTGCCAATGCCTCGTTGTTTTTGTAGCAGTTTTTCTCCCTCTGAGCGAGGGCATCTAAAATGATGCTCTGCTGCAAACTCGACTGAAGGGTATGACTTTATGTTGGGCTAATGGTTCGGCAAGTGTGAAGGCTTATTAAGTGCTTGTTTTCTAGAGAACTGAGGGGGAGGCCGACAAGTATTCTGGACAAAATCACATGGGCATGCCGGTGCAGTAGGATGAACGCAGCCTGAGGGAAGCTGGCAGGACCAACATACGGAGAGCTCTACTGGAATGTAAGGACACTGCAATAACAAACCAAAAACAATGTATACGAGATAAAATTACTGAGATTAAAACAATCAAATAATCAAAATAAAACCATTTTAGTTTTGTTTTGTGAAATTAAACATTCTATACATATTTGAAAATGTAGTTTTTGCCTTGAGGGATTTGATTCTATCCAGAAAAATGGTTGGAGTTATTTATTTAGATTAATGTGTTTCTCCTGCGGTGCAGCTTCACTGCGCTCATACCAACAGTGACAAGTGTTTGTGATAAAAACCACACAGCTCTCTTTAGATATTCCCATTGTAAAGTCGTAACACTTACTCTCATTAAGAGTAGGGCAGCCGAGCTATGAGTGTTCCTGTCCTGTTAGATCTTCCCCACCATGCCTTCATGTTGCCGTCCCAATCCACACAGCTCGACCTCCCTGAATTTTCGACGCCGTCGTGACGCTAACCCCTCCTCGCAGCCAGAGGAGCACAAGAACCTACCCCTTTTATCTTTCAAAATCAATTAACAGCAATTTAATTCCACAGGACAGGATAAAAGGAAGGTAATATTTGAATTCATATTTGATTCTGATGATACATCTCACATATGGCCTTAAGTACCAGAAACAGTACTCACAGGGGTTCCCACAATAGAGGAGTAGCCTGAGGGCAAAGTAACCATGCAGGTCCCTCTGATTGGCTGCTGGTGTCATTAGTGCCAGCATTGTTTAAGGAGCACATGTGGACCAGACCGGAGGAGGTGACAGCTGGGACTTTAAAGCCAGAGGAGTTCTCAAACGGCTCCTCACAGCCGCTTTTCATGACAGAAATATTATTTCAGCTCTGTCATTAACAGCTGACAGCATGCCATCCTAAACAGCCAGAGCCTAACAGGGCACTTCTCCTCTCTCTTTCCCTCACAGAGTTTCTTACCTCCTTTTTCTGCCACCCCTAATTTGCCCCCTCCCATCCATCCAAACTCCCACCATCTCACCACCAGCAGCATCCGCCTCTGAAGTATCTCTCCCGCACATCCCTCCATTTCTTCCTCCCTCCCTTCCCTTCTTCCTGACTTCCTCTCACTCCCCCGTTTGAAGGCTGGAAGGGGAATAAAATCAGCGACTCTTACCTCATCATTTTAGGCGAGCAGTTGGGCGAGTTTCGCATTCCTCCATTGCGCTGCTTTTTTTTGGGCGAGAGTGTTGATGGATGCTCGTCTTCGACTGTAAACACATGCACAGAATGTCAGAATAGAGAGAGAGATGGTTGGGGATGTGTGCTGGACCTGATATGGAAAAAAAGTAGCCAACAATCAATCAATCATTGCAAACAAAAAGAAAAGAAAAACTAAACAGAAGTAAAGGAAAATTAATAATTCAGTATCAAATTGAGGAAATATAGAGAAAGTATTAGTAATGGATGGTAAATCTGAGAAAGGCAAGAGAAAACCACGCAGGAAAAAGCATTTTATGACCTGAAAATATTACAGAAGGCTCACATCCCAAAACCCCTTTAATTTGGCTCTTTTGAGGTGCACGATTTTTAAAGCATCTTCAGTAAAACACTAGAGAATCTGATGATTCCGCCCTTTAAATTTTGCAGGTGGTTGGACCTCTAGCAGTCTGCATCAGGGTGACCATGCTCATCTAAACCCATTAATTTGCCATGTGATGCTACAGTCTGTCTTTGTCAGTGGAGTCGGGCAAAAGCAATGACAATGAGATAAATTAGAGTTATGGAGATGGATCTTGGGTGGTTTATATTTTTAATTAATCTGTCTAAACCCCAGCCTATCATTGCACTTTCAATCTAAAGCTCACATGGCTCTTCTACAGGTCAACCTCCATGCCAAAAGAACATTCAACACACATCACTAAGAACAGGCCAGGCTAACAGGACATGACTTAGTGGACTATAAATAGGAAGAGCAACTAGTAAATACACACCATCCTCCAGTAGGAAAAGGTCAGGACTACTCTTTCAGTTTAAATGAAAAAAACAAATGATCTCTGTGAGATTAATTATAGTCTATTTTTGTGTTTGATACTTGATGCTGAGCCGTAGCCATGTTTTTTGATCAGATTTAAGTTTAGCTTCCTGTCAGCTATCCTTTTCTGTGCTGAGAAATGGGGGGGGGGGGGGGGGGGTGGGGGGGGCTATTTTTAAAACATTTCTTTAGTCCCAGTAAGACAGAAAGGAGGACA
>JAQMCX010000003.1:14727353-14757306 GCA_029814765.1 Acanthurus leucopareius | reverse complement strand
ATAGATAGATAGATAGATAGATAGATAGATAGATAGATAGATAGATAGATAGATAGATAGATAGATAGATAGACATACAATATCTACAGTAAATTGCTGTGTAAAACTGTTTAGAAACAAAAAATAAACATATTCACGTAAGCCACAACTACACAACCTATGGCGTCACATTGAACAGATCACCCCACATAGACAACATTACAGACACGCACACATACACGTACACGTACACGTACACGTACACGTACACGTACACGTACAATTACCTCTACATGGTTACAATACACGGAGCACACACCACAGACACGTAACAGCATGTGTTGGGCGGTGTAACTTACAGGCACGTAAAGTGGTTGCGCAATCATGAACAGAGACAGAGGAAAGTGGGTAGGCCCTCTGAAGGGTGTCCATGTTACTATGTACACTGCCTGACATGCAAGAGCAGTCTCGTTCTGAACGGCCGCAATCAAAACAACATGCCAGTTTCATTCGTTTGTAGACGGACATCTTGGCTACAGTCATGTTTTGGGATGAGAGGAGAGGAAAAGCAGCAGGTTAATGGCAAAAGGAGAAAAATTCATCCAGGGGGAAGTCGGAAGGTAACTTCATCAGAAAGTGCAAGCCTTAGACTCTGGCTTCCACAGACTTGAGCCTCAATTTTAAATAAACACACCTGAAACGAGATTTTTTTTAAAAGAACTCTATAACTTTTACCTCAACAAGTTGTCCCAATATTATCGGTTTTAAATTTTTTGTCTGGAAAAGCTTACATAAAATTGAACATAATATTGGTTATAATAATCATTTGCCAGCGCATTATTTCTCCTCGAGAGGTCAAGCTGTGTGCTAAGGCTGTAACAGGTCAAAAGGCAAAACCATAAAAGTGGGGAAGAGGGGTGAGGAGAAAGGGAGGAGGAAGGGAGGCATTCAGGGAAGAGAGGCATGAGCAATGTCTTCAGCAGCAAACCTCAAACAATGTTTCATACATTTGTACATCCTCTATCCATTTGGCTAAAGGAGTGGATCACGTACCTGTATCCCATCATGCAGCTGTAGCGGCTCTGTCCACGGCATCACACTATTCTACAAGTCTAGACTGGCTAATTCATGCTACTTTGTGTTCAGACCTGCAGTTTCACTGCTCCGCTCCCCAAGGACAGCTTCACTTAAATGTACATGTGTGCATGGATTGATTTTCTGGACAGTATGGTTGAATGTGAGTACTGTATGTTTATAATTTTTCTGCAATTCTTTGTCAATTCAAAGGGAGATTATGTTACTTCTAGAAGAGGAAATGTAGTTCTTCTTCATTAATATTTAATATAGATAGTAAAATGCATGCATGCATATTATTACTACCTGGTGTGGTGTAAAATGACCAATAGCCTATGATGGATCATGTTAGCAAACTTAGCTAAGTTCTCTTGTGCCATTGTTATGACAAGGCCATAGCTGATGTTGGTTTTAACTTTACTAGTTGAGGCTAAGTTGATTTTCAACATTTAATTCATATTTACCATATGCTCAAATTTAAAGGTAAAAGATATTGACTTGGCCATTACATATATTTATATCTTGTGTACTTATCACCACACAGTAAAATCAGGGGATAGAAGTTGTCTCTCCTCTGATTTTTCCACATTCACTCTTTCTTAACAAAAATAAGGGAAAATGCATTTTACCAGTATGTTTTAAAATCTGATTTAAACTAGGCGAGTGCTATGTTTTTGTTTGTTTGCCACATTATGCATTAATTTCTAAAACAGTAGGAGCTTAGGCATTGCAGGCCTAAGTGACATTTGTTACTAATGATCAGCCTGCATCATCAACGCCTTAATGACAGTTGCATCAAAGTAATTATTCACGGTTCTCTTCACTTAAAGTTCTTGTAAAAAATTACTTTTTTAAAAACTAGTTGTTCTTGTCCAGATGAGACTGGATAAAAGAAATAAAAGGCTTAATTACTCGTCAGCCTGCAGCCAAAATACTGCAAGCAACCAATTTCTGTCTATGTGGTGTTTGTGTGTGTGTTTGTATGTGCGTGAAGCTCTGAGCCCCGAGGGAAGCGGTAGTGAAAGTCCCCAGAGTAGCACATCTAGATTGCTGTGACTCTGAGCAGAAACAGTCCCTGGTCCCCATTCCCTCTTCGCCAAGGTGCAAACAGACAGCAGCCTAATACTGTCTGGCACCTTTACAGAGACACCTTCAGCATCTTTGACTCTGAGTTACATCGGAAAATAAGATTTTGAGTGAAGTAATATGTTTCAGTTTCTGGCCAAGGAAAGAATGGGAAGCGCAGATCATAACCCATGGGGTGGAGGCATCAGGGACTGTTGTATCCTGCAGCATGCACATGCGCCTTATGAGCATGTAATAAGCATGCAGAAAGTGTAGTTTTGTCTCAGCAACAAGGGAAGGTACAGAGATAACTGTTCACAGTGTTGAAACAGTTTAGGAGCGTGGCAGACAAGTGCAGCGAGGCTTTCACTTCATGCTGATACTGCATTACTTCAGAGTTCTCGCTTGGACATCGGACCACAGTTCATGTATATTATGATGTAGATTATTGACACATGGAAGGGGGGAAATGGAGAACACAAGACACATACACACACACACGCACACACTGACAATGTTTCTGACTTCTGACTTCACAGATACCCAGATTCTGGCCTAGAATTGTACGGTGTCCATTTCAGGGCAATCCTAAACGAAGATTCAACATGACAGCAGCCCTGATAAACTGTCTGCATGGGTTTGATCAGACACCATCTCCCAGAATCCACTTAGGCACAACATACTCAAACAGAAGCTATCAGGGCGCCATGTTGAATAGGAAGGATGTACCAAAGAAAGCACCATTCTTATATACGTCCCTCCAAAATGTCCCTTTTCAGCAAGAGTGCAAGGATGCTCATGATACTGTTAACTTAAGACATGAACTTGTGAACATTAACAAACACAACAGACAGTTGCATTAAGTAGTAAAGCTGTTTGAAAACTTGGAAAGGCAGTGCTCATCGAGCCCTAAACTAACCTTGTATCATGTAAAAAAAAAAACCACTAAGAACTTCCATCTTAGGATAATAAATTTGATTCAGTTTTTAATTAAAATTTCAAAAGCCAGTTCAAAAAAACACACAGATTTAGTCCTTGCATTTTTGCCGAACAGGTTTCAGGAGATTTAAGTTTCCTCTACAGACATCACCATTTAAATGTATCCTTATTGGACATGAATCTGGCACGGCGCTGCCATCTAGTGGCAATCTAATGCTATGACAATTACCACTGTGAATCGGGGGATTTTTAATCCAGTGCAGTGAGTGGAACAAAAAAGAGGCCTAACGACTGTCCAGATTTGAAATGCACAAGACCGACGCGGTGACATTTCAATCCTGAGAGGAACTGACGGTCTCTGAAACCTCAGCCCGGGCAGGGCGAGGACCCAGAGTGGCTGAGATCACAGAGAAGTGGGGCAAAGGCGAGACCAGATTGTTTTGATTGTGTTTTGGCAACCTAGCTCGTTGGGATTTACAGAACTTCCCACAAGGGCATTTTCGTCTCTCTCAAAGTACAGCCACACACAAAACTTCCTTTGACAGGAAGCAGATCAATTTAAATTTCAGTGGTTCTTGTTAATTTTCTTCCCCTTGTGTTAGCTCTTCTAAATCTTTGATTTCTGTATGACATGTCAGATTTTTATTACTTTCCTAGAACTTCCTCAGAGCATAGAGAGGTTAATCATGGGTAATGGCATAAGACTTGCAGCAGATTGGCTCTCAAATGCCAAATATGAGTTTGGTTTGATGATCAAATAGTGAGGAAAAACTGCAGGGCTCATCGGCCACATCCGATTAAGTCACACTCTATTTAATTGTCATATCCAACTAGTAACAGCACCAGCTGACTGGGCAGATGACGAGGAGGCCTGATGCTGGTGTGTGTGTTTGATTTCTGCTGTTTTGGTTTCGGTCTGGTCTGAGCACAGTGTAGAAATGAGAGGCGAGGAGAGGGATGCAGAAGCTACACTGGTACATGCAACATAGATACAGTATACTATTTGCTGAAGAGGATAAAAAAGAAACACTTGCACTGCACTCTGGGTAATAGTACACCCATTTTCTTTTTACTCACAATAAATCACTACCAGTGAGTAGTTAAAATAAAGTGGTGTTTTCCAATGGCAGCAGGGAAGGAAATACATCAAAAGTGTGTCACTGGTCATAAAGAAACATGGGAAAAAACAACAGAAGAGAACAAAACATGATAGAACAGAACATACTATATAGACACAGACTTCCATTGCAGTAATGGAACTGTCATCTTTCTAAGTGCAACTCTCCTGCTGGCAACAACTGTAATAAGATAAAACACAACGTCATGTCCATCACTGGAGAGAAGTAAACAGTTTATCTAAATGAAACTAGAGTGTGAAAGGTCTGTTAATTCTGTGAGCTGGAAGAGGAGAAACATGTCTGAATAATTGAAATGACACAGACGAGAAGGAAATCTGGCTTCGTGTGTATCAGGCTGCTTTCATGTAATTGTCTCTGACCTTTTGTGGAAATATGGGATATTCACCTGAATTATTCATCCGCTGACTAACATGTCCTGACAAGTGACTACTGTACATAGGTCAGGTCATATTCATGTGCTGTTCCTGCCTTAATGGTAATGTTATGTCTGCATTAAAAAGGTAGGCAAACTATCATTCTGACAGCGGCATGCGTGTATTGTGAAAAATTTGAAGATAAGTAGTTAAGAGCACATTTTGTCTTCAGCTATCATATCATTTTGCATGACCTTAAAACCCCTGAGAAGAGCGGTCAAGCTCAATATCTATCAATATTTTCACAAAGATCATTTAAATATGAAAATAATATGATGCATTAGGTCAAGTTAATCAATATTTTGAATATTACAGGAAAAAGTTCATTTCCTCATGCAGAAAAAACTTCAAATTGTACAAATCTTAGTATTCTGGCTCGTTCTACAGATTGTGTATGTATAATTCTAGCTACTCATGCAGCAGAGGAATAAGAAGTTGCTGTACTGACATCATTGTAAATAGTAATAAAGTTTTAAAGTGTCCAAAATATTAATTGGATAAAAGAATGTACCGTGTGTAAACTCACTTCTTGTAATATGTATGATTTATTCCTTTTCAGAACTTTTGTCCTGTTGACTTTAGGTTTTACTCCTGCAAATTTCATGTGCTTTCATACATTTTAATTTTGTGTAGATTAAGTGGTGATTAAATGGTTAAACCAAAAAAAAACACACTTAAAGATGGCAACACCAACATTTCCACTGGGAAAAAAAAAAATCTGATATTGACTGATGACTTTACCATAAAGGATGTTATGGAAGTTTAAACGGGGCCTATAACAAAAACACTTTCCTAAGGGTATAACTTTGTGACAACACATATTACCTCTGAAAACAAGGTGCCACAGTACAGAAGAACAATGACACAATGAGAGGTATTATATTAGTGAACAGACTCACAAAACTTTATGTATAATGATACAGTCGAACCCACAGGTAGGATTTGGAGTGAGAAGATGGGAAAGAGGAGTATCAATGAGGCAAAATAAAGGCACAGCTACTCACGTCGTTTGCAGCCACATTTCTTGATCCGCTTAGGGTCTGTGATGTCGTCATGACAAGCTTTGCAGTAGAAAAATGCTCTAAAATTGACACAACAAAAATGTTTAGCGTTTCAAATAATCATAATCCATGATTAGTGACCATTTGTTCATCAGGATGGTCATAATACCTCTTTACTTCTTTGGCATCACTGGCAATAAAGAATCCCAGTGTTCCCTCCTGCATCTTGACATGGTTTCCCGGGTTGATGAGGATGCTGGATAGTTAGAGAAATAAGACACATCATGCTCATTAACCTCTGAACAAAACTCAGCCCATGCACAGAACATCATGCTAATCAAGAGGAATGTTACACACACTTGTTGAAGCAATCAAGCGGACCTGCACTGCACTTATCTGGACTGTTTTTGCATCATCACATCACACCTGTTAAAGTTATAAGAGCTTGATTTGCTCTCATGTGTTTTATCATGTGTGTTGGCTTAATAACAAAGCAGCTGCATCTGTTTTTGGTCAATTTGCTGTTTTGATACTCACATGAGTGAAAAGAACGTACAACAGCGTGATCACACATAGAATTTTAATTCTTTTTTTTATAGAATGGCATTAGTCTGCCCTGAGGTTAGAAGGGGGACAGAGAGGTACGAGTAAATGGACAAGGGCAGAAAGAATTAAAATTATGGCCATGGAGTGGTTATAGTCTCAGCATTCAAATACAGTCAAAACAAATATCATAATGGCCACTGAGACATGGCTGAAGTACAGAGAATGTAAAGTAGGTGTTGTTACCTCGGTTAGTATTTGACAGTGGGATACAAGGGAATGTACAGCTCTTCTTCCTGTCGATATAATGCTAATTACACTAGTGACTCTAGTCAATGAAAATGGAAGAATAGAGAACAGATACTAGAGTCAATAGTCTACTTACTGTAGTTGATAGAATTACTCTTGGAAGTAAGAAATTATTGTAGTAAAGTTCAAAATTCAGTTATAATGTATGTCCAGAAAGGTTGTGTTGACTTAAAATGATATATTTCTTACGTTTTTTTATTTAAAGACAAAATAATAAACATGTTAAGCTAAGTAAAAGGCTGCACCAAAAATAAATATCAATATACAGTAGTTAGTTAAACTGAAGTTAAGCTAAAGACCCTCACAGCTCTTAAAGTGATAGGCTGTATCATTCCCCATTAATTAGACTGTGACAAAGAGTTGACAACACGCACACATATTTTACGCTCACACACACGCGCACACGCACACACACCCCGGTCATTAATGGTCACCTGTGGGTAACAATCATCAATGATGTGAGTGTGAACTAAGGAATCAAACACTGTCACACCCCTTCAAAGTAAGAGCCCAGATGAAAGATGAAAAAAAAAATCATCTTTTCTTACTCAATCCATTTAAATTTTTTGTGTCAATAAAAGCGCTCATATTGCTCACTGAACTATGGCTAGAGCTGGGCAAAAAATTCTCATCAATTTTAAGTCTTTGTATTTTAAATATATATTTCCTTTAGAGTAACTACTTAAAAAAAATGTATCTCTATAGACACAGGGAGGAAGAGAAGTAGCACCACTAAGAAAACATCCATCTTACTACATCTTTCCTTTGGGCTCTGGAAAAAGGCTACATTGGAGAAAATAAACAAAAATATTAAGGGAGCAATTGAATCCATATACATATCAGGCTGTGATCAAATTGCACCACTCATGCAGATCAGATTTTTCTTTCCACATTTATCTGTGCAAGAAGTAAAATAGTATCTAACATTCACTCAGATTGAATGGCCCCCAGAGAAGTAAACAGGCATTACGCCTGGCATGCTCTTTAGTGAAAATAAATGAAAGAAAACAGATCAAATCAAGACAGTTCCACAAACATTGCTGCCCAAATCTGAGATTTTTACAGGCGAATCTATCCAAGACATTTTTCTTCGGTCGGGTGCAAACTGGTGAATAGAAGCTTGGAAAGCATCAAAACCTCATATTGTGAGCAACAAGGCAGGCATCAAACATCTTAGGTGATAGTGTCTTAGCATGCAGTTACCAAACAGCATGAGAAGGACAAGAGTCAAACAGAAAGGCATAGCCACTGCAGTACAGGTATAGGGACAGGTATGTAGATGCAGACGGTTGCAGTAACTTCTGTGCAGTTGGATTGTTTCTCAAACACCAAACTGACAGGAAGTGACCTCACTTAGGAACATCTACTCGAGAGACGCACGAGCATGACCGTACAAAGTGGCTGAGACGCACAGAAATGCACACATACAAACATTCACACACACACGCTCTCCCTCTCATCGTATCCACACGCGTACGCAGACGGACATACATGCACAGATGGATAAACATTTAGCACTGAGAACATGAGAGGGTGATGGAATGCAAAAGTGAAATGTGGGGGCACTTGTGATCATCGTAGCCTTAAATTTTCAGTTTGGATCAACTTAACGCTATCCAAATTCAACAGCTCCATGCCTTTCCTAGTGTGTGAAATGATGAAAAACAAAGAATGGTGAGGTGCTGCTGGTGTAATAAAACCATGAAGAAAAAGACATGCTGTTAAATCAGCCACTGCCTACAGCAATGGCAAAAAAAAAAATTAGATTTATTTCAACATTAAATCCAAAATGTAGAACAACAGATTATCAGTGCTTATCAACGCCACATCTGAGATCTAAGATATGTGTATACAAAACTCCTCACTGAATCAGAGTCAAAGAACCATGAAGCACTGTTCTGGCAATGATTTTAAAAAACACCATGAGTGGAATAATCAGCTTGGCAAAGCTCACATACAGTAGGATAACGACTGAGCAACACTGAAAAAGAACTGAAAGTGAGAGAAACAAACTAAGCAAAGGACTGGTAGAGGACAGAACTGAAAAGATCAAATAAGAGGTAGATATGGAGAGGGTGAGCGTTTGGCCTTGGTACACCAACAACAGCAAAGACAAAGAAACAGCACTTCTACAAACACGTCCAATTTATCTATCCTCTCTCTGCCTGCAAAGAAGTTAGTGCATTAAGCACAAGGGACACCATAGAAAATAGTTAGAAAAAGAGGCCTGTGAGATAGGGTTTGGAAAAATATCCTTGGGGGAAACTCCCAAAGTCAGAAGCTTTAAAGTGGTGGAGATTGGGTGGAACTTTGGAAGTAAGATAAGGTAGAGGGCATACCGCTTTCTGCTTCTGCAAACAACAAGAAAAAATCTCAAATCAAACAGTTATCATGAACATAAAAAGAAGAGGAGAATATGACTGTTACTATTGTTTCTCTGCCTGTTAAGTAGGTACGCTCTATACAGCGCAGTTCAGTGACTGCATGTCCGATGGTGAGGTCCTTGTACCTAAAATGACTGTTTACTGATACACATCTGCTTGACTTTAATAGTGATTATCTTTCCACATTGACATGACTAAAACAGATGTCTCTTAAAATTGTGGTGAGAAAAAAATCTGTAGGTAGAAAGACAACAATGCATAGAGTCATCAGAGTCATTATAAGAAAGTAATAAAATGCATTGAAAATAAGGATTTTTTGTAACTTAACTGGATTAAAAAAACCAAGATCATAATTGGATAAATTCAAACATTTTCTTCAAACTACAAATTTTATCATGTGAAAGTAACTAAATTCAGTTTTGTTTTAATTCATAATGTCATGTGACCATTATAAACCTTGCCAGTGCACCAAAAAACATTTGTCCCAGGTGGATGGGGAGGGGTGGGCGGGATTTGCCAATTTGAGATTACTGAAAAATAGTCACTACATGTCATTTTTGTGATATGACTGACATGGATGTGTAGCTAATGGTTAATATACAGACTAAACAGCAACATATTAGAATAAAGTTAGAGGCACATATGAAATGAGATCCAGATGTGCAGCTAACTGGCTGATTTGGTATGGAACTGTCTCCAAACTGACAGCATAGTATACTTGATTTAGGACCAAAAAAAAGGGCAGTAAATGTGATGTTGCTTCAGACCAGTTACCTAATACATGCCTGATTCCAAGTTTAAATTTTAAGTCTATTTTTTAGCTTTCATTCCTGCAAACCTGCAGGGCTAAAAGCATATAAATAAAGCATATGAATGAAAGAATAAAACCTGACCTCTCTTGGTAAGAGTATCAGACCCTTGGCTCTTAAGTTCTCTTCAGCAAAGAACTACATTTTTTTATAATCAGTTGAATTAATTTGTTTGACAAATAACAGGATTTCCCACTAAGATGGTATTAGAACTGGATCAAATTTTGTGAAACATAAGGCAAAAAGGCCTAAAGAATGAATGATTTGGTTTTGGTGCAGATCCATTTGTTTACAAGATGGCAAGATGCTAATTATTTGTACTACCGCACTTTAATGAAAAGTAATGGCATACTAAAACAGGCTAATTTTCTCTGATTGTGCAGCCTTGGCAAATGTTTGCTCTCTGAGTTCTTTCTAGTTCTGTTATTTAGTGTACTGATGCTTGGTATCAGTAAGTAAGTCATTGTGCATTCACTGTTTTAGAAACAAAGTGAACCTAGAAAATATACAATTAAAACAGTTGGTCATATCAACATGATAACAATCACCAGCAAAAAGTTATCAATTACATTATGAATATCAACTGTGATTAAAGCTGCAAAGAGAATTCAGGGAGAAACATCAGATATTTCATTAGATATCACAATTGTATCTGATGTTACTGGGAGAAAGATTCACTGTACAAACCTGCTCTCTCTCTGCTCAGACTTGTACTCGATGGCAATAAGCAACAGCTTCAGCTTCACGTAACACAGCCTGTAAAACATGAGCACTCATTAGAGGAGAGTAGTGTGTTAGCAAATGACTGGTGTGTACAAATACCTTGAAAATTCACATTCTTATACTCTCACAGTCCCTTTTTATGTCTTTTTCTTTACCTCATAATTGTTGGTTACCTACCACTGACAGTGGGCTTGCTGAGTGGGGAAAGAGTGATACTTACTCACAGACAGTGGGGAAGGAGAGGCCCACAAAGGCACTGGACAAATACTCTGTGTACATCTCATTAGCCACTCCTTCTAGGTAATACTTCTGCCATGTGTCCTCCTCGATCTGACAAAAAACAAGCACGGAAATGTCACATGTGGTGACAGAAAAGAAAAAAGAAAAGGAAAGAAAAAAGCAACACAGTTTTCCTTCCAAAAGCAGCCCAATGTGGTCTGCAGATGTTCCGCCGCACAACATTGGCCTGGTCATTATAAGCTGATCCATCATCTTTATGACATGAGAACAGTTCTTTGATAGAGACAAGCACCTCTTCAATTTTTAGCCGCAGAAACACTGAACAGATTCCGTATGACCTGTCATGGTAAAATATGATGTGCCAGGACGACTGAAAACACTCTAATGGAAGTCTTTCTCTGGACAAAGACGTCAAAATTTTCCTGGGAATGTTCTGCGTTTGATAGATGTAGTCCATCTGTCAGCAGAAAAACCTACTGTATCCACTTACTCCCAGCTCACCTTAAATCCCAGAATAAATCATCTAATTCACAAAAATGCAAAGCGAGAATTCATTCATCCATATTGCTTCGGTCTGTTCAGAGGGACTGACTGAGACAAGGCAAGTTAATCTTGTCCTCTGCGTTACCTCGATGAAGGACCTCATGGAGAAGAGGTTGGCTAGCATGGTGGACAGGCCCTGAGCCAGACAGCTCTGGGCAATGAAGCCTGCCTTCAGCTCCGCCAGGCAGATAGCATCGTCACCCTCCTTCCAGTTCCAGCTTGGAATGTTCAGCAGATGGGCCTTCATCACATGACAGACAGACAGACAGAGGCACGGAAACTAAGCGAATGGTTTATATTTCTTGAATAAATACTTTGACATCTAGGGAAATATGTGTATTTGCTTTGTGGAGGAAAGTTAGTGATAGATGAGTAGATTGATAATCATGTCGGGACCAAGAGCATGCAACATTTCCACATAAAAATGTCTAAAAATGACTCTCTTTGTTTTATATTTTGTTGAGTTGTGTCCTTAAATTATCCCAAATGTTTCCAGGAAAGTCTAAACTCAGAAAACAGTGAAGCAGTGAGCATTGAAAGGTGAGAGCTTAAAAGGCCTTACCTTGTTGTGATATTGTAGCATTTGTGTGATTATTCTGATCTTAGGATGGTAATTCTTGATCGAAATAACCCTGGAGTAAGAAAATCCGGCAGAGAAATTGAACACTGAAAAAGTCACAACTTCTCTGGTCAACTTCCAGTGATTTTAAAGTCTAGAGGATACAGTACCTCATGATGTTGGAGGCATCTTCAGCATCAGGATCTGCACAATATTTGTTAGCTAGAATTAAGCAGGCATCTGCTGACTCGATCTGCGTGTGGAGAATCAAAGAAAAAGGCACATCATCATGACAGTACAAGTCAGTTTTTATTGCCAAGTATATAGCACTTCTCTTTACTTAAAGTTAAACAAACTAGTTGGTTTTCCCCTGGCCAATGCCAATGCACTGTTTTTACTCATTTTTTCTCCATTTTGTTAAGGACATATAAAAGGTTATAAAATGGATATCCCTATATCTTCAAAATTACAAATTTATTAAATGAAATTTTGCCCTTAAACTGATCAAACAATCTTCAACATTCGCCTAAAGGTCTGCTGTGTAGGATTTAGTGGAATCTTTCGGCAAAAACAGAATTTAATATTTAGGATATGTTTTCATTAGTACATAATCACTTGAAATAGAAACTGTTGTGTAGTCTTT
Organism: Acanthurus leucopareius; assembly: GCA_029814765.1. Taxonomy (NCBI): domain Eukaryota; kingdom Metazoa; phylum Chordata; class Actinopteri; order Acanthuriformes; family Acanthuridae; genus Acanthurus; species Acanthurus leucopareius. The sequence continues at coordinate 14,744,943 of JAQMCX010000003.1, read as the reverse complement.
ATTTTATAATGAGACCTTTATATCTAAAGTAATAGGAAGTCCATTTCCATGAAGCCTGTCATGTTGGACCCCCATGTTTCTACAGAAGCCCAGAATGAACAAACCAGATACTGGCTCTTCGCAGGGTCTTTGGCATTTTTTGTGTTTTTAATCACAAGCTAAGGGTATTCAGTTGGTTGCAATTTGCAGCCTTTCTGCTGGGTGAAACTAAATCCTACACACACACACACACACTGGACCTTAAAGTTCAAAACTGCTGTTCATAATTTTAAGTGATTTAATCTTTTTACGATTCCTGTCACCAACTTTACCTTCACTCGGGCCAAATCGTGAGGGTTGAGAACAGATCCCTGGTAGAACTCTACTTGGGTGAAGTGACGTTTGAACAAGGCTTCCAGCTCAAGATTAGGGGAAATACTAATACGGAGAAACAAAAAGAAGGGTCAGTGCATCTGTAGTTCCATAAGTTCATAGGCCGACTTTGTATTCTTTGAAAATATATGTTTTGCTAACCTACACGTGGCGAGGAAGAAAAAAAATATAACTTACTTATGGAGAAAAACAATTTCTACATTGACATCATCCCTGTCCTTGTGTAGGAAGTCTTTGAGGAAGTTGGAGACACTTTCGAGGGTAATATGACCACAGACCACAATATGCCTGGAAGGGGGGAAGAAATCATCTTGAGTGGGCAACATAAATCACTGCAGACACTGGCATATCTCCCAAAGATAATCAGTCAAACCAAAGCACTCTAACATCTAACTCAAATATAGACTAAATAAAAAACTATATACATGTCAAGAAACGTCTTTTCAAAGCAAACAAGTAACTGAATTATATCCTTTTTGCCATAAAAGTGAATATTTTCCCTCATGTAATGAAAGTGGTTAAATTCTGCACGACAAGTGCAATCAAACACTCAACTCTGAACCACTTTAGAAAATCTAAGATACAATCACGCAGCCCACAGCGGTTGGATTGTCATCCGTTCCCAATATAAAACCTGTCCCCTTAGCCAAACCGCCCCTTTGTGAGCCGAATGGATGTTGACAAAGACATGTACATCAGTATGCTCGAGCTTTTATACAGAACATTACTAAAAACTTTCAAAGTGATTTGGAGGCCTGTGGTTGACACAAATTCTAAACAGGACCTTGGAGTATTCGACGGGTCCCTTGGCAAAACATGAGGTGCATTAGAGCCCAGGGATCTGCCAGACGGTGAGCAGGGCTGATTACAGCGGTAACGAAGAACGACATTAGATTGGAAAGATTTTTTCAGAGGAGGTTGTGTCCCTGTTTGTCCTCTGACTGCACTGCAGGCCAGAATGATTAAAAGGTCAGCTTCACAGTGAGGCCTTCACTACGAGATGAGAGTCATTTAGGAAGTCTGAATAAATGTCTTTTTAAGATTCCAGCATCTCAACAATGAAACGTGGTGCTTCTTATTAAGTTCTATGTTTCGTGTATCAGTTACTGTTAATTGAAAATATTCTCTGCTCTATTTATTTACTTACAAAAATTTATGTTTAGGTTTTAGGTGATTTACTCCTTCAGTGTTATTGTAGCAGGGTTTTAAGTCCTGAAATGAAGTAGTAATTATTAAAAATGCTTGGGAAGTAAAGCTAATGACACAAAAAAAAAATCAGTACTCAACCATGAAGTGGTTATGATTTAATCACACTAATCTTGTGGATTTAAGAAACTTTATACGCTTCATTTGCACTGCGGTAAGCTGAGCTTCACTTCAGGAGTTAAAATTAAATGTCACCCAGTCTCATTGCCAAACCCCTAAATGAGAAATCCAAACATGCTCAGTATAATACGGCCCTTATATTGACATGGATTAGTGTGGACACTCGGCAGACACCCTAATTGCCCTATAGAGACCTGTAAGGCAATCTGTGTAATGACAATGGCCTTATGCACTACTTAGCAGGATGTGCTAGGAGACAAATGAACCACTTTAGTCTGGACTGTCTGCATACTTGACAGCTTTGCATTCAACAACGTAAGTATTAGGTTACTCTTTCCTAAAATAAATTAAAAACAAAACACTGTGTTCATATTAATTCTTCGTTCAGATCTTATCATTGAAATAGATGTGTTTCTTTAAATCTTTCATTGTAAAGCTCTCACACATAAGAAGGAAGCTCTGGCTAACATTAACAAGCATTAACCTTGACATTTAAAATTTTATAGAACGCTATTGAAGTCTAACTCATTCTGGCATGTTTAAAGGAAACAGAGATATTTACTGATGTTAAATGAGAACCATAGTCCAGATCGCTGAGTGCTCTGCTATCCTGCACCAGATGGACTGGGTAGGGCTCAACTGAAGTGGACTTGGCAAAGTAGTGTGACAGACATACTGAGAGAATGGCAGTTTGTGGATGTTGCGGGGCATAATGGTCTTCACAGATGTCGCCTCTGTCCTTTAAGAGAATCTAATGAGCAGCCGTGATTGCATGGTTGGCCAGAGTTGAGCGAAGGGCCGTGTGGTCTTACGAGCTGATGAGCTGAGATGTGTGTGGGCAGCCAGCAGTATTTTGGCACAAGATGTCTCTTATTTCAAGAGACGAAAAACATTGGTCATGTTTTCCTATTCCCGGTATCCAGATGCCCTTCTCCAAGGGCAGAGGGAATATTCAGATTTATATGGTTCATCATTTGGTTTGTGTAGATTCAACATTAGGCTCTGGCTCTCAGACACTCGCACTCACACTAAAGCGCAAACCTGAAGGTGTAAATGCATAAGGAAAAACAGCTGCACACACACTTACATAAGCACTAGTGCCTGGCTTTCACTCTGAGTAGTTGATTTATCAGCAAAGCAAAACTTTCTTGCTCATGTTTCAAACTTTATTTGCTCCCCTGATCAAGCCACAAAATTCAGTCTCTGCATTTAAGATGGAAATATCGTTGAGATATTAAGCTTCACTAGATAGACATCATCAAAATTGTTGTGCCTCCTCTGAGTTTTCCTCCTCTGTGTGTGCCAAAAGTGGCCTCAAATTGAACACAGATCATTTGATGGTTAAACAGGATATAACAAAAGGATATCATAGATAATTGAACCATTTATAATTGCTTGAACAAAATCCCTTTCCTCTGGTTAACCTGATTGTACAGTTCAGCTTAAACTATGGACATAATTTAAAAAAAAGAAAAATCAGACAAGACAGCAAAACACATCAATCCAGAAACTAAAAAAAAATAAATAAACATGTGTCACACAATCACATTAAATGCAAAAGGGTACGGGTATTACAGAGCGTGCACACAAAACATGCAGTCAGGAAATATCCCGGGATGTCATTGGGGATTTACTGAATACAAAATGAACAAACAGAGCTCAAACATCAGCAACAGAGGTCACTCACTAAATACTGCTCTAATCCTTATGTCAGTGATGCAACTGAATGCAAGAGTCATCATCAAACTGATGAAATTCATACAACTTGGTTTTATTTTATTCACTTCCAGGGATTTTTTACGAAAAAATTAAAAGAATCAACACAGCCATGTGCTGTCATTATTCTTGTGCAGATACTGTATGCATAGTGCACTCTATCTCTGCAGTGTAATACTATGCAGACTCTCTTTGTAAGCGTGTGTCTTTTCATACCTGATCATGTGTGAGTCTCTGGGCCTGCTAGCCCTTACAGAGGACTTTCAAAGGTGTATATCAGAGTTCAGCCAGGGTTGAACCCAGTTCTCGTGCCAACCCCACTGTTGAAGTCGGGGCTAATGGAAACCATAGAGTCATAATGGAAACCACAGAGCCCTGAGTGCAGAGGGCGCCAGCAGAGTGCAACACTTGTCATTATTATATCAGCATACGCAGACCAAGTGCTGTCACTGTACTCGTGGGCGTATGCTACACTGCGCAGAGTACTATAAGCAACACTAGCATGAAAAAGAAACTGAGCACGGCTCCAATGTTAAATCTCTCTCACTTCCAAATAACCTTCAAGGCCCGTTTTAAATGACAGCTTCCAGGCCAGATCAAATAAGGGTTGCATTTAAAATAGTTCACAATGTATCATGACCTCATTGTTTGTGAGCTCTGTAATCAGTCAGATACTTGTAATCTCCTAATCTCATTTCCATAATAGACTTTTTTTGTGTGCTGACAGCTGCTAAATGACTGAACTGCCGACGGCAACCCTAAACCCACATGAATAACCAGTTTTGTCTATGTGTCAGATCCTATACACGTAAACACCAAACACATACGTTTCTAAATGTTTATGCAAAAGAGCCTGGTGCCACTCTAAGCCTGTGTGTTTGGTGGGTATCTTCTGATTGTTTCCATGTGTTTGTGCTGTACATCTAACCAGAAAGAGAGAGAAAAAAAAATGGAAGGAGAAAATAAAGTGTGTGGGAGAAACTATCCCTAGTTTTGACAAGGGCTTCTCTCAACACCCATCTGTGAGTCTGGGCTGAGGTCACCGGCCAAACATAACATTTCATCAATCTTATCGCAACGACAGGCAAACATTATTGAACAAAGGCCTTTCTTTTTTTTTTCTAATGCCTCATTCTATTGCTGACTCTTGAATCCGCCCTGCTGAACAGAGTGACTAAAGCTGATGGGAGTAAGATTGAAAGAGAGGAACAGAGTGAAAAAGACGAGACAGTATAGCAGGAGATGAGAGTAAAGAAGAAGAAAAGAGAAGAAGGAGATAGAAGAAGTCTAAACTCCCCATTTTGGACCCACCACATTTGGATTAAAATCAGTCTGTGTGCTGAATATCAGTAAGGTTTGAGCCACGAGGAGGAGGGTAGAGCAGTACTGCACATTAAGAACTGTGGTAATCCTGTACAAACAGTAAAATGACCACAGTGTCACACATACTTTACAGTGCGCTGGAACCTCTGCTGTGAGAGGCCAGTTTACACACACACATAAAATAACAAGAGCGTCTGGAGACAAACTCCACCACCACCACCACCACCACACAAACACGAGAACCAGGCGAGCACCAAGACCCAGGCAGGCAAAGCAAGCCAAAAGCAATTGAGAGCCTCCAATGGGAGCCGAGGCATCCAGCATTCAGGGTGTGGGAGCTGACTGAAGATCAGGGCCAGAGTCATGTCAAGCATTGATGATGCGATGGCTAGCAGTGATAGACAACAGGAGGGTGGCTTTTTCATGGAGTTGGCAATCAATGAAAAAAGCCACGAGACTGCAGGTCAAAGAGAACATGCCAGAAATAATGCAGTTTTTTAAATAAAAAAGTAATTCCATAAAACATGCAGAACGAAGTCAAGCAAAATGAAACAAGAAAAGAAATCGTATCCTGCAATAGTCATTGAGATTGATGATGCTTAAAAAGACCACCAATAATAATGCACTTGCAGATGCTTAAATCTTTCTGTTTTCTTGTGGTTTAAAAATTCTTTAGAAGCGGATAGTAGGGGTTTCATGACTATTTTCTTTCTTTTTGATGGATTATGTACTAATTCATCCCTATAGGCAAGGCTGTATAAATGATGGACTGGATCTGAGGATAATAAGAAATGGAAAAACACATATTTCACAGATATATTGCATAGAAGCACCACAGGTTAGTACACTGAAAGTCCAAAGTGTAGTAGTCATGAAAGCTCTAGTTTCCAAATTAAAGCGCAACACAGGATGTTTCAAGGAGGACAAAGAAAGAAAATGAACAGCACACAAATGACTTTAGGAAAGCTCTGAGAAAAGGACAGACAGAGGCAGATATAGAACAAGATGGACAGAGAAAGAAGAAGAAGAAGAAGAAGAAGAGAAGGACAGACAGAGAGAAGGCAGAGTGAAAGAAAGAGTAAAGGAGCATGGACATGTGTATCCTAATGGCCAAGGTCTCCAGTCACGCAGTGTGACTTGACGTTTTAAAGTAACTTTACTGTTCTAAAAAAAGGTCAAGTTAACTAACCCCCAGTACCTATAAACTTCAGAGGGGGCGCACTTGAGTCACACAACCACACCTTGTCTGGATTTCAACTTACTTTCTGCCTCGTGTCGAGTTATAACTCCCTCCGTATTTCTTCCGATTAAGGATGAGAGCAGCAATTTCTGGCACGTAGCGAGCAAACATGGCCTACATGCATGGAACAGAAAAAAGAAGAAGGCATGCAGAGAGGGTTCTACCGCACACAGAAAAACAGCAGAACCATCTGGAATACTTACTTTCTCCCATTAACCGCACTATAGGAACCACCATATTTCTTGCGGTTTCCTATTAACTCTATGATTTCAGGGACGTAGCTGGCAAACATGGCCTAAGGAGAAGATAGAAGACAGAAGAAGAGACTAAAAAAGAGACTAGTAGGCCGCAGAGTGGGTGGTGGGGAACTGGTGCATGAATCCAGATTTCTTAGGGGAGAAAAATGTGACTTTGCAATGGAAATCGAGTAAAAACTCTCCCATTGCCAGTTGAGACTTGCTTAACTTCACAAGAATAAGAAAGAGAGCTTTTAGTATAAACGTATATGAAAAAAAATCTTGATTTTGATGTTAAAAAAAATAGCCCCAGTTTATAAAGGAAACAGGTTGGTCAGTGGGCAAGAATTTTGTCACAGCTGATGAATAGTCAGCCTGTGTTAGCACCCAAAACCTCTCTGGAAAGCAGAATTTTTCGAAAGCTGGAGGGGAATTAAAAACCTATGTGCCATGTTTTGTCCAACAAACACAGATGATGTGGCAGGTTGATTTGAATAGGCTCACCTGATGGTCCACAGCTGCAAAACACATTAAGACTCATTTGTTGGGCTGGAAAATGAGCTGGATGCATTTTGCAAAGTTTCACAGCCTTTTATGCAAACACGAGGTCATTTTGATATTTACTAGCTGACAATAAGGTACACATTGACACTATTCACCTAGGTTTACATCTACAATAAATCTACAATAAAAAAAAACAAACAAAGAGATGCTCTTAAATTTTAATACAAACTTATCTCATGCTTGGAAAGTGTGCCTATACATTACCAGGAATAATGTGAAATGACGTGAGTTTAATATGATCCCTGCCTTTAAAACATATCCAGGCTGAAGTCATTATTTAGCCACTGGCTGCTGATAGGAAGCAGGCTGAGGTACGAGCCTGAAGTCTTCCAGAGCTCTCAGCACTGTGAAAAACACTACCTATCACCATGGCCACAACACGGGACACATCCACACAGCTGCAGGTCATCAGTGCATAGTGATAGCTGTCCAAATATGGAACACAGTAACTGTGATTTGGCTTGATCCTCCATTTTTTTTAAGAGAAAAAGGAGGAGGCGGGGTCTTCGGCATGTGAGTGCTTACAGGTGTGTGCACCCATGCTTGCTTGTGTGTAAGTTACTGTACTAGCGGCAGCCCAACGGGACGTTAGATCACAGGAAGGTGGGAGGGAGGGAGGGCGGGAGGGGAGTGAGAGGCTGTTGTTGCTATGGTAACAGTCAGGCTGGCCTAAGCCTCATCTCCCTGCCCCTGTGTTTGTTGGAATTGTGGGAAGAGACACGGGAGGAGGGGTGTCCTGAAACCGCAACTGCTTTTAAGAGAATAGTAACAACATTATCAGACAAGAGCTTATACTCTAATCAAATACAGGAATGACACATCAGGGGAAGAGACAAGGGAGCACATAGTACTGTAACTACGGTAGACAAGATACAGTAGGCTAAACAGAAGGATACAACTGCACTAAGACAAAGAAATAACATTTGCTTCTACAGGAAACAAAGTTCTTACATTTTACAAAGAGCACTATGAATAAATAATCATTGAATATAAATAATAATCAAAACATTAAAATTTATTTTCACTAATACATCTATCTATTATTTTCAACAGTCTATTGATGGGGGGCAGGCAGGATTTAGGAGAGGGAGAAGAGGAATAAGGGAGAAAGAAAAGTCTGATTTTACCAAACCACCAAGGATGAAGAAGACCATAAACAGGCGCCCCAAGGTGGTTTTTGCATAGACATCCCCGTAGCCCACTGTAGACATCGTCACCATCAGCAAATAGACACATTCCCAATAGGAAAGTGACTGGGAATTCTGGAAGTTTTCCCAAGGATCCCCTGAGTTTTCCACCTAAAAGAGAGAGGGAGGAAGGAAAGTCAGACATGAGTAAATCCAACAGTTTGTACCCAGGTTTTGCATTGATAAGCTGTTTGGCTACAATGAAAACTTGTAACCAAATTTATTCCGACAATCAAGTTGGAATAAATTTGGCTCAAAGTGCTCCTGCATCCTTTGTTGAGTCATACAGTGTTTTCTTTCTACACTGAGCTAAGACTACCATCTAGTGGTAAAACAGGTTTATGCTGCACTGATTTGTCAAAGGGAACTGTTTTTTTTTTATTATGCATTTTATCTTTTTCCCCTTGGAGAATTCTTTAATTCATGGATTCTTTCAGTGTTAAAATTTATAGGGAATCTTTCAATCTTGATTTTGAAAAATCCTCAGGAGTCCACACTTCAATTTGCATCCAGTATATTTCATGCAATGTAAAATACTTCCCTGTGGTTACTGGACAAATCAAAAAATGGTCAAAACTGTTTCCTGCAGTGAGCTCAGGATATAACCAACATGCAGGGAAATGAAGGAAGTCCAATCTGAAATTCTTTGATTAAATCATACCTGCCACAGTAAATCAGTGAATCTAATTCTAAGATGGTAATAAATTAGACTATTAGATTTTGAAAAGTGCTGCATGTCACAGCATTGTACTAGTCAGTTGGTTAGTTACCTTCCTTTACCGACTCATTAATCACTTTACCCCACTGGCCCTCACACCCGTCCCCTTACCAGATGTATGAATCCAGCAGCTGTGAGCCATGTGCTTATGAAGATGGAACACAGGTTCACCAGCTTGATGGAATTACTGGGAAGAAAAAGAAAACCATAAAAAAAACTCTCATCAGACGTCAAACTGAAATGACAAAGCAGCTGAGATTCTTGAGCTTATGAAAGCAACAGCAGGACTTTGACTGAGTGACTCACAATAACCTTTACAGCCAGGAAAGTTAAGATGGGACTTATACAAATGAACGTTTCAATTAATTCTTACCTGGTTTTCAAGATATTCAAAAACTGTAGGATTTCCGAGAACTGTATCAATCTTAGCGCTCTCAGGAATCTTAAACCTGTGAGATAAAGAGAAAAACAAAGAAAGAGAGGGACAGATTTATGTTAAAACATTTATCCATACGTTAGGTGCTGCTGTTGTAGTGGGGTTTTTTTTAAACAACTTTACATCAGCAGCAAAGAAATGTAAGAGCAGCTGTGAAAAAGGTAACTGAATATAGACAACATTAAGTAAAATAGTACAGTCCAAATGTTCTTCTGCAGCACAGCAACCAAACGATGCAAAATTTAGAGGCAGCAACACTTTATTCTAGATGATGTGTTGGAATTATTTATGCATTCAAACAAGTTAGGAGGAACATTATGTGGCCTACTTTACACGAGCCTGACTCCGTATCCAAGAGCAGCTCACTTAGGGATTATGGAACAATGCGACACCTGCCTCATTGTCTTTTTACATAACGCGACTGATCTCATGGAACATGTGTGTGCTCATGTCTGTGCCAACGTGTGTCAGGGACAAAAAACGATATGAATTCTCTGAAATCCTTGCAAATGTGAGATGTAGCCACATGTTTTTGATAAAGATGTTTTAAAATTAACTAACTCAATGAAAATCAATTTCATGACTTTGGTTAATAATTTGATTAAAAAAAACTCACACACTTACTCGGTTCACTTCCTGCTCAAATATTCAGTGGACTATGTCCGTCCAACCTTCATCTGGTATATTGGTAGCATCACAGCTTTACAGATATATAAACATAGCTTTATATAGCTGGAGCTGTCTCATTCATTCACAGACCTGCAGGGATCAGCTTGGCTGTTGATCACCTTAAACTAACTCAATATGCGTCATTTGCATCACCAGTCAAATAAAATAGCATAAGAACTTAAAAATATACACAATGACTCAGTGGACAATACCAATAAATTTTACAGCACATCTATGTGACCTCAAAAACACCAAAAAATTAAGTGCAAACACACTGAGTCACCATGAATCGTACAGTGTTATAAAACATTTTAAATTCAGTCTATAAGAAATTCAAAAGGGAAGGTAAACAGGGACAAATGTAGATTATTTCAGAGACTAGGAATAAAATATAGCGATAGACTTGCAGACTAAATCAATGCATGTGATATTTAAAACTGTAACTTGTTTTAAGAATTGATTTATCATGTTTAATAACTCTGCAAGATGTTGTTTTGTGATGCTGCTGATTTACCCTATGAAGGTCAGACAGACCAAAATGTAATCAAACAAATTATTTCAGCAGTGATTTCCCCTTATGCACCTGTCACAAACTTAGTTGTGTGGAGACTTTTTCAACAGCTGGATTAAATAAACTTTTAAATAAACTTAATGAAAAGTCAATGCACAACTCTGGAAAATGCACACACACTGAAACTAACACCCTTACCCCAGTTTGAGAGGAGGCGTAAACAGGACCACACTGAACGGTGCAGTCCTGTTCGCCTTTCCTTGCCACCTCGTCCATGATGGCCCTGCCTCACCCTGTACCCATTCTGAAAAAGATCGCCACAGGATTTCTTTCGCCTTCGCGTCTCTCGGAGGATCTCTGAATTGGCATCACTGTGTGTACGTCGGTACACAAGCAGCTTTGGAGGAATCATTGTTTTAGACTAAATCCCGTCCAAGTAGCTCCTTTTTTTCTTCCTCCCAAAATGGGAATTAAAATCAGTGAGCCAAAAATTGTTTAGGGCCTAAAATTTCAAAACTCCAAAAAATGATGAGATCATTTCCAATGAAAATAAAAAAGGAAGCAAGATATTTAGTTTTCTGTAAAAAGATGAGGCTGCTCAATACTACACATTGAACATTAAAAGGTCCTTTATAAGCAATGATTTCATGTAAAGCAAACACCTCTACAAACAGTTAAACCGATCACTGCCGCGCTCAGAAGAGAGTTGTATTGTTCGTCTAATCACGCAAGTCCTGTCAGGGACTGTGTCTCTGTGTGCAAAATGTCAGCTCTAATATAGGTGTGTTTTTTTCCCTTTTTTTTTCATTTTGTTGCAGTGCCTTTAATCCTCGCAACCAAAACAGATTCACCTTTCTCATGCCCCTTTCAGTGCTTTACTATTAACCCTTCTGAAGCTTTGTCTCCATCGACACACACAGCTATGTTGAACCTATTTTCTAAAAAAGTCTGAACCATGCCAGGAATTAGCAGAGATGAGAATAAAATGATAGTAACACAAAACAAAAACAATCATCCTGATTTGAAATGAGTGTCCTGTTTCCACGGGGAAATTTTAAACAAGTCTATGACAATAAGCTCCTGGTAACAGCTACCATACAATATGGGGTTAGGATCATTTAAGCATGAGAGAGATCAGATAATGATCTGTTCCTCAACTAAAACCTAAAAATTATTGTAAAAGTTCACTTTAATATGACTTAAAATTTAAGAGCAATATAACTTTGTAGAAAATTACTTTTTTTACATTTAAATCAGAACTTTTGCTAGTTAGTAGCACAATATTATTAAACAGTTTGTTTGATTGTGCATTTTGTGTCCATACATACAAAATTTTGTTATAATTAAATATTACATTGACAACTGCTCTGTAAAGTTGGCATTCAGATCACAAATACAAGACTCTCTACACAGAAACACTGAGTGATGCTGTGATGGGGGCAGCTAAGGACTGCATTTTTTCTCAATTAGTGTGAAGCATCTGTGTTTGTGTTACACTGTACATCTGTATCTGTGTGTGAGTGTGTGGTTGCGTGCCATGAATTCAGTACTTTGTTGGACAAATATCTCTTAACACCATCAAATCTACGGAATAATCTGCAGTCTTACAGACTGAATAACCTTTCAACTGAAAAACAAAATTGTTGTCAAAAGAGAATGTCTGCACTGCATGTCAGAATGTCCTCACAAGTATAGCAATGCAAATTTGCTTGTGTCTCTGCGCACATGTGTCGAAAAGCTCTCAATGAAATTCGGCTCCCTTGAACACGTGTTCATGTATGAGAAAATCTCTTTCCCACACATGCCAAAGCCTCTTGCACACACAAGTGTCAGCCGGCCAGATGCTCATTCAAAAAGGGTTTTTCTGGTCTTTGGCCACCCTCACTTCATTGAGGATTTGCGAGCCAAAGCACGGCCTCCCTGTCACATGTTCTGGCACAGCAGCCCACTGGGACCTTTTATCAATCAGCAGTCTGGGATGGTTCATCTGGGATAATGCTAACAATCAACTCAGCCAGGATTAGATTATACGATGCCACGCAGCTCTAAACACACAATCAAACACATACACACACATTTCTAGGGCACAGAGCAATGGATCTTTCTGTAAATTCTTACTGGATTGACTTGCAACTGGGTATTAATGCATACATTTAACACCAATGATGCACATTTCTTTGACTGTAATCAAAAGTCAACTCACTGCCTTAATGGTAATGCAAAAGTGCAATACAATGACACGTGAGGAGCATGGCTGCAGCAAAGAGGCTTAAACTTCCCACAAATTAGTTTCCCTCCCCTGAATATACATGGGGGCTTCCTGCCAGCAGCTGAAGGGCCATATAAGGCAGATGCACTTATGCCCATGTCAGGTACTGTAAGCCTCTTTCAGCAGGAAAACACCAGGATCAACAAACAGCATACTAAACCACCACTAGGAGGCAGTAGCAGGTCAGAATCAAAGACATGCTTGGAGGCTATTACAGCACTATGCATCCCTCAAGCCACTGCAGTTCATCAATCTATCAAACAAATACAATACTCGTAAAATTTTCTAATCATGACTTCTTTCTTTTCTGAAAGGTATCCAAACCAGAATTGCAGTTCACTTTGGTTTTAATGATTAAAGAGTAAATTAAAGCTTATAGTTTAATTTGGGGCTCAGTAGCCATATGAGCTCCTTGCAGGTTTCAAACAGCCATATGGTAATTCTACACTACGAAGACTCTCTAGGGAGCAGTGATCAGTTCAAGTAAGGAGATTAATTCCTTTTTTCCAGGGAAGAACTCTGCAAGCCCTTTTACATTAGCCACACATCGTTCTCCTCCTCTTAATCAATGTCCAATTTGCAGAGGCAGAGAGAGCATAACTTGAAATGCATACAGCACATACTTCCCTGGGTGTAGAGTGGGCGAGCGCACCACCACACAGCGCAGGGCAGAACCCCTATTAGTGGTCTTTTTATAATCTGAATACACCTCCACTGGATCTCTAGCAGTCTTCTCATGCAGGACCATGAGTGAAAGAGTGAAAGGAGAGCTACCATAATTATGATGTATTACACTGGCTGTTTTTGCATTCTCCGGCAGTAAACGGAGAGAAAAGATGACCCAATCCACAGGGAATAAGGAGCACAGCACACATCCTTAACAACCACCCTGGCTTCCTCCAAAAAAGCCTGTTAAGGGAAAGTGAATACACTTAACTAAATGAAAGTAGCACCAATTATGGATTAGTCTATTGATTATAAGGAAAAGCATTATGGCCCTGTCAAGTATCCTAGCAAAAGTACCTGAAGACATAAAGCATTGGGAGCAATAGTGCTCATTTAATAATATCATTTGCCAGTATTTATCAGTTACCATCTAAAAGCAGATGAGGAACAAGGTACATGTCTTGTAATTTACTGAGATTCTTACACTGATTAACTGCACTAATTTTACAGTCACAACATTACACAGTATGTCCTCATTTCCATATTTATACAGGATATAAGCAGCTAATCATGATTCCTGTCCTACATCCTCAGAGTCTGAATATTAACAGACACTTTCAGTTCCTCATTAGTATTCTGGAAGCTATTACCATCCTGTTGGGCTACACTACATCCAATTGGAGATCTACACACTGTTAATTTTGTAACAAGGGCCTTACAATAATTTATGTAGCCTTTAACACACAGACACATGACCAGTAAATATACTACACTTAAGTTATGCTGATGAGGTTCTGTTACTTCAATGCATTATGATTACGCCCATCACTGCAAAAATAAACATGCTTTAATGTTAAGATGTTACTGATATGTCATCTGTGCAAAAAATAGTCCTTAAGATTATTCTCATTTGAAAACAATGGTAATCACTTAAATAAAGGCATATTAATAGCTCAGGAATCTAGGCCATCTCTCATAGACAATAAATTCACACTCTCAGTTGCTGTTTATGCACAACAAATGACACTGCAGCTGTATTTTACATAAAATGTGTCTCTGCTCTCTACACCAACCCCACATGCAGGATATTTAATGACCAAAGGAAATTATTCACTGCAGAATTTCAGGCAGCAGCCAGACCACCATTTCACAGTCTTTCGTCATCCTCATCAAGGCCCTAACGCCAACAGTTTTCAGGGGATGAGATGAAGCCACATTACATCATGGACACCAGAAACAGAATTACTTGACTTGGCCATATCCAATTCATTACACAGCTTAAAAAACTTCAGATCAGACCTTCACAGTTTTATATACTCAACAGATTTAGTGATTTCTGTGTGCAAGTAAAATATAAGAATGTACACTGAATTATAAGGCAGATCTTTCCACATCCCTGAATATCTTATAGCACAGAGAGTGTAATTATTTTATTTTATTTAATTGACGGGTGGTAATATCAATTTCATCACTTTTAAAAACATTATTGTAGCCAATGTAACTGCTGAGGTCTTGAAACTTGGTAACATCACTACAATGACATGCAAGTTATATAGAAATGAACAATGAGCGAGAAATAAACAGTCTTAACATTCATACAGGCTGTGAACAAGCCATCATCTTGGCTATCTAAAATAGAGCTGCAGCTAACTATTACTCTTATTAGTTATCTGTAAATTATACTTTCAGTTATTTTTTGGTCAGTGTACTGTCAAAGAAAAAATCATGACCATTTTTAGCTACAATGCTGATTTCATCTCTACATATAAGAATCTATAAGAATAAGAATATTTGCCATTCTTCCTTAAAAATACTGAAATGTTGCTAATGATGACAACAGCCATTTTGTCTAGTCATAGCATGCAAAGCACAGGTCTTACCAATAACAATAAAAATGGCACTGTTCTGTTCAAGTGTCCAGGTAAGCTAACCTGCATGTAAAATAGCATGACCCTCAAACTGAAGCAACTAAGTGCAATTATATGACTTACATCTGTGATTTTCTTTCTTTGCAATGTAAAAATGTCTTCCTATTTCCTTTCAAAGTGATAATAGGAGAATTTTCTTTTGAATGCATCTAAATAAGGGTGATGTCTGCGTTGGAGGGGACGTCATCTGAGTTTTGTGTATAACTGATTGATCATGTTCCCACCAAAACCTCAACTCCTTCTACTATGTATTATGTAACAGCTTTGCACTTTGAAATTAACTAGATGAGTTTATGGAATTAAGAATAGCATCAATGTTTTTTATTGTGCATGGTTTTTAATGTTTAATATTGCAAATGGTTTTAAAAGCAGAGCAGCAGTGCACCCAAAAAAGAACAAAAGAGGTACAAAGAAACTCTTTTTACTGCAGTGTAATTCAGGCCACACTCCTCTGAATGCACTGTGGAAAGTAGGTCGTTACATAATGCAGGTTAGGGTGTTTTCCAGTCTGCTCATGCAAGAGCGTGTGTATATGTGTGAGTGTGTGATTTTGTACATGTGTACGGGGATAACACATGATTTTGCATGTGCAATTTTTTTTGGTTTGGGAGTAAATGAGCCTATTAGATGGCAGTTATGGACCGCTGTGAGGTATTCCAGGTGCAACGCCTCAACAGGGCAATTACTAATGAGTCTGAAGCACAAGCACACGCACACACAAAAAAAAAACACACAGAGAACCCGCAGCCTGATTCTGAGTCACTCTCACTTCCATTAGCCCATCTACTCTGCTGTGTCTGTGTTCCCTGAAACATCAGAGGAACCCAGCCCTGTCACTTTCAATGATGAGGGAAAGTT
The DNA here is from genome assembly GCA_029814765.1 of Acanthurus leucopareius. Lineage (NCBI taxonomy): Eukaryota > Metazoa > Chordata > Actinopteri > Acanthuriformes > Acanthuridae > Acanthurus > Acanthurus leucopareius. The sequence goes on along the minus strand of JAQMCX010000003.1, from coordinate 14,728,924 downwards.
GACTGCAGCCCAGAGCAAGAAGGCCTCGGAGACACACTCCCAGTAATGGGGAGACAGAAGGAGGATAGGGAGGCAGAGGGGGAGATGGGGTGTGATAAAAGGAGGGGTGACATGTGAAGATAGAGGGCAAAAAATGAAATGGTAAAAAAATGAGTTGCAGAATGGAGCAGTTGAGAAAAAAGATATGAAAAATGATGAAATAAAAAGCATGAAAAAAAGACTATAAAGTGAGATGCACTTTATAAAACAGAGAGTGGTAAAGAAAAATTGAAAGAAACATTTTAAAAAAAAGATATACAAACTTACCAAGCCAGCTTCTGTTTAAGTAGACAGAGACAAACACAGGAGGAACAGTAAAGAAGTCGACCACCGAGTTGACCTCCAGCCAGAACCACAGCTTATCATTGGCAGCTATAAACTGTCAAAGGAAGCAGACATGGCATTCAAAAACACAACTGAATTTTTAATGTGATACAAAATCCCCAAAACTCCACCACAGCCCACTGTTTAAGCTGCATGCTGTGTCTTCCTCTGGCATCTCTGACATACTGTATAGAATGACAAAAGCTTCACCCCTCTTGCTGAGTCATGTGAATGGTTGGTGGGCTAAGCAGCTTATGAGTTTATTTATTCATTCATTCAGGATGTCAGGCTTGCATTTGCACCACTGGAATGCTGCTCTGGCATGACAGCCATGCTAGCAACATTATTACAGCCTTGTCAGTGTAATCTGAAAGCATGCTGAGTGAATATTGGTGGGTGACTTAGGTGGTATCTACTATGTGTCATATATTGTCTTCAAATTATCTCTTTTTTTCAAAAATTGTTTCTCCAAATTTAAATTATTAACCACAAAAAGATAAAATCTTGACATAACATTTTGTAGGATGCTGATCCTTTTCGATGTATGTAAAACGATGCCTGTCTGCATGGCTGAGTGCATATTGTTTATTCCATTGTGTTTAACAGCATGTCTGTAAATGTATGTCAATATATGCATGAATGAGTGAGAGTACATGTGTGTACATGTGTGACCATGCATGCAAATGTGCCAACTCACCCGCAGGCCAAAGTAAAGAAGGAAGAAGACGTTGAAGGCCATATCGATCTGTAACGTAAAATCTTTGTAGAAGTTCTGGCAGGATTCTATAGGACTGGAAAATAGAGAGAGAGGGAGAGAGCAAAAATAAACATTATTACAAGGTTAAACGCAAAAATGAAATTATACAGTGGAAAAATTTTGTCTCTTTTGAATCATGAACACACAGGTGGTGAATACTGGGGAACTCGCCACATTTCCATGGCAGGAACATAATTTTGGGAACATACTATATTTGAATAGGTAACAAGAGTGGACTCAATATCACAGTATTATAAAGGACGTTTTTTTCTAATGAGTCAAAATATGATTAACATCCAAAATCATATCAAACTGATGCCTTAAGTCAGCGGTCCCCAACCTTTTTTACGCCGCGGACCGGTTTCATGTAAGATAATATTTTCACGGACCAGCCTTTAAGGTGTGGGGGATAAATATGTCGAAATAAAATGATACGACCGGCATAAAAACA
>JAQMCX010000003.1:14712772-14727253 GCA_029814765.1 Acanthurus leucopareius | reverse complement strand
AAAAATATAAAAACAAAAACATAAAAACAAAAACATACCACATACACACCATTCAATTCACATCTGCAGTATTTCACAACGCATTATTATTATTGCACAGTTTGAGAAGATAAGAATGTCATGATCCTGCCTTATAATAACTCCAAAGAGTCCTGCAGAGAGGACAGATCCATTTTTTTGTGTTTTTTCTTCAGTAATGTGTTTTATGTAACGGTGCTGAATAAAAGCAGTAGTTCTTCAGCCTTTAATCTGACGTCTGCATCTCACACTCAGCCAACAGGAAGTAAAACTGATGCCTCCGAGAAGAGAAACCGGTCGATCAATCGTTTCTGTCTCAGTCTGAGATGATTGTCAGAGGTTTACAGTCAGCGCCACGTCATCTTGTGTTTTAATCCAGATGTGCCGTTACGTGTCGGCTGGGCATTAGATGACATCATTGATGCTGCTGCTGGTGGGAGTTTAGAGGAGGATGATTACGTGAGTTTGGCGTCTAATGAGCCTGTTTGCCCCGACGGACGGAGTCAGTGTGTGGAGAGGAGACGCAGGGAGCAGGTGCAGGCCTGAGGTGGTGATGGAGGAGTCATGTCCCGGAGAAAATGACCGGAACATTTACATAATATGTGTGTGTGTGTGAGTGAGTGTGTGAGTGTGTGGGTACAAACACACTTATCACACTGTCATGTTCACTGATACACAGCGAGAGGGAGTAACAAAGTGTAATCTGTTACTCAGTCAAGACAAGCTGAGCTTCTAGATCTGATTTATTTCCGCTTTCATCCTTTTTTTCGAGTAAAATCCTGTTGAGTTTCTGTGAAACTGGAAGAAATTAGTTTTGGTTTTGTAACTTGATGTCATGAAACCACGGTTTTAATGCCGATACCAAAACTTAACCGTCAGTACGAACTTCCGTCAGTACGAACTTCCGTTAGTACAAACCTCATCCACATCCGTGTTTATTTTAACAGGAGCTGAAACAACTGGCTGATCATTAGAAAAGTGATATAATTTTTTAATTCAGCTTCCTCAGTGTGAAGACTTGAAGTTTTTCCCTCTTTTATATCAGTTTGAGTGAAAATGTTTTCAGTTTTAGATCAATAAGCTGACAAAACAAGGCATATTTCGGGGACTGTGGTGGGTGTTTTTGTCATTTGCTGACATTTTATGCTCAAAAACAACTAATTGCAATTGAAAATTGAATGTTTTGCAACTCAAGTTTTGACTCAAAGTAACCATATAAGATCCTAATAGGGAAAAATAGTAAAAAATAAGGGAGTTTATGACCTAAATATCTGATTAAAGTATATATAAAGCCCTTACATGGCTCCAATTTTCAATTCAACACTCATTTCTGTTATTACTTAGAAAATGTGACAGTTTGAAACCCAAAAGAAGCTTCAATATCAATCATTCTCAATATCCAATTATTATTTTTGATTAACTGATTAATAATCTGGTTCCTTAAGTTTCAGAAAACATTTTTCACAAATGCCAAAAGATCCTAAAAAATGCAAAAAACATCCAACAAATACTGATGTTTCTAAACTGCAGCCAGTCAATGTTTTGTCTTTATTCCTTGGAAAACGAACATGTCTGCACAGTCCAGAGGCCGGAGTGAGCAGGGATAATGTTACATAATCATTTACTATTCATGCTTCTGTATTTGCATACAATTTCACTGTAAAATCACAGAAAACGAGGCCATCTCAGCCGTGACAATGACGATGATGTGCTATTCCTTTATTCCTCTAATAATTAAATAAAAATTCGTACAGCTTTTCAATCCTACACAAGCCCGTGGGAGGATGAAAGTCAAGGTTTAGGCTAAATGTCTTTTTTATCAGCGTATCTCGTGTGGAAGAAAAGGTCTGAAGCTCATGTGTTTTGACTGCTCTCCTCTCTCTTGTTATGTAACATCCAGGGAGGAGAGGCTCCGGAGAAAAGACGCCTGCGGGGGGGAGACGGGCTCTGACCTGCAGGTGCAGCCGCTGTGGGAGGATCGCCTGGACCTTGTGTGTTCAAGTTTGGTAAACAAACACACACGAAATCCATACATTTGATGCAGAAACACACGGAGGAAACGGGAATCTGCTGTGAGCAGCACCGCATGTCTTTTCAGAGAGCCAGCTTAAATAAAACTATATTTTTCTCCAGGTTTTAACTTTATCTGTCACTACACAGCCCCGCCATCTAAATAACAAAGATACGGTTTAATTAGACTTTTTAACATGGGAAAGATGGCTTTTGTAATGAGCAGGATTAATCCGGTGCAGCATGGTGGTTGCTCTCAAGCTTTTTTGGCTCGTGATCCTGAGAGATGAAGCATGTTTTGATCCCTCATTACAGGATTATCGCCTGACATAAGTGACGGGCAGTTCAACCAAAGAGCAATTTTTTTCCTCTTATGAGGTTTCATTTGAGGGATTTTTAGCGCCTTGAAGAGCTAAAAACATCCAGTATTTCACAAGAACTGTAAAACTTAAAGAAAACCCAGAAAAAAAGCTGAAATAATATAAATTTTATCTATTTTTTTATTTCATTTACTAAGCTTTTACTCATTTAAGGATCCCTCACATTCATTTGGGATGTGGGACTTTATGCTAAGTTTAGTTTAGTTTACCAGCTGCTAAATGTAGCTTCATATTTAGCGAACTGAGTCTTTTGTCAAACTTCTCATCTCAGCTGTCTGACGCAAACAGGAACTTCTCAAAATGTCAATCGTTCCTTTTACCTTTCATCTTAATTTCTAATTCTTGCTGTCAGAGAAACCGTAACTTTTTTTAAGACTGCTTTGTTATCTGAGCTCTGATAAAAGCGATCACGCCTGCATGGACTGATCAAAGACTGTCGAGCACTTGACATTTTACAGAGCTTACATAAACAAGTACATCGGGTGCTTTTGAAAAGACGTTCAAGAGCAGTGATAATTAAAAAATGTGGGTTTTTGAATGAGTCATCTGCTATCATTGTTTATTAAAGTGCAGGCTGGAGGAGCTGAGTCTGTCTTTTTAACCAAAGACGGTCATGTAATTTGGGGTCAGGACGCTGATAAAATGTTATTAAAGGTCAAAACGAAATGATGTAACATTGAATAACTGAAAACATCAGTAAATAAAACTCATAGGTGACTCTGATTTCATCTTTTGGTGAAATACATGTGAGTTGGACCTGTTTGAGCCTCAGATTTTTTTATGTCAATTAAACCAGCTGTCCCCAACCTTTTTTACGCCACGGACCGGTTTCACGTAAGACAATATTTTCACGGACCAGCCTTTAAGGTGTGGGGGATAAATATGTCGAAATAAAATGATACGACCGGCATAAAAACAAATTTAAGTACATAAAAATACAATTCACCATTCACCAAAGTCCAAAGGCCTGTCTTTTAATGCAGGGTGCTTGGTCTCCATGTGCCGAAACATTTTTGGAGGCTTCTTTGCCTCGTTCGCTAGCTTGTCGCCACATATTATGCAGAGCGGGCTTGGCGCGTGAGAATCACCTATGGCGATAAACCCCTATTTTAAGTAGGACTCCTGATATTGTCTTTTAAATACAACTTTCTTTTTCTTGGAAGTCGTAGGCTCTTCTACTTCTGTCTCCTCATTGGGCCTTTTCCCCTTTCCAAAGAAGCTTTCGAAAGACGTTTGTTTTTTACTCATTTTTGCTAGCTTGAGGGCTTAACTGGGGTAACATACCAGTGACTTAGGTGTCAAGAGACGCAGACGGATGTCATTAGGTGAGAATCCGGTTATTTTTCAAAATAAAACATCTTTCAGACTCTGATCATCATTTTTTTTTTTTTTTTCTGTGCGGTTCTAAACCAAATGACAAATGGACCGGAACCGGTCCACAGCCCGGTGGTTGGGGACCGCTGTCTTAAGTGATGAACTCTCTCCTATTAGACAGAAATCACCAAAACTTCACCATGTCATTTGGTTTTCTTCACTAATGCATTAATGGTCTGATCCTGCACACCTCTGCTAATATGAAACTTTGCTAAGGTAATAAAAGCCAGTTTGAAGCTCTGAGGGTAAACCAGTAATTCCAATTTCCTGCCAGTCCTTATCAGTAAATACTTTTAGAGATACTCAGAAAACCTCTATCATTGAATGTAAATTTATTGCATCACAATAATAAATCTCAAGCACTATTAATACATTGTTATTAACCCAGTTTAGTAATTGGTAATTAAGCCTCACTGACATCCTGCAGTTTCTCCTCTGAGCTCAATGCAGCCCCATAACATGATAAAAGACCTTGCAGTGGAGTCAACCACAGACAGATGAAATGGCTGAAAATAAATTGCAAATGGCAGTTAAGAACATGGGCTTTGATGTGACACTACATCCAGCATGCAGAAATTATTCAGAGTCTGTCAAACCAAAATATTCCAACAGATCTTGCTTCACACGACAGAAACTGCACAGAAAAAGAAGCTGCACAGCTCTCTGCCCATCTACCAGTGCAATAGCAAGGCGGGTGCTGCGTTGAAAAAAAAAATGGCGGATATTGATAAATGAGTCTTGATGTGTCTGGTCTGTCATATAATCCGTCTTCATGTTTACCTTGTGATGATCAACCATTAGCTTGTGGGTGCTTTCAACAAAAGCAATAATAAGCAGTGTGCCAACCTCATTCTTCACGTGGTCACAGGGCCTATAGCATTATGCTCTTGAGTAATGAGGAAACCCAACTGTGAGAAAACATGAATATGCATAATGGTTTGCCTGGCTATAGGGTACCGTTGGGAATGAATAGACTAGCAAGGGAACAAACACAAGTCTATTACCAGAATACACAGTTACAAGTCCCATATGTTCAAATTAAACATTTTAAGTATAAATTTCTATGCATGGAGCCCATAGGGACGGTGTGAGATCCACAAAAGATCTCCCTGCATAATAGGAACCTCCAGGGGTAGAGAGGAGTGTGTGGCTTAATCAGCTTCAAGTTAACATCAAACATTTAATCACAAGATGATCCATAATGGATGACTGAGTGCAGACATGCCAGAGAAGACGTATTGCTCCAAGAGGATGATCCAACTTCTAATTCATGAGTGTGTGGTGAATCTTGGGCATATCCTAAGGACTTATGTGATCTTTAAGATGATGTAAAACCCTGGCCCATGTCTAAGATGATTAAACTGAGTCTGGTTCACGCAGCAATTGTTTAAAAATAGTGATTTTATCTGGTTTAAAGGCATTTTCTATTTCAGTGCCATCAGACTTTGGACAGAGGTTAATTCACTTCTGACCCTTGAAGGAGTTAACATTGATCTGGCCTAAATGCTCAATTATTTGCTCTCCGACGGCATTTCTGCGTGATTCAAACAGAACAAGGGTGTTAAATAAACCTGTCATGAATCATACACACAGCCTTAGCATACACAGTTTGCCTGTGCAGATGATTAAATGCCATTTTCCATCAATATATTGTGCCACAACATTGGAACTTTTACACACTAAAGCTCAGCTAACCTCTCTCCAAATACTGATCTAATACCAACAGCTTACCCTTACAACATTTATTCAAGGGAATACAATCATATCAATGCAAATACAAATGTATTTACATGCACATATACACACACAGATGGTGCACACTGAAGACACCATTTGGAGTGGTCACTGTGGCATTTCCCCTTGGGCCCAACACTGGCCTAATTCTGAGTAACCGCTCATCTACAGTCATGTGACCCAAAGCATTCTTAATAACACAGGGAGAGCACGTCAGCTCACAGCAGGGGCTGAGTGCTGCATTGAATTTCACTTGATTTTGCATTATAAGATACCACAATGGCTACGATCCGAGGGCTTTAATTTAGTCATTTTTCTAATCGTTATTTGATAGTAAAGCTTATCATTAACTACAGCGGTGGGATGACACATCAAGCAAACGTATGGTTTTTCTCTTTGGCTTAGAAGCACAATGGGAAATTAAGAGTTCATCAGTACAGGGTGGAAGAGGTTTAAGTGGTCTATTATTGTGAAAGCAGCTGAATGTCTTTCGAATCCACATAAAATAGGGATGTGACTGAAAATTAAATTAGTTACTGTGTATATGGCAAGTCATGATGTTTAACTTCAAACATTGCAAATGATTACAAATATTTTTACAAAGATAAATACTTCTTTAAATAAAATCAGACAGAACAGACGGAACAAATAAAAAAAAGCTGGTAGGCAGAATTAGACTCGCTATATGAGCAGAGCTCTGATTCATCACCTATACACAGACAGCTTAACAGTGAGCAATGCTTTCTCTGCAAACATCAAAGCGATATTTCCAAAAAATGCATTTCTGCTATTTATCTAAAGTTCCCTGGGTCCAGACTTTTGAATCCGCCCTCTCTGCCGAGTTCAGCTGATGGATTTTACTATTCTAAGAGTTGATATTTCTGTTTGATAACAAGCAAGTCTCACTGCTCTCATCAGCCTCGTTTTCAGCCACAGAAGGCAGCTGTCTGAAAATAAAAGTTAGCAACTACTTTCTGAACAAAGTGGAGCACTTAGCAGCTAAATATTACAATATTTCCCTAAGGAGTTGGTGGAGACCTAAACAGAAACATAAATAAGAATATCAAAGTCTGATTTATCAGTTCAACAGAAAAATGACTCTGAAGATGTACTAATGTTGCTCTGGTTTTTACCACTGTGTGAAGGTGATTATATTGTATGTCACAGTTGTGTTTACAACTTGATGGTCTAACCCAAAAAGTAACAGAAAAAATGTTAAATGCAACTTAAAATTAAATTAATGTGGGTAAAAACATTTTTTTCCTAATAAAAAAAGATATGTAATGCATTACATCAACAACTGTGGTCAAAAAAAACAATATGCACAACGCAGATTTCTTGTACCAGCATTCAGTAATACCACAAAGTTTACTCATCACTCATAGTCTGAACAAAAACTGAGTGTTATAAGCTTCTTAAATGTGTTCTGTGTTGCCGGGTTAGGTTTATACTGGGATTATACTGGAATATTGTAATGAATTTTAATATTATTTCTGTTTCTCATTATCTGTGTCTCCTTCCTTCACAAAGAGCCTGTAAGACAAGAACATGTAGACAAGAAAAAAACAACCCTAATTCCTGCTTTCAATGTCACTTCACACTCCACATCCACAAGGGATTCCTGGTCACACGCTGCCAGTGTCCTGCAGAAAATAGATCTGCCCACCACAGTTCTTATTACTCCTTAAGCCCTGGCACAGCCTGGGGTTGTTACACCATCATGCCTGACAGGAAGAAAGAAGGGAGAGAGAGGAAAACATGGGAAAGAGAAAAAGAAAGACAGTAGCGAGAAACAAGGAGATAAAAGAGACAGGGAGAGGAGAGAGGTAGTGACAGTCTGAGGGAGAGGAAGAAAGATGTGAAAGTGACAGAGTGAAAAAGGGAGGGGGGCCGAGCTCCCAAAGGTACTGAAGACAGTTTTGGGCCACATGGAAATTGCCTGGAGATTCCTGAGTCTCTCTGATATACACTCGTCTTTATATTTGACGTGGCGAAAGTCTGCACTACAAATTTACTCTGCTTATTATCAAAGATAGCACTAACACTCACGTAACATGTACATTCACTTGCATGCAAAACAGCAAAAGCCTGAGGGAAGGCTGCAGAGCATGTATGTCCATTTCAAAAACATGCGATATTTGCCCATGTTAATCTCCTCTGAACAGGACCTGTGCCTCAGGAAAATGCAACCAGAGAGGTAAAACTCATTTGCTCGCAAGGGCAGAAGACTATGTTGATGATGTTGTTCTAAAAATAGTCCCTGAACACCTTCAGTCAGTCAGCGGGAGCCAGCCATTACTTAGCCTGAACATGACCTTGGCTAGCTGCAGGAGCAACAGCAAGGTTACCCCCGAGAAAACAATAACAACAACAACACACTGCTGCCTGCTTGACTAATGCTCACAACGACACCAAATCTGAGTCATTCTTCATATCTCTAAAATGTCTTACTGCTCTAGTAACCCCAAAAGCGTCTCGGAATGTAATTACATATTTATGGTCTCATTTGTTAGTATTCAAGTCACTCCATACAATCTATATACAACCCAAAACATAAAACAGAAATGCATTTAAATGGGATCTGAGTACATTTACTGAACGTCTGGCGCATATGAAGTGTTTCTCCCGAGGGAAGTGAATGTACGTGTAGGGGACACAGCAGGGAGGGGTCGGCAAAGCTGAAAGAAGGCCAGGTTAGTACTTAAATGACTGATTTAGGTCAAGGCACAATTACTAAAATAAGAAATACTTTAGCTCCTACAAGGGCAATGAGCAAAAACGGATGAATAAAACCTCCCCAGGGAGGCTAAAAATAGATAACTCAAATTTTTAGTCCAAATGCAAATGACTTGTATCCTGCTTGAAGCATTTTCTCCGCTAAGACAGCATTTATTTTAGAGTCTAAAGGACAAGTCTGTGACTGGAAATAGCTTTCAATAACACTCACACACACAGATCAAACTTCATACAGCTCAAAAAAGCAATAAAATTCCAAAAAGAGAGTGAATAAATGCAGCAATGCAAAAGGAGGAGCTACATATTTGCAAGAAGTAACACTTTCACCAGTTTATGAATTTATTCAGAAGCACACTACACACAGCACCCATCTTTTGAACCAATTAAGAGACCAATTAAGAGATAAAAGCTGTGGTTGTGTGCCATATGCAAAAGGAGAAAGTCCTTATCAGCACACAGTGATTAATGCTGTCAAGTGTATAAAGTTTGTGGTGCAAGATTTTTATTTGTCCTAATTTCAGGCCATTCAAACAGAGCATTTAGACCTACTCATAGAAAATAATCTTTAATCAGTAGAAAGATAAATTTACAAATTGTATTACTCAAGTAATTATACCAAACCCTTCAAATCCTCTCATTAAGACAGAAAAAGACATCCCGTAGGACTAAAATATTTTTAGATATTTTAAAATCATTAATTTACTCCTGAGTAAAAAGTTTTACTTTAATTTGATTTTTATCTAAATACAATAATTGCACTTTTTAAGCTGGCTTTTAAATTCACCTAAGCACCAAGGAATTAATAGTTAAAATAAATTATTCAATATTGAACATGGATACCATCAAAAAAATTAAATATTCACTTTTTTATACAGTGTTGCTTAAGTAAACTCTTTTTTAGATGGAGATGGTATAATCCTACAGCAGATATGGGATTTTTAGCAGGAACTGACACTACTATTAAATGTGCATGATCCAAAGGCTGCTCATGGGAACTGTTAAAGAGGCAATTTCTGAATAAATGTAATCAGCAAAAACTAAAGGCAAATAAAAACATTATGTCACTCTTTTTGTCTAAAGTATGAAACAATCTGAGTGGAGGTTGAGAGAGTCAACATGAAATGACACCGTGGCTATGAGAGCACTTAAAACAATTTCAATTTCATCTGGGGTTTATTAAGTTAAATTAATTTTTTGAGTGGCTGGTGCTGTGTCAGTGCTGTGGTCTAAAAATAGCCGGACAGCTTGGCATTGAGGGATTTCAGACCACTGCAACAGCGAATGGCCTTAATGTTGCCATAGCGACTTTGATAAACAAAGAGGTTGGACCATTCATCGAGCGCTGATACCAGATAAAGTATCAGGATGCGGAGCAACATGACTAATCTCTCCGGTAAATTCTGTCATTAGCCTTCAATCAGTGTTTCATGTACTGAATCTGCATTTCCCAGATAAAGTGACAGCCAATGTAATTTCATTCTTAAAATAACACTTTTAGGCTAACATGTAACACCAGCGTTCGATGTTTTGCTTGAACACCTGAGCTAAGCAGGACTTCAAAACTTGTTCTTTGAACTATCCAGCTCATGTTCACATATCAAAAGGAATTAAAAAGCTTAGTTTTTTGCTGCCTAAAGGGAAAGACCACATTAAACAGCACAGTGATGTGCCATAACACTCACTATGGGCTGCACTGATAAAGAAAAGAGGTTCTTTGATGCCATCTATTGGATTGGCGACCCCCATTTAGATTCCTCGAGCTTGATATCTTGTTTTTTTGAAAGCCAGAGGTCATCATATTTGGATGAGAGGGTGGAGCTTGGGAGAAATGACACTGCTGCACCTCTGATTGGACCGGACTGAGAACCTGGAGATATGCTGTGACATCACAAGAAGGCTTAAAGCTTAAAGCCTACCGTGCTTAATCATCCATTTTATTTTAAGTTGAACCATAATTTACAAACTAAACATTATGCTGCATTGAAGAAGACCTGAAGCTAACAATTGAGGCCACAAACTTACTTTACTGTGATGATAAATCAAGCAACAAGAGTAATTTTCTAATGAGCTGTACAATCACATTTCTTTATTAACCACAGGAGTGGCTCCCTGCTAGTTATTAAAGGCGCTTCCCATGGCTTCACTGTTCATACCTGAAATTATGTTCACTATTTATTAAACAGTCTATGATACTAATAGGTTGTTATCCATGAATGTGATGTTGGCACTTCCCGTTCTCTATTTTTCTATGCAAATATTGATATTAAAACTCATTTAGAATGAGAAAATCTCCCTGGGCAAAGATAATAAAATGGAGTGACTGCAGAAAATTGCTGGATATTTGATTTTGGAGTGACTCATTGCTTGCTCCCAGAGTCTGTGAATTTAAATCTGAAGCCAGTTTTCCTCTGATCTGTGTGGAAACTCAGGTGCTCAGACCTAACACCTCAAGAAGGAGAGGTCCTCATATTGGTTACCCATCATCGCCATGATGTCTGCCAAGCTTGTCTCACTGCTCAGCCATATTTCTCACCTTACCCTATTAATTAGTCATCAGGCACTGTTTCTTTTTTCAGTGCTGACATCGATCGCACACTAATGCTAGAGTTACAGGCGCAGTCTGCTGCTTATGAGGACTCTTAGACAGGGACATTATCGTGTCTGCGTGTGTCCATGCATGTGTGCGCCTCTGCGAGTTAACGTGACTATGCAAGTGTGTGCATGCAATAGTCTGTACGTGTGGCAGGGTGGGATTGAGAGAGGAGAGAAATAGAAACAGAAGTGGAGCAGGAACAAGGGCATCCCTTTAAGAGCAGCCTGCAGAGACTTTGTCCTACATTCCTCTCTATTTGTTTCATGGGAGCACAGAGGAGGGAAAAGAAGGGATGAAGGATGAGGGATGAGCCAAGGTATTAAAGCAGATTCAGATGTGGGCGGGAGAGGACGCAATATCCTCCCATTGAAAATATCACCAAAATAGCCTAGTTTGGCAAGTTGAAGTCTGCCGCAGAGGAACAGAAAAGGCAGTGTCTTATCATGCGTTATTATGTGTTGCACAGAACTGTGCTAAACAACCTTTTTTGTCATAACAAACAGATGGACAGTCATTCTCAGAGAAGCTACATGTTTGTTCCCATTCATTAAAAAAAAAAAAAAAATCCTCTTTAACAACAGCACGGTTGCCAAGTCAATGACTAGCATCTCTGTGCTCAACTGGGAGGGCAGCCAATTAACAATTCCCTCCTTTCAAACTCCGTCTACCTGCTTCCTCAGAAGGCTTAGCTGTGTTCTTTTTTTCTTTTTTTTCTTTTTTTTTTGGTGGATCTTTGATGTAGGATGTTAGCCAATAGAGTTCCTACTAGGAAAGCCCCACCTGTCCAGAGCTAGAAACAAACCGGCTCCTGGGAGGCTGGTGCCTGGCTATCAAAAAGGTACATTTTCTCCAGCAGTATACCCAGTGTGCATGTGTGTGTGTATTCTTGCCTCAAGAGGCCACCATGCTTCGCTGAGGTAGACATAAAGGCCCATTGTGCAGCTGCAGTCTACGAAGATCCAAACCACATGCACTTATTCCACCACATGTCTCTATTTCACTGTTACCACAGGGACCAACAATAATCCTTCCCATTACTGTCGCCGTTTTCACACACGGTTCCACTGGCCCAAATGGCACTTTGGAAGAGGATGGGGAAAGCAAACCCCCGAGCCTGAATAGTTCATGAGTCTCTACCCTTAATGTTCGGTAGCGTAATTACTGCCATTTAAAGGGCGCTCATCGATTTCCTCAGTCATTAACACTTAGTGGCGAAGGAAGCTAGATAGCTGGAGAGAAGGTCATCTTTAGTGCATCTTTAGCATACGAGAATGGGGTTATGAATTTGAGTCAGATCATTTATGCATGCACTAATTGCACATACAAACCCACATATAGGGTGATAATCAGAGGAAGAGCACACGCCATTTGTTTGTCCTTGAGCAGACAGAATGGTCGTAAATGCAAGTTCAAAGTAAAAATTACTGGTTGAAGATTTACTTGAGATCCAACCCTGTGCTCTATTTTAGTTTTATTGTTTACTTGTGACAACTAGTGTGAAAGTGATGTCTCGTTCTCATTATAATTGGGAGCCATTTGTCCTTGATGGCCAACATGATGCATCACAGATTATTTTGAGGTTGGCAACTCCAGACATACTTTGCTGTTACAAGTTACATCAAAAAGATTGTTGCAGGGACAAAAATAGATCCTTCTCAATAGACAGTTGAAGCAGGTTTAGTGTCAATTTGGCTCTATGACATCTAACAGTGGGTGAAGAGCACATAAGAGGCTTCAGCTGCTGCAGTGATTGTATGGCTATATCACAAGCATGGCCCTGTTTAGGAAGTCAAAGCCCACAGAGTCAGGTGAACCTGCTCTGAGTTGATCAGTAGTCCCCTTGAGAGGATGTGCACACTCAAGCGACAAGCTTTGAGCTAATCACCCTGATGAGGGTAGAGAGGGCCTTAGCTTAATGGGAGCACACAGGGACCAGGAAAATGCCTCATGGAAAATACACTAGAAGTGCATGATAACAAACAAGATATGATGGGGAAAGACTACTGTTAGAGAAACTACAGCTCTTCAGTAAATCAAAAAGAGGGTTTTATTCCCTTTTTTTTGACCAATTTCCTTTTTCTGCCCGAAAGGTTTCATGTTATATAAAAGTACATCTCTGCAAACCTGATGCTTTCATCATCCCTCCTTTGCACTCTGCTGAATAATTTATCAAAGTTTGCATGCCCGTCAACGATGCATGTTTACATGTCACGTTAGCTTACTGATAATGTCAAGTCAGACCTCATTTGCATGAATTTAAAGGTTCCATAGGTGAAGCACAAAGTGCAGTATAAGATGTAAGAAAGAATGAACAACAATGAAAATGCATGGTATGATGTTCTAGCTCCTCTTTATCAGGTGATGTTTGCATCATGAACACAGACATTACAAATGGAACCGCAATGTACAATGTGTCTATTACCACGAGCTCAACTGCATTAAGAAGCAGCTGACTGCACAAAGCCATGTTGCTGCTACTTTGTAAGTTTTGGATGAGTCGTGATTATTGATCATTCACATGGCCAGTGATTGATTGATGAAAGCACTTTGCATCCCAGGTCACCATCTGGATATTAATGAGATAATATTCATTTACAAAAAGCAAATTTGTTTATCGATCCTATCTCTTTTGTTAAGCAAAAATAGTAAAACGAGGTGGAGAAGAACAAATACATAAAAAAAAGTTGTATGGATACATAAAGAGAGATAGAGATGTAGAGGAGGAAGTAAAGGTTTTCATCTGGAGGTATAAATTTGTGACAAGATTCATATCAGAAATTTTTCCCATTGTTGATTAGATTGTGTGCGTTTGATTGTATTTCAGATTTACTTATTTTAGGAATTAATCTCTCTAACCCTGTTCACTCTAACCCAGTGAAAACAGCCACAGTGAGCTGATCATTAATTTGGAATAACATGTCATACAGCAGCTAACAGAGGAAGGAATATGATTTAAAGTACCATGTAGTATTATGGTCAGTTTGTTATGGTATTTTTGAAATCAACATTCCATAACCGCACCACTACAGTAAATGTTTTAGGCTTTATTTAGAAAATAAATGGGGCATGTAATACTGTAAATTGCTGTCACTGAGTTAGTGTGTAGGGCATGGCGACACATATTTGGTTATTTCATTGCCAGAGGGACATG
Source organism: Acanthurus leucopareius (assembly GCA_029814765.1). Taxonomy (NCBI): domain Eukaryota; kingdom Metazoa; phylum Chordata; class Actinopteri; order Acanthuriformes; family Acanthuridae; genus Acanthurus; species Acanthurus leucopareius. Next base: position 14,713,257 of record JAQMCX010000003.1, on the reverse strand, counting down.
CAACAACTTCTACGTAATTGGAAACAATATAGTAAATCACCTATTGGCTGTAAATAAAATGTGCACATTCTGTGCTACAGAACTCTGAAAATGAAGGGAACAGTGCTGAAGCATCTGAGTAAAGACAGGTGTAAACACAAAGTATAACACAACACTTTCAATTAAATCAGCCTGGGAAAAGATACATATGACTGTTGTGTTCTGCTATTTTCTGCAAAATAGTGTTGGCCAGCATGGAAAGGGGAGATTTTGTTGGTATCTAGGTGTATTTCAGATTAAAATGAATTGATTTGCAGAATTAAAAGTTGAATATCACCGGTTAATGCATGTACCCATCAAGGTTATTATAGTTAACGAAAACGAACGAAAAAACGAAAACTAGAATTAAAAAAACATTTTCGTCAACTAAAATAAAATAAAAACGAGAGTTTGAAAAAAAAACGATAACTAACTGAAACTGTATTGTGTGTTTACAAAACTAACTT
>JAQMCX010000003.1:14692494-14712685 GCA_029814765.1 Acanthurus leucopareius | reverse complement strand
CTAAATTTGAAAAAAAAAGTTGAAACGAAATAGAAACTAATACTAATGCAAAAATCCAAAACTATTATAACCTTGGTACCCATTCACATAGTGAAAATGCAGCAGCTTGCCACTATGGTTTGATGGGACTCACCAAAAAAGATCATGTGTCAATATCCCTTCCAAAAAGGAATCATAAGATTTTGAAAATTAAAAAAAGGAAGCCTAAATCATCCCTTTAAAGGTACAGTTTGGGTCTGGGTGGTGTGAAAGTAGCTGCAGTGGTTATCGGAGAGGTGCCAGGCCTGCAATCTGTCTCTGGGTGATTGCCAGCCAGGGATACGCATTAACTGACAATACACTCACACACACACATACTCACACATAGAACAAGCTCTCCAACACATACCGTACAGTATCTGCCTGTCTCTGTTCCCATGGAAACTGACAGGCCTCCCATTGAAAAATCCTCAGATGCAGATGTGTGTGTGTGTGTGTGTGTGTGTGTGTGTGTGTGTGTGTGTGTGTGTGTGCATACAGTATTTGTGTGCATCACTGCTTAAGAGTACTTGTGTGGGGGTGTGAATATGTGCATTTGCATTTCAGTAGTTGCAGTGTTTGGAGTAGGGACACATGTGCACGCATCATTCAGAAACAGTATGTAGGCCAAATTACATGCAAGCAACAAATACATGCAAAGTTTATTTTTATCTGTATTGTATCATCAGTAAAGCAGCAAGAGCATGTGCAAAATTTCCATTTTTTTAAGAAGATGTGTCATAAAATCGATACTTACTCTGACGAGTCTATAAAGTATATTCCAAGGGCCCCGATGCTGAGTGCAAAGACTAACACCACCTGAGGATAGAAAGAAACAGACAGAAGAAGAATTAGTTTCATGCACAGAGCAGCAACTCTGCTCATTAATGCACTCTATAGTAAACAAAGTCTTGTGTTCTGTTGTGGTAGACACAAAAGGCAATTCTAGTCACAATATCTGTAATTAAGCGGTGCTTTGCCTCCTGCAGGTTGCATAAGGGTGGACATTTTCAAAAAGCATGGGCTGAATAATGAATGCTCCCCCTTTATGTCAGCAAATACAGTCCATTCAGTACAGGCAGAGTGAAGTCAAGCCAACACAATCATAGGAAGCAAAGAAAGGACACTCATTCTAAAGCTCGACTGTACAGAAGAGCAGCAACAAAGTGTGAAGGGAGTGTTGAGAGGAAGTGAAAGGACCACCATTATTAATTGTTGACATTCACTCCTCAAGCACTCCACTGAATCAATGCTTGCATTGTGTGAGACTTTGTCCCTGCTGGACTGTGGTCTATACAATGTTTCAATGGTTACATATGAATGGTAAGGTGACATTAAGGAAAGGCAACTTGCAGGACGAGCAGCAAAACCTGATCCTATCTATCCATCCATCTGAAATGAGTTCCATGAAATCCTGTTGAGAGTCTTAAAACACAACTTTATTTAAAGGATTAAATATCCAACTAAAGGCAGTTCAATAACCTCATTTATTTATGGACCACTTCAAATAAGCTTAATCAGACCAGGCTATCAGTGCCAACTGATATCAGAAAACTGAATCACACATTACTCCTCTATTTTTATATTACAATATCTTAGAAGTTGATACTTTGAATAAGGCTGTTTTATAAAATCTAATATTAGGACAAGATATCACAGACTGTACTGCAATAATTCAGCAGTAGTGCAAATTGTGTTTATAATACTTGTGAATAATGTAAACATACAGCATCACAATAAAATTATACACAAGCACAGAAAAATCTTGAGCAAATACAAAAAAAATGAATCATTTGCAATATTTCATATGGGATGAAAAAGACAGAAAACAGTGACAAACAAGTGAACTTCTGTTCTAATTTAGCCTCTTGCTGTAAGAACCGGGGACCTGTTTGGATGTTAGTCATGAAAAGCAAATGTCAGCATTGTCACGTTCTACATCCCTGGAAAAAAAATGGTGACATGTGCCACAACAATCCCCTTCAGCAAACTGCACTCGCAAACATCACCATCATCCTCACCACTGTCATCATAATCATCATCTCTGCAACAGCTGACAAACGTAGCGATGCACAATTCTTCCTCCCCTGCGATCTTCTCTCCCATTCAGCCATCTCACAATGGGAGCCCACTGCCGCTGCTGATTGTGCCATTCATTATTGATGATGGGAGCTTGATTACTTTCATGTGATGGTCCTTTGGATTGATCCAATCCATTGTGACTCAGGTATTAAGTAAACACCCCAGTACCCTTGAATTTTTAATGATTTTGCTGCTTGAATGGACAACAATAGCAATCCTGGCCGGAATAACCTTACAAACCAAAGACATCAATGATCCTTCGAACAAAAGAGATGGAGGAAAAGCTCAAGCTGAAACTCTAAGATAACACACAGCAGTTGACTGGGGGGCATTATCTGATCCTAATACTTCTCTGTTGTCTATGCAGGAGTTAATATATGCATTTTTTTCACACAAGATGGCATAGTATGCTCATAGTGAAAGAGTATTTTACAGGTGAAAGGTGAACAATAAATCCAAACTGAGTAATCACACACTAAAGCAGCTGAATGTAAAAGTGCTTCACACATCCCAACTATGTACGGGTCTGGGGCAATAACACTGAACATGTGTACAAAGTTGCTAAAAGCTTTTTGTGGCTTCAGAGGTCTGATAAACTGTTATGGTTGGACTGTCCTGGAGACTAGAACTGAACTATTGATGGTTGATGTTGTATTGTTGCACCTGGATTAAAACTGGTTTAAATAAAAGTAGTGATATCTCTAGATCTGCTGCATTTGATACATCTTTAACACTGTCAAAAGTCCAGGTTATGTTGCAGGAGTGCAAAGCTAAATCGCTGGAATACCATTTCATTGTTACAGAAAGGGTAGGCCCGGATTTAAATTTATTTTAACACAACCAGATTCCACAAGCTGAGTGAACATCAGCAAATCTGAAGAAACTTGACGACAGATGAAAGACGCCGTTTTCTGTGAAACTCGACATCGTCAGCCTGTCTGACACGGAGAAGCACCATTTTAAGCATAGCTCTTAAATGCATATGTGCATACATTTATACACATACAGTATGCATATACATCCTCATTTCCTCGGAGCTAGTGTGGGAGTCTATATAGCAGGGTCAAAGGGGTTAAGACAGAGGGAGGGAGAAAGAGAGGACTAGAGAATGGGGCAAAGGGAGGTATGGCTGAAAAGCTGAGCAGCAAACAGTGAACACTCAGCGATGAGCCGAGGAGATAAGAAGCCTCATCATCTTAAACTGACCCAGTTATTCAACTGTGAACTCCACCACATCCCCCCACCCTTTCTCCCTCTCTCTCACACACTCTCTCCCTCTCTTTCCACACAGCGTCTATGAGGGCTTGCCATCGACCTCAAGCCCCCCGGTCTACCAAAGACAACCAACCAAGCAACTGCCACTGCAAATCAGGACCATGTAAGAGCCCACAAAAGTGGTGATGACAGAGGGGCATTCCCTATTTAAAAAAGAAACTCAACAGCAATAACAGGGTGGCTAAGTATAGCCATCGCTGCATCTGTAATAACTTTAATTTACTTAATGAGGCCGTTAATGAACAGATTTCATGATTCACATGTGATGAGATGGCAGTAAGTGAGTCATGTTTGTTAGAAGCAAATTGGGATATGTCAGCATCATGTCAGAGGAGCTGCATTCAGGCAGGTTGATGCTATAAATGATCAACCAGACGGGGGAAGGACACTACTGTGATTGGTCATGCTAGCAGGTGCTTAAAAGCTAAATAACCAATCACAGCAGTGCGGAGGAAGACAAAGATGCTGTATTCCACAATGGAGAGTGCTGGTCAACAACAGGAAGTTTTTTTGGACAATTTCTGAATGCTATTTCATCACTAAATTCACTCCTGAGAGTTATGAGAACCCCCTTTTTTAGAGCAAGTTTAATGAAAAGGCACCTTCCACCCGTCCTTCACTCCTTTAATAAAAGAGCTTAGTCTAGAGGCAGATTTCATGCTTAACTTCGACATTTGATTTGTGTGAGTGCCGCCAGATAGCGTTGAAACCTCCATGCTGGAATCTCTGTCAGAAACTCCTCTTCTACGCTGCTGTGATTGGTTGTTTCGCTATGAGGCAACTGGTGACATAACAACCAATCAGAGCAGAGTGCACAGTCGCGTGTCCCTCCCCCCTCCACCCGGCATCAACCATTCGGACGTGATGTCTATGTTTTCTCTTTAATAGCCGTGTAGGTTTTCATTGGTGTATCCCTTTCTATATTTAAAGCGCAAAGCTCAACCTGTCAGATGTTTTGCAAGGTACACTTTAGCAGGCACACTTAAAGCCTGGAAGTGTAAAAGAGGGCAACAACAACTTGTGTGTGTGTGTGTGTGTGTGTGTGTGTGTGAGTGAGTGTGTTTGTGAGTGCACTTTAATGTGTTTTGGTTTCAGGTTGCTGCACTAGGCAAGAGGTGGCAACTTTCACATGACACCGTCACAACTATTAACACATAATAACACTAACTTACATGTATAAACACACATGCAAATCTGACGGTCTCAGTTTATTTTGCAGTCTAAAGAATTTTCAGAGCTCATCATGTTCAGAGGAGGTGAGTTTGGAAAATCAAGCAACTTCCTCCTCCTATAGGGATCCTATCTTATGACTTCCTCCGTCCCTTCAGCACACTCTGTGACAGGGAGAGCGCAGACTCTCACACACAGGTGATGTGGGGTGACAGCATGCATAATAATTGCTTCACATTATGGTTGACTACACGGGTAGAGAGAGCTGAGAGTCAAAGTCCCCCATCTCTTTAACAATTCAGTTCAAAGTAACCAAGATGGATGGAGTTTTCTATTTCTCTTCCAATTCGAGAGAGTTTTGAGGATGGACCTCACTCTATACACACCTGGACACAGTGGAAAGCTATGGTTGATGGCGAGGGATATAGATAAAATTATAGTATTGATTATAGTACTGATTTGATACCATGAACCAGATGAGAATGTCTTGATTTGAGATATTTCCAGGGAATGATATACCTAAAAATGAGGGTATTTGATCATAAACTACAAAGACAGCATCAGTTATTTAAAATATCTAAAGCATTTCTTCATGTTCAAGCCCTCTAACAGCTGCTGTCTGTCAGGTCAAAGCAGGGACTTAGGTGATATTCTCATACAGCCACAAATTCCGCACAGGAAAGAGGTCGGTGGATGGAAGGGTCAATAAATTGTGGGACGGTTTACTTTAACCATGCCGTAGTTATTATTGTAACCATAATGAAAATTGCCCCCTGACCTTAACAGTATGTTAATCTTGAGAAGTTTCAAATATTTAAATATATCCTTTCAAGTTAATCTTTTCAAGTCTTGGTTTGTAGTATATGGGAGAAAGTTCAAACTTTTAATCTGAAGCTATTTTAGTAAATATATGATATAAAAAAAATTGTGCATCATAATAACATCCAAAGCCTGAGGCTGCTAATAAAGCAGCTCAGTTACGACCTGATTTGCATGCTATTATTACAGAGTTTCCAGAGGTCGACATCAAAGGCAGGAAAACAAATATCCTTGTGGGTAATGTAGTTAGGTGAGCAACAAGGGAAAATCTGAACCAGAGCATTACTTATTTTCTTCCTGTCAAACACTGAAATAAATACTTTCTAAGAATCATAATGTGTTTCCCAAGATTACATGAGTGGGAATCCTTGGTGGGGAGTCAAGAATGCCCGTCAGTGCTGTGTGGCATCAGGATAAGCTTGTTCATTAATCCAGCCTGGCTCACCGGGTTAGCCAGAAAGAGGAGCCCCAAAATGTCCGATTGATGCTTCGGCCAGAGAGGATTTCAGAGGTCCACAGCCAGAAAGCTCTGGGCAAGCCAGTGTACTGTTTCTGCCTTTCTCTGGCTTTAATCCATATTCATATGCATCTATGTTTTTAAAGCAGATCTCAAAAGAAAAGAGCTGCAGTCAGCATACATTCGTTCATATTTGATAGATTTTCAAAAAAAAAACAGATGCCTCTCTATACAATTTCACAATGTTTGCGCTGCGATGCAAATATGTGCATGAATTACAAGTGTTTGCTCTCAAAACAAATACTCCTACATAATCAGATATGTGTCGAGACTCAATGCAGATGTAAACACAAAAGGAAACAGAATCACCACAGGAGGTGAGAGTGTCAGTCTCTCACTGAAGGACCGTCAACAAACGAAACCTCCATTAAACTTTGATGGCATACATCCATTCATCAGCACACATTGTGCTCTTCCCTTTCCCTATAGATAGCTACAGAAATGTAGGTATGTTTTGCCATTTTGTCAGTAAAACACACTCTGTATTCCAGTCACACACTGCATAACCCATCCTGGATGTCTGATATCTGATGTGTAACTGAACAGATACAACATATCAATTCATATCTCAGCATTCTTAGCGAGTAGACATGAAAGAATGGACAATCACAATGTTGTGAAGCCAATCTTATGTATAACAAAGAAGCAGCACACATTTTTGTTTTCACAATATGAACAAGGGACTGTTGAGAATAACAAAAATACGTTGGGTTTATCTCTTAATATATTTCACATTCCTGTGTCCAAATTCAAGTAAAGTAAGAACATGTATTTAAAACAGAAAACAAATATTTGAAACAAAATTTTAGAGTTTCGGTTCTGAGGCAACCTTGACTAAAGACAATCCAGTCCCAGGCTATCAGAATACTGGAAAGTCCGCTTCAGACTGTCTGGGGCTCAGTCTGCTGATAACTAGCCTCTAAACAGACTTTCCAATGACTTTAATGCTAATTGCCACCTCCATTACAATGACACTCTTCTAATTAACCGTAGAATCGAAATAGTCCCTATTTTTCTGAGTAAAAAAGATTAGTGTAGAATACAATAATTTAGCGTGTTGTGAACAGAACAGGACAAATTAAACCCAGACATCAAATCTGCAATACATTAATTATGAAAAGAGCAAAGGACAAAACAGGCAGGATACGAGCTGAAGCCTGAATAAAACCCTCTGAGTTGTTTTTGTCTTTCAAATCCACAGTAGACTCCCAGCCACAGTTCATTTAAATCTAATGGAGAAGAGAGTAAGAGCAAAAATACTTAAGGGAAAATAAGATGTAAGAAATAAATATGAACTGGAATCTCAATGAAATTTCTACATTCAATATTTAGACACAAGGTCTGATACATCTAATCTTTCTGCATTATTATTTTAGTAGCTGTTTAACGTTTTTTAAAGGGAAGAAGTCAGTGGAGTTTTGATGGTGATTTATCTGGTCAGAACGGAGGAAAGAAAATCGTGCAACACAGTCCTGTCTCTCTTTCCTCTGCTCGTATCCTCTGCCACAGTCTGTTCCTTATGTGATACCATTCAAGGTCATGCAATGACTGTCTCTGGGGTGTGGATTAGGTGAACAAAGGATAGGTAGAAGGACGCTAACCTGCCCTTCAAGAGTCGTCTTCATCATTTATCATTCATTTACATTCCTCGTTTCTCAGCATGCAGGTAAAGGCTGTGTTTCACAGACAGATGGCGGGTGGCAGGTAACCATTATAATCAATGTCAGATAAAAGCTCTTGGTTTCGAAAAAGTGTCATATTGCCCTCATTCTTGTGCAACACTAGCAAACAATAATGAAGCTACAATGTTTCACTGTCAATACTGTTGCCGATACAATGACTAATGATTGTTTTGAGCACTACAGGAGCCACCTCCCACTCTCCTCATGTCCCTGCACTTCAGTATTTTCCTGCCCATCTCCTCTTGCTTCTGTCAGCAGTGACGACCACAGCAGGTAGCATCCAGAGACTTTTCTTATCAAGGGGAGCTTCAAAAGAAGCAGAAATGACTCGTTGGTGTTTTCATGGAAAAAGACTCAAAGACTGCAGAAGAGACAATTAAAAGGCAACTCTCTTCATTGTGTGTGTTTATAGCAAAATAGTGTAAAAGCTCCTCATTTATCTGAATCAGATATTGCAAAACTTGAAAGGCGATACTACTGGGACTCTGCTTGAATTTGATGTGTGAAAATACTAACGTGGTGTGAAATGTAACACTTTCAAAGGGCTGACTCAGTTTAAAATGAACTTTAGCAATGCCAACAGGGACAGGTGCAACCCAACGAGCCACAACAAGCAGAACTAGATTTTACTGATGGCCACTGTTGACATTTTGATATAGTTTACATATTTTACTAAACCCCACCATACACAGACCATTAAACAGTCTTTAACAAGTCCCAAAGACCCACCCAAATCAAAAATGTGTTTCTCTTATGTTTATGTCCACTAAAATGTGAGACTTTGATGAAACTGACTTGCAACTGGGCAAAGTTTGTCACTAGAGAGCCGTTTTCACAATCCTCTGCTGAATGGGGAAACATCTGTGCACTTCATTAATATCTTGGAATCAAATTTACTCTTGAGAGCTGCCAAAACCCTCAAGTTCCAGGCTTAAATTTCAGTCTTTTCTGACTTCCTTTATCCTGATTGTGTTGTAGTTGTTTTGGGGGTTTTGGACTATCAGACAAAGACAGACATTTGAAGACATTACTTTGGATTTGGGGAGTTTTTATGTACAATTTTTCAATACTTCCTGACATTAATTTAAACTGATGAATTAATTAATAAGTTAATTTGATCGTCATCAGGTTCACTGATAGTAATCATAAGTTGTAGGTCTAATATAATTTTACGTTCATAATTTGTTTAAAGATAACAGAGTTTGCAAAGATAGCAAGTGATGAGTCTTTAAAACTACTAATACATTTATTTTTGAAAGAAAACCTACAATCATATCCAGTTTTACTGTTCAGAGAGCATACAGTGTGATTTTAATCCTTATGTGACTCCAAGAAAGGGCAGTACGCAAACTGACAGCCCACATCCACATGTTGTTGGGTTTTTTTTTTAATCTGTAAAAGAAAATGAAACCTCATAAATCAAAATACAACAACCAATGTTGCACCCAAGGAATTGGCTCCATTTAACCCTAGCGGATCTTTATGAGGCACATATTGTCGTACCTAGGCAACAGAAACAGTGATTGACGGGGGGGAGAGGGCGGGGAGGGGGGTCGCCATGAAGGAAAGCCTCTCAGGTCTGACAGGATGACAGCTCCTAAAATGAGCATCTGTCAGTGGGAGATGAAGAGGAGGCCCGTGGGGATCTGTTACAGACGGACACGACAACCTGTCTGAAAAATCTCCTCTAAAACTTTCTCTATGGCATCATTAATTCATAAAAAAGGGGGTTTTTTTAGCTACTAGTGCACTATCAGAGATGTGTCTCTGCCGAATTTAACCATCCAAACAGAGGTGGACTTATGGAGTAAGACGTACAGTATGCTCTGGATATTAGAAGGGCAGGTCACCCTCGTTACACCATCCTGTTTTCTAACAGCAGCCCTCCCAGGATGCCAACGGTATGACTATGACCTTGAATGTTCTCAAAGGACTCAAAAAGGACAAGAGAGGAGATGCAGGGGATAAAAGGATGGAGGTGCTGATGACAGGAGATGGAGGGATGAGAGAATATAACAAATAGAGCCCCCCCTCCCCCCATGAGACATGAGGAGCATTAAAAGGTGGCAGAAAGTGGCTTTTGGCAGAGAGAGTGAGAGAGAGAGCAGCTGAAGAGAAAGATGAGTGGAAGGAAGAAGAATATTAGAGCATGTCCTCAAGGCACAGCAAGGGTTTAAATGCCACAGCATGTATGCGTGCGTGCACGTGTCTTTACCTATTGTGCGTGCATATCGTGTGTGTATGTCTCAGACCTCTATATGAGTTCGACCTTTGTCTGCGTGCGTTTGTCCGTGAGACAGAAGGGAGGACCCCTATTGGGATTACGCCAGCGCAGAGAAGATGAGAGGATGCATGTGACCAGCCTGCAAAGAGCCACTGACAGCAGTGGAGGGGAAAAATTCATCAACCCAACCATCATATCCACCCGACATCGACCACATGAGCTCATAAATGGTTCCCTTTGAAAATTGCTGCATATCTGCAGAATATCGAACAGGATTTTATAGGAATCTGCTGCCACTGCGCTGAGTTACCGTAATGGAAATTCTGCATATACGATAAAGGGAAACATTAATTTAAGTGATATGGGACTGCTAATTTGCTACTTTGCAGTGGTGCTAACTCTGTGCAGAGTGAGCAATATATTAAAGATGTAATTTGGGAGTTTAGCAAAGGCTCTCCATGACATGCCACCACAGACTGATGAACTCTGGGTAAAAGTGTGGCTTTTTTGCTGCAGGGTATCACAGGTTCACAGACTTGTTGCCATGCCACACAGCGTCAGGAGAGTCCATATGTTTGACACTAGGAGGGGGAAGCAGAGAATAACTCATGATATGATACTATCACGATGCGTTGCCCAGCTTTTCAATTACCGAAAATCCATCTAAATGTCTGTGTAGCTAAAGAAGAAAAACATCCCTTCATAAGGCAAAGAAACAAGAATTATGTTTTTATTTATTGAACTGTCATGTCAGTTCAGAGAATTTGACAACTAAGAAGAAACAATTTACATATTAAGCAATGAATCTTATGCAACTGAATCTTTAACACACCTTAACTGACTGCAACTTGTCAATGTCCAGGAACAGTGACAAATAACAAGTGACTACATATTCCCAAAAGGATATTTTATCCTGCTCCTGTTTGCACCTGCCCACAACTGAGCCACAGTCTCTTGAACAGGAAAATAACATGATAAAAACAGCATGCAGTACCTGGACCAAGTCTATGGTTTTACTGCTAATGAAACAAAAATAGCAAGATTAAGAATTTCATCTACTTATGTTTGCAGCAAGTCTGTGGGAACTCTATTTGCCCTCTTTCTATGTTGATTAATCCTGAAGCAAAACAATGAAAAATTTGTGTTTTATTAAGGCCTACTATAAATTTTAAATGAGAACATTTGCACTCAGAGTTATTTAAAAAAAACAACAACAACAATTATGATCATGACTACTCTTGATGCAATTCTGATAAAATTCTAATTTTAGTTTTACCCTCGTGGCATTGATTGTATTTGAGCGGTCATGTGCAAGTAATGTAGGAATAAAAATCACCAGACGATTTTTGAGAGTAATCGTCTTCCCATTAATCCAGCTTTCCAAAACACTAATCACTCTGATGAAGGGTTGTCGGGTACCATTTTTCCAAAAATACAGAACATGTTCCCAGCTCTTGTCGTGGGCAGAGAATGTGTTGTTGCAGTGAAGTTTACTCAGAAATTGTCCACATTATTATAAAACAGGACGCAGTTGCTTGATCATTTTCCAGCTGAGCAAACTATTACTTCCTAGGTGAGTTACACAGGCTCTTGCTTTCAATTTAACAATTTTAAGTACCCACTGCTAAGTTCCCTCTGCTCTAATATGCCAGCAGTGTTGCTATTCTTGGATGAAAGTAGCTACTTGCCAGATTGGGTCATACATGCATTTGCATATTATTTTGCAGCTCTTCATATTCTAGTGGACGATGAAGGCTGTAGTTGTTTCAGGAGTGTTATGATTATGAACTTTTTGGGGTTCCTGGGAACTCAAGAGTCAGAATGATAAGAGAACTGGTCAGTCTGCACACATTATGCCAACAGAGAATATGAAACCTATACATTAACTTAAGTATCATAGGTGCAGCGAGTACACCACGGGGCTTGGATGAACCCCCTAACCCCTAACACCGGTTTATTACAACAAGATCACACTGTTCAGAGGGCTCGGGGGAGTTGATGAGTAGATATAAAGTGTCTACACAGTTTAAGTCTTTTTTGGGGCAACAACCCATTGTACTCACTGGCTGATCGATATGCTAGCCCAGGTAAATGCTGACTGCTGGTCCATCAACAACTCTTCCTGTTTAACTCACAAAGACTCGAACTGCTCTTAATTCAAGAAGATGCAAAGAAGAGCTTTAGTGAATTGATTTTGAAACCAGAACAAGCTACAGAAAGAGAATTCTGTTATTTTAAACCATAACCAGGAAACCAGGAGGGAAAATATCACATCAACATTCATTTTAAATAAAAAGTTTTTAATGATATATTCAAGCTATTGATTGCATAAAAACATTTCAGGAAATATAATCTTATGCATTATTGCTGGAAAAGGCCCATACTTACAGTAATTCATGCACCCTGCCGACCTCAGATCGAATCATGTCATAATCTCCTCTATTTTCCCCTCCCCTGCATCCCAACAGGCTTCAATAGAAAGGAAATTCTTTCTTTTCCACTGGATCTCTCCTCAGACTTCTGCCATTCAGGAAAACCTTTCAGCCTGAAAACATGACCATGAGTGGAGCTGCTCCTCTCAGGTGATTGTTCACAAACTCACCTGTGAATGAAACACAAATCTGGAGGAGACTTTTCTTGCTTTGTGAGAAGCAGTCGAGGGGCGCTGGGAGTTGTCACCGACACCCATGCTGCTATTGATTCACGCCTTCAGCACCGTTTTATTCAAACTCAGACAGAGGGGCTGCAAAAATGCAGTCTGATAGCAGGCCTACATATAGCATTTAATAGAGTGAGAAAGAAAATAAGTTTATTTAAAGAGGCAAGTAGGTGGTTTAAGGTGACAATGGCGAAAAAAAAATTCCCACTCTAAATGCATCATCTATGTTAATTACGAGCTTATTCAGAGTATATATAATGATAAATACACATGTATTTTCTACTTACTCTTTCATTTTAGATTTGAAAACACTTTTGTCAGATTTATTTTGTTCCTTGATTTCTCATCTCAGTTTTGTTAGGAATGTATTTGTGCCATGTATCAACCAATAGTCAGTTTGACATTTACATAACTGGTGCAATCTTCCCAACAGAACAATGAAAAATGACCACGACATCTACACTAAGAAAATGAGGGGAAGGAAAGTCCACCATGTGAATACTAAAAGGATCCTCAATCTGGTCTGCAGGTCATAATGTATTCAGGTCACTCCACTTCTGTCCAGGCACTGGTGACCACCACACATTTCCATTATGTGCCTTTAATCATTGCATAAATCATACCTGCCACGGTTAATAATATCAAAACTTGATCACGCCAATGCCATTTCTATTACAATGCATGCAGAGCAATTACTTTTGCCTGATGAATATTGCAGAATTCAGCAGAACATTTCATCCGTCTCCAAAAACTGTCAAGCTGCATTTGGCTGCCAGAAGAACAGCCAGGCGCTGCCAAAAATGGAATTAAGAACTTCAGCTTTTTTCCCAATAAGGAGAACAGCTTCAGCTACCATCTGAATGATAAAGTAGTGTAGAGCTGTACTGCATCCTGTTCCCTCTTTTCAAACACCCTTCTATATCACCAAGAGACCACCCCCCTCTCCCACGGGCGCATATGTTACATCTCGGAGGAGACGCGGCAGTGACATGATCTTTATCTAATTAAATCAAGGTTTCGTTTAATTTCCTGAAGGTTAATGAGAGGTTTATCATCAGCGTCAGGTCCCACTTTCGCTCGCTAACAATCTAGTGGGTTCTGATAAGGTAGAAAGCTCGCTCGCAGCAAGGTGAAAGATGAGACCAGGATCCGCAGAGAAGGAAAAGCTGTATTAGTATTCTGTGTTTGTTGGCAGGCGGAGAGCAGCAGCACCTCAGTGTATATCTCCTCTGTTTGCTCTCTGCCACATTAGATCAAGCCCTACACACAGCTGTCCGGCCCAGTCAATAAGGTGGGTGGATGCCTGGAACCTGCCACGAATGACCTTAACACGTCTTTAATACCTTCACCTATCAGCAGGAGGGCGTCGGTGTCACGTAGAAAAAAATGAAATCAGTTGCTTTTTCCAAACTCGGCCAACTGCTGACTGTTAAGAGCTGAATATTAAAAAACAAAGCCAGCATATTTTTTTATTCAATTTCATCTCTGCCACGCGGGCACTCTGTATTCTTTTGTGTCTTAAAGGGAAGCAACAGAAGGATAATTTTCTAATGGTCTCTGCTCCGTTGCCTTTTGGGGTATATATTGTTAATTCCATTTAAGTAATACATTTATTCATTCAGTAGATAATTAAGAGGCTCTCTAGCAAAGTGATAGCTAATCCAACTCCAGCAGAGTCAGAAAGTAAAGGATTTTACTCTCTCAGTTACAAAAAAGGGCCATTTTAAATACAATTAAACATGTTGAGTTTTATGTCCAGAACAGCTTCACTTTTCTTTTTCATAATCACTGATTTACAAAAACAATGGATTCAAAAATGTATTAAAATTCAATAAATTCTTTTATTTATAAACTCCTCTGCAGAAGAGGTCAAGTCAGTAAACCTTTCGTGTAGTTTCCCACTGAGCCTTGACCCTTATTAAGACGACATTGAGCTAAACTCCACGTCAGTTCAACCTCTCACCTTTCCTCTGATGACAGTCTGCTGGTTCCATTGATTGTTGACTAGAACTGACACTTGCATCAATATTCGATATCCAACACACATGTCAGTGAAAAGTTCAGCTGCCTGCTGTCTGGAAGGCAGTCTGCTCCCCTGACACTGGAGATTTTATGGGTTTAATATCAGTTAATATCAGCCTTTTACAATCCACCTTTTCATTCTGATGCGGGATTGAAAGGACCACACAAAGCTGCTGGATGCACTCACACCTCAGACTGCATGTATGCTTTCATGACTTCAAATGGGGTTCAGGTAGAGCTGTTTCAAGGGTCCACCATCAAATTCAGACAGGAACCACAACTGCACACTCAGCCTGTACTCAAATCAAGATGCCACCTGACTACAAAAGGGGGGGCGGGGATTTGTTACTTTATTTTAAGGGAGGCATCTGGTTAAAATCCTCATTCATACTTGAGCAGCTCTGCATAATTGAAAAGAATGAACCTCATGAATCTTTCTCTTTATATCATTTTGAGATTCTAACATCACTGCAAAAAACAGTCACTCTTTTTGAAAAAAGGGGTAAATAGAATCAGAAGAGCAAAAACTATAATAATATTTGCTGAATATGTCTAAAATTTTATTCAGTTTATTGCCTATGTTAATTGGTTCATTACAATTAAGACCATTTCAAATTTTCTCATGATAAACTCCAAAAGTTACCTTTTGGAATAGATTCATGACTTTCAAAAAGGTTTACAAACAGAAGACCTAAGAGGTGCTGATTGACCTTTTTTGCGATGGTCAGGAGAACTGATCATAACAATTAACATGTCAATAATAAATAATAAATAATATTGATGGCTACAATAATCACTAGCTGACTGCAGTCATTTAAAAAAAAAACCTTCCTGTCAACCTCAATCAGCCACCACCTGAAGACAAAAAAAAACTACTGTCATTTATAATTTGGGTGAACTGGCTCTTTTGAGCTCATTGAAAAGGTGGATAAAAAAAAAAGTAAACCACATAAAGTGATGGGAGGGAGAAATAAAAACAGAGACAGGCAGAAGCCATAAAGCTCATTCCTGTGAATAAGAGATGTGATGTTGCCACGGCGATGTGCCACTTGTGGGAATAACTGTGAACGCAATGTGCCAAAGAGACACATACAGATGCAGCAAAGTAATAAAAAGGGATCACAAAACCAAGACATTATTCAGCCTTCAGAGACTGCGATGGTCTGGCCTTAAAGCCCTTCTGTCAGACAGAGTTATATGTTGTCCTTATTCCATCTAAGTAGCACCACAATGGGGCTCTCCCCAGATTCTAGTTTACAATTAATTTATCAACAGGATTATTTCAAGAGGCATTTAAGTAAATGGAAAAAAAACAGATTATGTCATTTTGAATACTAAAAAAAACATTGTGCAGTTTAGAAATAATGCATTTCTGGGATAGTAGGGCGGTTTGTCTGCACTCATGCATGTAAGTAGGATCAAAAGCTGCATTAACTAATGAGTGATAGAGCTAAGTATGTATAATATCACACTTAGTTGTAGCTGCTAACCAGCAAAGATTCTTCTTTTTATTATTATTACTGATTTTAAGTCTTATTTACAAGACCTGGAATATTAAATATAGTTGTAAACTATCTGCTATGCAACAATGGTGCAGTGATGGCATCCTGAGCAGAGAACAAGCTCTATTCTTTGTATGGTCGTCAGTCCATCCATGCGTGTTGTTGCATGTGAGGCTCTGAAACTGTTGGTTTTACCTTCTGTTTACTTGCTTGATGTTTTAGATAGGTAACATTAGCAGGACAGCTTGCAAGCCAATAAAAACATTAGCTGAATTTTGGTAACTTGGCAAATCAAAGAAATGTCTGCTTACCAGACTAATATGTCACTAATGTAGAGTTAGGAAAAATATTGATGGATCCAAAATATTTTCACATCTTAATTGGTGAATAAAAGGCTTATTAAACCAAAACAGAATTTATGATTTTCTGGAGTTTGGTGGCTTTGAGGAAAGCATTATAATGTTTTTTTCTAATATAGTAGAAATGTCGGTCACATGCCCGTTTGTTTTGGTTTGAGATTCATAAATAGAAACTCAAGCCTGGAGGACAGTTTGTCCCTACCCTAACTTTGCTGTGCCTGACCCAAGTATTAAGTGCAGCTATGTGCATAATACAATAATATTGAAAATGAATACACAAGCACCCATATAGCCAATATTCAGTGCACATTTCTCATGCAAGCACATGCTTCTGTGCATGAAGTCAAATGAAGCTGTGTCCTTGCACACAGGATGTACTGATAACAAAGTACTTCTTAATATGTTCACTGGTGTCAGAGGAGGGGAGAGGGAGAGGGAAGTGAGCAGAGTCGTACTGCTTCTGGTCCTTCTTTGATGCACTGAGGCTTTGAAGTCAATACTGATGCAATTTAGGGCCGGAGGCAGAGACAGACCTACAAAGCATTTAATTATCACCATGTCATGGCTCCTAATATGAGACAGCCTCAGTAACAAAGCCAAAAACTGTCTCCACTTCTCTGATTTACTCACAAGCATGACTAGACTTTGTTCTAATATTTACCTGGCAAAGCCTTAAAGAAATGTTGAAAAATATGTGGTATCTAGTGAAAAAATCAAGGATATTGAAATTTCAGTCTTAAAAATTTGTCAAGATCTATATTCAGATCAATCTTAAGATGAATTTCCTTTTTTTTCATTTTATATAATTTCCTTTAGTTTCTTTCTTCCATCTGCTGCCATAACACAACAATCTTTTTCCGTCTCTTCCTTCGTGTGCCTCTTACATCACCTGTGCTCGTCCCTTAATGATCTCATGGAAACTGTGAGCAGCGGGTTGGTGGAGGTGATGTGTTTTGGGGACACTGTGTGGCCATCCCATCCCAGGAAACAGAATCCCAGTGGGGGTAAACGGATCTGAAACCTGGCTTAGCAGATGGTCCCCATGGTGCTGACTCCTCTGATAAGCAATTAGAGGCGCAAACATGACACGAGTGACAACAGCATATTCAGAACGAACCTGAGACCATATCAAGACCGGGTCTGATAATGTCGCAGGAGTCATAGGACGGTCAGAAAAAGATTGAAATATGAAGCATATAATACAACAATGCCTACACACAGAAAGCTGGCACTCAATCATTCACCTTCTGAGGCTCTGCACAGCACAGTAGGGAGGTGTTTCCCATCAATATAAAAGATTATGTGACAGTTGCTTTTTGTTGCCTCTTCGGTCGGTTTTAGGAGGAGTAGAGCCATATCATCTATCTTCCACCACTGATGTTGCTGCGATAATAACCTGTCCACCCTATAAAGCAGAGGTAGGGATGCAGTCATCCCCGTCTCCAATGATCCTTTCACTCCCACACCATCTCTCTCTGTGTGACTCAGACCTGCTGATGTATAGATGGTGAGACAGACTGAGAAGAGGAGGCTGTTCCTGCTTCGCAGAGCAATTGACATGCAGCATATAAAACCTTCACCAAGAAAATGTTCAATGTTAATAATCTGATACTTCATCAGTCCCTTCTGGGAAATTCTTTTAATGCTGAACACACACCAGGGAGTTCAAAGCAGAAAGTGAATTAGAGAGAAATACCAATAGTATGGAGCAGGGAGCTATTCAGTTTTTCTCCTCAAGGTCAGTTTACCATCATTTTTTCTGCAGATACTGATTTATTGTTAGCTTGTACTGAGGAATCAACTGAAATCACAGTTTGTCCTCCCTTTGTGCAGTCAAGAATGACGTCAAGGACGTAAAAAGATCTTTAGGGTTATGACAGGAACGCTCCTTTAGCCTTGAAGTCTGAATTATATATGAACCATTGAATGAATCTGACTGACAGATAAGCAGGCAAGGGAACTGACTCACAATGTAAACAAAACTTGCATTGGTGGCTGTTTTTTTTCAAGAGATGCACAAACAGCATTTTGTAAGGAGTTATCCTCAAAAAAGGATCACTCAAAATCAGGTATAAAATTGTAGTTATCCTTCTTTTGGCTTAACAATAATGCATTTCTGCATCGGTGAGGAGAATAAAAGAAAACACTTGTTTAATCAGCAGTATTGCAGCCAAAGGAATTTTCATTCTTTGCTAATCTTGTCCCTAATCCTGTTTTTGGAAAGCTTTGAAGAAATGTGCCTGGCAGTGACAGCGGTGCTGGATGCGG
The DNA here is from genome assembly GCA_029814765.1 of Acanthurus leucopareius. Taxonomy (NCBI): domain Eukaryota; kingdom Metazoa; phylum Chordata; class Actinopteri; order Acanthuriformes; family Acanthuridae; genus Acanthurus; species Acanthurus leucopareius. The sequence continues at coordinate 14,694,088 of JAQMCX010000003.1, read as the reverse complement.
TTGGATCAATGTGATGCTGCAAGTTCTGATCCATTAGGTGTGCGTCATCCCGGAGGCACTGAGTCACCCAGCACCCCACGACCATAGCAGGCAGCCCAGACAAAGACGAGACAGGGAGAGAGCTGTCTTTGGAGGTGATGGGGGGGCTCCAGATGACAAACATGACAATGTCTGCATCCTCCACGACTGCCTCCGAGGTTCTTTTTCTCTCTGTCTGCACGCAATTTTCAGCCCATCGTTTGCCTGCCGACTGGTTTCTCTGTGTTTGTCTGTCCGTCCGTCTGTCTCAAGCTCACAGTCTAAAGCATTTGTGACTTTGCATGTAATATCTTTGCCGACTACCCTGTCACTCCTTGACCTGTGGTTCCCACAGAGCATTAATTATCATATTGTAAAAAGTAAACAGAGTGACATTACTGCAGTCACTTGCTGACGTGGCAAAGCTGTTAACACAAGACAACATTTCAATTATCTAATAGCATGGACAACTCGTTTAAAGCATTGGTGAACTTAATTAGCTAAGTGAAAGTGGATTTCCCTGTGACACTCAAGGACAATTTAACCTAAATGGCTCCTACAACCAACAAAATAAATACTGAAATGCAATATTTGCTAGATTTATCATTTTTGGTAACAGGGGATTTGATTTGTAAATACTAGATTTAATGAGCTGAGTCTTCTCTCATGGCCAGTGTTGGGGAACATGCAGCATCTGGGCCATTTGAGGCCCACAAGACTATTTGATTCAGCCCAAAAGGCAATTCATAAATAAAGATAGATCAATTTGGAAATACAAATAATTCTCTAGACAGTTAAAACTTTTTGCCTGCAATAAAACAAAATAACAGAAAATAGTAAACTAGCATGCCTCTCTGGATGGTTCCTTCTATCTGCGTGCCTGTCTGGATCCCAGTCAGGGTAAACACAACACACACATACATGCATTAAGGTGACTGACATGAAAAAAAAATGTAGATGTATGTCCTGCTTTCTATGATGAATGTACATACGATTATGTTTTTGTTAACCTATAAAGCAAACCAGTGGGCATGTTTGCGGTGACATGTTTGCAGTGATAAAAAAGGTCAATTTCGTGCATCATTATGCCTCAGAGGGCGCTGTTTAGCTGCATTTGACTGCGAGCAGATTTTGCACGACTGCTTTTAGACAGAAACAAATGTATCATAGGCTTTTGGTTGAGAAACTGAAACCTCATTCAGAGGGAGAATGTATGAAGGAGTGCCTTGTTGATGCAAGTGAGCTACCAGAATTGCACAAAGTAAAATTGTCCCAAAGTGTCAGGTTTTTTTGGAAGTACTCATAGAGATGATGGGAAAACCTGTGGTATAGCTCAGTGGTGAACATTAACAAGTGCCTCTCAGTGCTGAATGTCAAACTCTACAATCCACAGACCAGTCTCTCAGTTCTCTGCTATACAATGTGAAATAACTTGAAGAGAATTTTAAGCTGTGGCAGGTGCAACAGGAAGATTTAACACTGTGAGTTTACCTGCTAAGTAGAGGTGTAACGATAAACCGATTTGAATCGGTTATCGGTCTGTGGCGTATGAGATCCGAGTGCATCGGTCGATGGA